>ML781704.1:105389-133359 GCA_009831015.1 Picea engelmannii | reverse complement strand
AGGAGAAACAACTATATGCCAAACCATCCAAATGTTTCTTTGGAGTGAAGGAGGTAGAGTATTTGGGTCATATTGTATCTCATGAAGGTGTCAAGGTAGACCCTAACAAGATTAAGGCCATGATGGATTGGCCGATTCCAAAAGCATTGAAGAATCTTAGAGGATTTCTAGGTTTGACAGGTTACTACCGCAAGTTTGTTCGACACTATGGAAGAATAACATCACCTTTAATGGCACTAACTAATAAGGATTCATTTTCATGGACTCCAGAGGCAACTAAATCTTTTGAACAACTTAAAGAGGTGATGTGCAAAGATCCTATCTTGACCACTCCAGACTTCACAAAAACCTTTATTTTGGAATGTGATGCCTCGGGAAATGGAATTGGTGTTGTCCTAATGCAAGAAGGAATGCCCCTGGATTTTGAAAGTCAACCACTCAAGGGAAAGGACTTACACAAACCCATTTATGAGAAGGAAATGATGGCAATACTACATGCATTGAAGAAATGACGCCCTTACCTAATAGGTAGGCACTTCAAGGTCAAAACAGATCATGATAGTCTTAAATACTTCTTCGAACAAATACTATCTTCAGAAGAACAACAAAAATGGGTAACCAAGATATTGGGTTATGATTTTGAAATTGTCTATAAAAAAGGGAAGCAAAATGTTGTGGCAGATGCACTCTCAAGGAATGATGAAGATGTTGAGGCCTTTCTCTATGTTATCTCAATCATCCAACCCAATTAGATAATAGAAGCAGGGGATGAATGGAAGAATGATGAAAAAGTGTGGACTCTCATTCAAAGGTTGCAGCAGGATTCCAGTACATCAGATACATTTACATGGAAAAATGATTCACTATGGTACAAAGATCGCTTATATTTATGTAATAAATCCCAACTCAAACAAAAGGTACTATTGGAATTGTGCGCCTCTCCAGTAGGAGGGCACTCGGGATTTTTAAAAACCTACCATAGGGTCAAGAAGGAAATTTTTTGGGATGGCCTTAAAAATGATGTTCAAAGGTATGTGGCAGAATGTTTGGTTTTCCAACAAAATAAGGTGGAAACAATTAAGACCCCGGGTCTTTTACAACCATTAGCCATCCCAAGTCATCATTGGGAGGAGGTTTCCATGGATTTCATCACAGGGTTACCGAAGTCTAAAGGAAAGCGTGTCATCATGGTGATTGTTGATAGACTGACCAAGTACGCACACTTTTGTGCACTCTCTCATCCCTTCAAAGCTAGTACAGTTTCCACCGCATTCATGAAGACAGTTCAAAAGCTACATGGCAGCCCAAAGATTCTTGTAAGTGACAGAGATCCCATCTTCACTAGACATTTTTGGACAGAATTATTTTCTTGTTTGGGTACTCAATTGGCTCATAGCTAATCCTATCATCCTCAATCTGATGGACAAACCGAGATAGTGAACAAATGTCTGGAAGGCTACCTTCATTGCTTCGTCTCTGATAAACAAACACAATGGTTCAAATGGTTACCCTTGGCGGAATGGTGGTATAACACTTCCTTTCATACTGCAACACAAATGACAACATTTATGTCACTCTATGGATACCACCCTCCTTCCATCACCTCTTCTCTAAAAGAAAACTCAAAGGTTCAAGTGCAAGATCACATCGAGCATCAACAATAAGTTCTCCAGATATTAAAGGACAACCTGACCATCGCCCAAAATCGTATGAAACAACAAGCAGATCAACATCGTAGTGAAAGAAGTTTTGAAGTAGGGGATTGGGTGTTTTTAAGACTACAACCATACAAACAGATGTCCCTCAAGCAAGCCAAGAAGGATAATAAATTATCACCAAAGTACTATGGCCCTTATAANGTGTTGCAAAAGATTGGTACTATGGCATACAAATTAGAGTTGCCTGCATCTTCACGAGTACACCCAGTTTTCCATGTTTCATGCTTAAAGAAGGTTATAGGTGACAAGATCCCAGTTCAAACTACATTTCCAGAACTTGACGAGGAAGGAAAAATCATATTGGATCCTGAAGCCATCACTGACACAAGAATTCGCTAGCTAAGGAATAGATCCATTTCAGAGTATATCATTAAATGGAGGAAACTATCGACTAAAGATTCCACTTGGGAAGATGAGTCTTTTATACAGAAGCATCCACAGTTACTCAAGCATTGCAGACAACACTTGTCTCAAGGGGAGGGGCATATTAAGCCCTAAATAGTGGCTCATTAACCCTTAATTAGGGCATATTATATTAATAATGTTATTTTATTTATGTTAGCTTTAGTCCATTAGTTGTAATTATACCTCCTAGTCTCCTATATATACCAAGGAGACATTTTCATTTTGAATCATCTTGTAATTGTACATTTATGTGGGCATAAGGAGGTTGCCCCCTCAAAGAGCCTTATTATCCGAGTTTCTCTCTTTTTTCAAGGCGTTGAGTACTTATTCTAAGGTTTTTCTATGCTATATTGATATTTGGTTCTTAATAAACGAACTGGTGTCAAGTATGACCATCCATCCATCCCAACGGAAGTCGAACATGATGTCCATCTGTTGCCTTGCAACCCTGATCTTGCTCTGCATCATGTCAGGTTTTCCATGGGATTGTTTCTATAGTCTGAGCTCCTCCCATAGTGTCGATGGTCCTCCATGCACCTCTTGATCGGTTTCCTGTCTAGTGCCCTACTGGTGCATAAATGTGTTTATGCACACACCCTTTCATTGATGATTGTTGTGTCTCTATATGATGTGAATGACGATATACAACAACTGTAGGAATATGTTATTTTTTCTTCAAATCTACAACACTTTGTGTCTTTGAGTCAATGACCTCCTTAGCTTTCTGATTATGTCCTTCTTGTAGTTTTTCTGCATCTCCTTTTGTAGACTATGCCTCTGATTCAAATTCATACTCGGCAATAACTTATTTTCTAACCTCCATGGACCCATCTTTCTTACTAAGAGACACATCCTGCAATGTCATTTTCTTTTTCTTGTACCACAACTTCAAAGCCTTCTTTTGCACATTAATATTAATGGTACCCACTAATTCTATCCAAGGATATCCCAAAACAATATCCACTTCATCCATATCCATAACATAAAAATCTGAATGCAACACATATTTATCCATACTAACCTTCAAATCTTTAAAAATTTGAACATTTTTACCCTCAACCTATGTGCTTTAGATATTCTTGGCAGGAATTTTCAATCTATTAATCAACTAAACATTGATAAAAATTTGTTGGCAACTAGGGTTAATAGAAACAATGACATTTTCTTTGTGAATACAACCATGAACCTATAATATAGAATTGCCACCTGAAAATAAAATTTTGTTTCTCCCTTTAGCAGCATGAGACCATTTATCTAAAATAAAATTTTCAAGTGCTTCATCAGAAAGTGCCATCAATTGGCTATACCTATGTGATTGCCACCAAATGACTGCAACATCTTTTAAATAACACGATACCTAATGTTTTCAATCCTCATTCGAAAATGAGTTCAAGTATTTTATGAATTCTTCAATATTAGGGCCATCATATTTTCCAGTAAAAAACATCTTTCTTGGGATAAATCTTTAACAAAAACTAGGATTAAAAATAACTTATTGCAGAAAATCGCGGCTTTTTCCGGAAAAACCCTGGAAAACTGTTGAATTTAAAATGTTCATAACTTCACTTCCCGGACTTTGTTTCGGCCGATTTTTTTTTTGAAATTGGGTATTTTCCAAGAGGAATTAAAATATCCAATTGTTTTGTCCAAATTCTACACACATAGTTTTAGATATGAACCTGAAGTGCGCTACCCTTTTTTTCCCTAGAAAATATATGCCAAAAAGAGCCAGAAATGTATCCCCTTCTTTGGCCAAGGTAAGTGCTCTGATACCAATTTTTAAGTGCCTTAATATATCTAGAGATAAATCTCAAAATAAACCCACAATATCAACAAGAATAATCCAAACTATTCACCAAATACTGAACACAAGAAATAGAGAAATCTCTTGAGGTAGGGTAACACCATATATTAATCCTTAAGGAAGGATAAAACTCCTCAAGCAATCCTTGCTTGATACATTCACAATATTCTTCACTATATTTCATTACATTTCTTACACTTATTTATATATCTTTCTCTATCTCCTAGGAACCTTATAGAGAGCCTTCTCACACTTATTACATTTAACTACCACAGTGGACCTTTATTAATATAATGGACTCAGTCCACCTTACATTGAATGCCCACATTCTCATATATTAAATGAATTCCACTAATAATACATAACCACATTCCCATTGGGTACCTCCTTAGGTACCCCATATTACCTCCCTAGGTATACTACAGATATAATAAATGTAAGAGGACTTCTTAGAAGGTTCTACTTCTAGAAGATTCCTCCTCTAGAATGTTCTTAGGTGATTGTAGAACTATATAAAAGGGTTCAATGAATGTAATGTGATATGAAGAGAATCATTGTATTTGGAGCTGAAGCTCATTGGGAGGTTTCCCCCTCGAAGAGGCAAGTGAACAGGAGAGGATCCCTTCCATAATAGGATCCATTGTATGGTGTTTCCCTACCTCAAGGATTTTGATATAATAAAGTGGTGGTTTCTTCTATATTGTCCTTTGGACTTAAGAAGTCCTCTTACATTTATTTTATCTAACTACCCATTTATTATATCTAACTACCATAGTGTGCCTTATTTAATAATATAGTGGACATATTCCACCTTACATTGAATGGCCTCCACTATTATCACTATGGGCCCTTTGCCCCCCCTCACTACCTCTCTAGATACCTAACATTAAACTCCACACTTTTATTAGAGAAGTAGATCTACAAATATAATCACCACAAATGTTGAATACACAATATATCCAAAGGACAATATAGAAGAAACCACCACTTTATTATATCAAAACCCTTGAGGTAGGGAAACACTATACAAAGGATCCTATTATGAAAGGGGTCCTCTCATGTTCACTTGTCTCTTCGAGGGGTAAACCTCCTAATGAGCTTCAGATCCAAATACAATAATTCTCTTCATATCCCATTACATTTCTTGAACCCCTTTACATAGTGCTACCATCACCTAAGAACATTTTAGAGGAGGAATCTTCTAGAAGTAGAACCTTCTAAAAAGTCCTCTTACATTTATTATATCTAAATACCATAGTGGGCCTTATTTAATAATATAGTGGACCTAGTCCACATTACATTGAATGCCCTCCACTATTATCACTATGGGCCCTCTGCCCCCCGCCCCACTACCTCTCTAGCTACCTAACATTCCATCCCCCATATGAAAGCGTTGTCCTCAACGCTTGATGTACAACCATATATCAGGGTCCCATGGATAAGTGTGGACCATAGTGCTGAAGTAGACTACAGAACCAGGGTCCCATTGAGAAATGGAAGCCACCATGTTGAAGTAGTCCAACCGCCATTGTAAACTAGGGTCCCATGTCCAATTGCTCATGTGAACTCCATGCGAAATATATCGACACCCAATAACCAACTGAAAATCATGCTCCCAATACTGACACCTATCATGTGGATACAAATAAGAATATCCATCCACATAGTGGGAAATGGTTGTTGGAATAGGGATAGACCCAGGGTTCAACGCTTCAACAGTGTACCAAAAAAACCCTAACTACTGGTGCTTTCGACAACACCTGCGAAGCAAGTGAAGTATCACCCGCGGTAGAGGCAGGGGGGGCTACATGACATAGGTGTCTGTAACCAAGATGGGACACAGATATGTGATTACAATTAATTCGCAGAGTACTTAAAAGCTACATGAATTAGTTTATCAACTTTATTCACATCGCATAACAAACCCTAAGAATAGATCGACACATTAAAATACACATCACACTTAGCAACATAAGTTATATCTAGAACATTCAACATAAATAAATCACTAAGCATTCATAGATATATCTATCATACATAACAATCAATGCACTACGCAGATCCACAACATAAACATTGTAGCACAAAGAAAACCATCAACACATGATATATGTGGTTCACCCCAGTGTGGGGCTACGTCCACCAACAAATTCTTCTTTATTAGTCTTCAATCTCTTACATTCATCTTCTCCTGTGCACTAAGCCATAGATCCAAGCTTCGCACATGATAGGTGATCTGAGCACTAAGAACCATATCCACCTTCCCAAAATTAGGTCAAAGCACAGAGCCAACTCCTCTATTAAGTACAGAGACTTACATACTGTTGAAGGAAAATCTCCCTGCGGACAAGTAGATCTCCTCTTGAGAGCTAGACTCTTAACTCTTAAGAAAAAAGGTGCTTATCATGGTCACTGACTTCATTTTAGGTTTACACAAACTAATGCATGAGGAGGAAGGAGGAAAGATGTACCTTTTACTGGTGTTTGTCCCTGCATGCTCCAAGTTGAACTCCAATCTTGAGCTACTCGATAAGCCCTGTAGACAAACAAAGTACAACCACTTCCTACTCTATCGAGAGTAGTTCGAAGCAGACCTATCTACTTAGAGACAAATTCATGTAATGTCAAACAAAAATTAGAAAGAAACGGGCCAATCATATTACATTAATGAGGACAAAACGTTACTTACAGCCGTAGATAGAATTTAGTAGTTTCGTCAAGTTCTCCTTGTCTAACCCTTGCTCAAAACATCCACGATCGGAATGATGATAGCTTCGCTGATTAGCCTCCACTTCACTGTGTGTTCCCTATGAGATCATAGGTTTCATGCTTCTCATCCCTTCTCCAAATATCACTTATGAGATCATAAGTTTGGTATGATTCTCCATCCAGGTTCCCTTTTCACCATGAGAAAGCCTGTTTATATAGCCTTAGAGAGGCTCAACCACTTGAGATATCATTGGGGTGAGTTGAAGATTTTCCTCCTTCAGTTAGGGATCTTCCCTAAGATCATGGCTTGAATAGGGATTCAAATCCAACTGCCTTCAGGGATTGAAGGGATCCTCCCCTCATTCATCTCAACAAACCAACTACTGCCCAGAATAGGCAGCAGTCCCTCAAAAGGGCCATCAGAGCGTTATAGCGCTCCCCAGTAGGCTTTAGGGGGGCGCCATCACTCCCTAAACCCATTAGTTCTCCCCCAGAAGGGCTATCAGAGTGTTATAATGCTCCCAGACAATGTAAAGGGGGGCTCCATCACTCCTAAGAGAGGTATAGGGGAGCGCTCTCCTCCAAAAACTCAGTTTTTGTGGTTCTTTCAGATGGAAAGAGGTTCATAAGCCTAGTTAACCATTCCTCCTCTTCCAAATCAAGTATTTGATGTGTGTCAAGTGTCCTTCTCATGTCATTATAGGCATGACATAGGCATCATGGAAGTATGATTTTCCTGACACTTACGACACTTGTGAGCAAAATGCGACACTTGCGACACTTGTAATGATGACACTTGCGACACTATCGAAGTGAGTAATTTCGATGTGTAACAGATTCCCCCCCAAAGTATGAAGTTAGAAGATGAGAACTGATGGCTGAAATTCTTTGTAGACTTTCAAGCAAGGGTATAGACATAGAGAACCTGACAGAAGCTGCACACAAACATCCAACAAATATTATGACATGTTTCAAACCCAAGGCAGGCATACCTATGCTTGGGTGATCAATACTTGCAAGATATGACCGCCATAAAATACACTGCGGATCCATAATTGTATTGATAAAAGGTATAGACACCGAGGATACAATGTGGATCTATACTCTTATGACCTTAATTGATCATATCCACGAAGAATACATGGTGGATATACGAGATGACAAGACATAGCCACAACCAATACAAAGTGGATCTATGTAGCAGTATATGTGTCATTGTTCAAGAGAAACTCCGTCGCAACCTGGGAAAAGTACATATCAGAGTGATCACTCAACCCAGGGTCCTCTTACCGATCTCGATGTAGTACGAATCTAACCATGTGAATAGATGTCTTGATGTCGAACATGGCATAAACCACTTGATTACTGGTCATTGATGTAAACTGTTAACAAGCGCGAGGGAGATCACCATTAATGTCAATGATTCCCAAGGTACTCTAGTACATTCCAACGAATGTGAATGGATGAGTTGAATTCGAACATCCGTGGAATCATCCAATCAGAGGTCAATGATGTAAACCCACTGTCGAACGTGAGGAGGCCTGCCATTGAGGCATGTAGGTCCCAAAGTACTAATTGGTTTCTAAGTCTAGTTCCTGGATAATGTGTTGAAGTTGACAGGAATAGACTCGTCGAAGGAGGGCCTTGATGTATCCCCCATCAACGACACGAAACATACATAGAGATGTAATTGGTAGATCAAATGAACATGGACTGACACGGGCATTGAGACAAGATATTTGTGATGGCTGACTCTCGAGGCGGATGCTTCCCTTGAACACTGAGGCACAACAGCAGAAACATGACATGGACCAAAACACGATGATGCAATGGATACTGTGACTTTCGTCGGGTGACCCAAAGGAGTAAGAAAAACTCAAAGGATTGGTTCAGTGTAGAGGTTCAGTGGATTAATATGTGTGCAAAGACAAAGTGTCATGTTCAAGGGTGACTCTAAGAGTTACTTGGTAATGTTGTCAAAAACTGCTTGGCTTGCTTCTTTCAATTTTTTCCCCCATCCAGATAGACGAGTACCTCTTTTTAATTTAACGAGCTCGAGGAGGGTAACACATGCTCGATATGACTCACCTTCGGTAAGTCCCTCTTCCTTGTTAACAAACTAGAAGAAGTAAGAGTTCGGTCCCGTATGGGCCTGTCGATGTTTGTTTAAAGAGTCCAAAGACAGAAAACTCGAAGGTTTTTCATGATTATAGAGTTTGGAAAAACACTTAAAAGAGAACTCTCTCAGTTCCTTTTTCGTAATGTAGTCTGATGAGACCGAAAAAGAGATAAACTATCACTCAATAGATGTTTTCTTCAAATACTTTAACGAGCGTGAAGAGAACAAGGTCGCTTGACAATCTTTTCATCTTTAGAGAGTCTGAAAAGAACTTAAACATGACTCTGGTGTTGTCCTTTTTCGTAATGTTAGTCTCGCGAGGCCGAAAAAGACATAATTATCACTTGAAAGATTCCCTTTCAAACCTTTTAACGAGTGGGAAAGGAAGCAAGATCACTCGGAAATCTTTTCATGTTTAGAGAATCTGAAAAGAGCTTAAAGGAGACTCTAGGGGGGTCCTTTTTCGTGTATCCATATGTATTTACGAGCATGAGAAAGAACAAAGACTAAGCTCGGTAGGCCCCCAGCTTGAAATCTAGTGGCTTAACTCCAAAATGATCATCAAAGGCTGGAGACATACCCTCCAAGCTTCAATTCATTCACTGATTTTGAGGTTGTCCCCAATTTCTCTACTAGATGAGAAAAAGGAGAAGGGTGGATGAAAAGAAGGTTCAAGAGAGGTGACTGTTTCATTTTTTAACGATATTGACACAAGAAAGGAACTATGCTCAGGGCCTCTGTTTCATTTTTTAATGAGCTTTCCACAGAGAAGAGAAACTATGCTCGTGACTGCTTCTTGATCATGGCTTCCGAGAGGATAACGCTCTAGAAGGATACCATGTCAAGGGACAAAACTTAGTCATGGCCTCTAGGAGATATTTTCTGGATGGAAGATAATCACTTGGGAAGGACCACATGTCGAGGGTTGGGATAGGAGTAAGGAGATCAAGCTCCAATAATCCTACCGAAGAAATCACCATGTCTACCACCGGATCCAAATCATCGGAAGTTGAAAGCATGGGAGACGATAGAAAATCGACATCAGGAGGGGAGATAGACTGTATATCTGCCCGAGTTTCTTCATGAGGGGGAAGAAAAGAGGATCGATGACGGGTATGATCCCAAGGTAACTTGTCAATACGAAGCATTTTCGGAAGAGATTCATCAAAAGGAAAAATTGGGGAAATGCAGTCGATTGCAGACGACAAGGAACTCAATCGTGATTGCATCGAGGAAACGTCAGGCGCCAATATATGTTGGTCATTCGACAAGGGAGAAGCGGATGGGATAGAAACGTATGATGTTTCGACTGGACTAAGTGGCATAGTGGCACTTATTGCATCGAATTCCAACGGACAAGGTACAATCCGAGGGTCAGATGATTCCAAAGATTGATAAGCCGCGGTCGAAATCATATTGACGGTGGAAATATGATGTGTAGTCGGAGGAAGTGGTGTAGGGAAGGTACCCATGAGGCTAGAATCTTTCAGTAAGCCAACACCAACACTTTCATACGTGATCTTGTGGTCTCCCAAGAAAGGAATATTGTTGGTAGCGGGAATGCGAGCATCGGTCGTGCAGAAATCCAACTGATCAACAGTGACAATTTTTCCCTGATGAGGAAATTGGACACATCGAAAAACTGACAAGGCAATGACAGTCATAGCATAAAACCAAATTCTTCCAAGTAACAAGTTGTACTCGAGGGGAGCATCGACCACCTCAACATCAACAGTAACAATTTTTCCACCCAATTGGATGGGCAGGGACTATAAAAGCCCATGGGGATGAAAACCTCACCCATCGAAAGTGCATAACATTGTCGGGGATTTGTTGAGTGCTGATGATTTTAAACCTTTCCAACATTCCAAAGACATGACACAAGTCGAGGCTCCCTCATCCAGAATAGTTCGATGGATTTGTTGGTTATGAACAACAACATCAACTTGGAAAGCAAGTTGGTGGGAGAGTCGAGACACGTAATTTTCTAGGTTAAACATGATATGGTTGGACGACTCAGGATCAACAACACCAAGAGTGGCCAAGAGCATTCTATGTTCACTGGGGCAATGCTGTAGAACTTCTAACGTAGACATAGCGCACAGTGCTTGAGCCAAATATTCAACAATGTTGTAGTTCTGGGCAGCACGTGAACTAGGATTAAAGGTGGCTTTGCGGATAGTGCTCTTAGGAGGGCGTAATATAGAGTCGAACGTGGGTTTCTCAATCTGGAGTGGTCCAGACGAAGGATTAACTAATGGAAGACTAATGGAGGATGATGATGGATCCGGTAAAGTACCAGTACCGTTAGTGTCTTTTCTTTTGTCAGGGTTACCTGGTGTGTCGTATGTCTTAGAGCGAGTGGTCAAATTGATCCCATTAAACATATAAATATGTGCACTTGATGAGGACTCATCATGAGGATCGCTAGAACTTCCCCCAGGAGAGGGGGTTTGGGCAACCATGGATTGGTGCTGTGGAAAAGGTTGAGTAAGAACAGTGGGTTGTGACTTTCCTTGGAAAATTTTGGCCACTGCAAAGTGGACAATCTCGAGTGTAGTGATCGTCACCACAAATGATACACGAGAATTTCAGTTTCCGTTGTGGTTGCTTTTCGGTAGCAGGTGTTTTATTTTTGGGTTGTTCATTATTATTTTTTGATTTATTCTTTGTCTTCTTCTTACCTCCGGATTGTTGTGAAGGGGAAGATTGAACTGCATTCACCTCAGAGATCTGATTTTGGGGGGAGGCAGAGGAGGGTGTAGTCGATTTGGAAAAAGATTGAGTTTTGATGGAACCGATAACACCATCCGCATGAGATGAGGATGATGGCTTAGAAGGATCGGTATTAGCGCGAGCAGCATTCGGAAGAAAATCATACAAAGTGCTAGATTGGGAATAAACCAAATCTAAGTACTGAGCCCGAGCGATAGCTTGTTCCTCTGTGACCACACCACCCATAGCAACATCGCGAGCGATTGGGGGTAGCAGTGATTTAGTAAACCATTCCGCCAACAGTATGTTGGGAATGACTGCCTTGATCATCCTTCATCGTTGCCTCCACTCATGAATATGCTCAAAGATTTGCACAGAGTTAGTTTGACGAAGGTAGGTCAAGAGTTTAGTACCTATCTCGTAGTGAATAGGAAGTTGAAAGTGCATGAGGAAAGACATGGCAAGGGAATTGAAATCATGAAAAGAAGCACGTGGTAGTTCAATATACCACTTTGCTGCTGAATCGATAAGTGTTCACTGGAAAAGACACAAACGTATAGAATCATCCATGAGGGAGTTTGATGAACACCAAAAATGGAAAGTCATCACATGGTTGTTCGGATCTTCGCCAGGGTTTCCGTCGAATTTTGGAATATCAGAAGGAAGTTTAGCTAGAATGACTGGCCAAACCAGTGAATGAAAAATAGGATCATTAGTTAACCGAGACAAGTCTGGGAGATCCAGAGTCGCAAGGAAAGATAGTTGTCAATTAATTTGCGAATGATACTGGTGCGGCATAGGAACACCAGTAGGACCATAGACTAGGTTAGGTGGATAGTTGTAACCAGTAGGTCCTCCTACATACAGTTGTTGCTGGCCAGGATAAGAAGGATTCGATGGTGCATGAGAAACATTGGCATAACCCGATGGGTTCTGAACATTATATGCCGGGTGATTTATTTTCCCGTGAAGAGGATAAACATTTTTCCCTTGAGAATGGTAAGGAGTAGATCCCGGAGGTGGATACACATGAGGCCCATGAGGAGGATAATACTATGGTCCTGGAGAACTCCAGGTGGTGTTTGGGATGCCACCCGGATAAGATTTCCCGTAAGATGTTCCGGAAGGGACAAGATTGGATACTCCTCCTAGTGGGTTATTATACAATTGCCCCCCAGCATGGGGTTGGGTAAAAATGCCTCTTGAAGATACTCCCCAGGATTGTGAAGGGTTTCCAGCAAATGAGGGTTTCCCCCCTACCAGCAGTGGATTTATGACCTAGGTGTGACTGGAAAATGGAGGTTTCCCTCCAGGAGGAGTATGAAAAGTGGGTTGTCCCCCGAGAGGGGTAGGCCCACCATGGAACGGTATTCCCCCAGGAGGGAAAGGTTCGTTGGATGGTGGTTTCCCTCCAACCGGTTGTGTTTGGCCAGCAGGGGTTTGCGTTCTCGGGTGAGAAGATGTCCCAGCAGGATCATGTGGAACATGTGGAGCTGTAGAGTAAAAGCTTGTAGAAATGGGGGTAGAGATTCAAGTGCTTTGGGGATGAGTAGAGGTGATGAGTCCAGCATTAGGATGGACTTGTGTTGGTGTAGCAGTAGGGTGAATAACCTGACCGATTGGGTAATTCATGGTTTGACCGGATGGTCCTGTTTCACTAGGAGGGTCATGAGGTTGAAAGGGTTGTCGAAAGGATTCGAAATGTTCATCGAGATCGTTTCCCGATGAAGTCCTCCATACAAAATGAGTAGGTGTGGGATTGGTTTCTACGACGGTGCTAGGATGAACAGGAGTCCTATATTCGTCACCAAATATTGGTTTTGTGGATCTCATGTATGTTTCGGTAAAGATCCTCTCCGGTAATCGTGGTATCTCTTCGTCTATGATGTTCCCAAGGGAGTCTAAACGAACAAAAAGTGGTTCGAGAGGGGTTACTGACACAGATGTAGTGGGATTTTCAACCATGACCAAAGTGTCTTCTGAGTTATCTAACGAAGGAGCAATAGCACTTCCAGCGTCAGATGGATTTTCTACCTCTCTACGATAGTTGTCTTCTGGAGGGTTAGGAGGTAACGGTTGATAGCCTTCCAGAGGAAACCCTTGCATCCTACGTGATCGGCGAAGACCTTGATCGTCTACAGGATCAATTGTGGAAAATAATAGAACACACTGAAAATCTAGGGCCAACTAACAAAAAGAAACAACATACGCTAATAAAATATAGGAATCAACCAAGCAGACAAAAAACTTCTCTCGATGATCATACTAGTTGGTGATGAAATCCAACATCGCGTGATCAAGTCAAGAAGGGGCTGGGATATGGTGGAACAGTTACAATGGTGAACTACTTAACGGACTTTCACCTTGGTGCAAGCTTCCACGCAGTAATTGTGGATTTACCCTCCAAGGAGCCCAAGTGAGTTTGACCAATGTTTGTTCCAGGTACAGTGAGACTTCCCTTCACCATCACCTTGTGTAAGTACCTAAAGATTATGGAAACTAAAGACACCAATTCGCAGTGAGTCCCTAGGCGGGCACAGTCGACAGTCCGATCTGAAACGTATGGGCAGGATAACAATTCTGAAATCAACCAGAGAGGCTCCAACACATAATCGTGGGTATACCTCCAAGCGACCCCCAATATACGATCCGACCACTACAAACAGTTGAACCACAGAAGGATAATCTCTGTAATTCACCCGAATGCGACCTCGTGCATAACCCCTGTATGAGAGGGGGATCCCAGAAAACCAATACGACAATTGGATTTGACTCTCCCTAACTCAGGATGCTAATGTTTTTTTTGAAAACTTTGGAGAGTTGTACTCACAGCCTAATCCAAAGTTCTAACCCTAGTCTATTTTTGGTGGAAGATCCTAAAAACAAAAATGTTCTAGATAATTTTTAATTAGCGTTCGTTTTACAGCTGTTATTTACTCAAAGGGTGCACGAAAGTGAAACTGATGGAATGAGGACTCAATTCCCAAAAGGATGTATGAAAGATGATAAGAAATCGTTTATTTTCAATGAACTCTTATTTAAGGGAAAGAGAAAGAGTCGTTTTCACTTTCAAACACTAATATGAAATGTCCTCTATCAATTAGTTCTCTATCGAATCTAATGCAATGCTAAAACATTTTCAAAAACGCCTTCTAATATGCAAACCAATCACTAAAATGTATCTTTTGTCGTTTGTATGCGAATGATGATTAATTCAATGCAAAGACTTCTCCTGCTAACTACCCTTTCAGATCAAGGAGATTCGAAAAAGTATGAGCAGATTTCACACAAACAACACACACCCTCTTGCTATGATTGAAACAAGAAGAAAACAGAAAACAAAAGATAACAAAGAAAAATCAAACAATTCACACAAAAGAGAGATGTTTTAAGAACAATTACCTCAAATAACCGAACAAGATGATTCACTGATTGTTGATTCCCTTCACCAGAGTTCCCGCTCAGTCAGATAGGAGAGAAGAAAGCAGTGGATTGATTTCAAGCTCTCAACAACAAAAACTCAAAAATAAGGAAGAAGGCCACCAACTTTGAACAGCAAGGTGCTTATTCCTCAGAAGGCATAGGGTCAAATGTCATTAGGAATATGTAATGAAGCATCAAGAAGCTGGACAAAGGCAAAAACATAGATTGAGTTGCAAAAAACACAATTCTAGAAGGTAATTTTGCAAAAAAAAGGTTGGCGCTCTGGTGTAAGGGCCACCAGAGAATTATAAAGCTCTGTCTGAGACCTTTACGGAGTTCTGGCACTGGGCTAACATGGGCAAAGGGGCACCAGGCTTCAAAAACTCAAAAAAAGGGCAAAAAAACCAACAACTCGATCAATTTTTTGTCAATCGGGATACATGTGATGGATTGAGGATTGAATCAGCAAGTGCAATCATATATAGGGGGTGAAAAAGGCCTATAGAAAAAAAAGGGTAATACAAGGTCTATGAGGAAAAACCAAAACCAAAATTTTTGATTCGATTCCCCAGCGGAGTCGCCAGTTTCTGTTGAAGGAAAATCTCCCTGCGGACAGGTAGATCTCCTCTTGAGAGCTAGACTCTTAAATCTTAAGACAGAAGGTGCTTATCATGGTCACTAACTTCCTTTTAGGTTTACACAAACTAATGCATGAGGAGGAAGGAGGAAAGACGTACCTTTTACCGGTGTTTGTCCCTGCACGCTCCAAGTTGAACTCCAATCTTGAGCTACTCGATAAGCCTTGTAGACAAACAAAGTACAACCACTTCCTACTCTATCGAGATTAGTTCGAAGTAGACCTATCTACTTAGAGACAAATTCATGTAATGTCAAACACAAATTAGAAAGAAACAGTCCAAGCATATTACAATAATGAGGACAAAACGTTACTTACAGCCGTAGATAGAATGTAGCAGTTTCGTCAAGTTCTCCTTGTCTAACCCTTGCTCAAAAGCTCCACGATCGGAATGATGATAGCTTCGCTGATTATCCTCCACTTCACTATGTGTTCCCTATGAGATCATAGGTTTCATGCTTCTCATCCCTTCTCCAAATATCACTTATGAGATCATAAGTTTGGTATGATTCTCCATCCAGGTTCCCTTTTCACCATGAGAAAGCCTGCTTATATAGCCTTGGAGAGGCTCAACCACTTGAGATATCATTGGGGTGAGTTGAGGATTTTCCTCCTTCAGTTAGGGATCTTCCCTAAGATCATGGCTTGAATAGGGATTCGAATCCAACTTCCTTCAGGGATTGAAGGGATCCTCCCCTCATTCATCTCAACAAACCAACTATTGCCCAGAATAGGCAGCGCTCCCTCAAAAGAGCCATCAGAGCGTTACATCGCTCCCCAGTAGGCTTTAGGGGGCCGCCAACACTCCCTAAACCCATTAGCGCTCCCCCAGAAGGGCTATCAGAGTGTTATAACGCTCCCAGATAGTGTAAGGGGGGGCACCAACACTCCTACGAGAGGTATAGGGGAGCGCTCTCCTCCAAAAAATCAATTTTTGTGGTTCTTTCAGATGGCAAGAGGTTCATAAGCCTAGTTAACCATTCCTCCTCTTCCAAATCAAGTATTTGATGTGTGTCAAGTGTCCTTCTCATGTCATTATAGGCACGACATAGGCATCATGGAAGTATGCTTTTCTTGACACTTACGACACTTGTGAGTAAAATGTGACACTTGCGACACTTGTAATGACGACACTTGTGACACTATCAAAGTGAATAATTTTGATGTGTAACACATACGTAGTCTATTGCACTAAGAAACCCAAAAATACTTGCACTTAGCCTTGCAAGCTATCGACTCTTACATCGATTCCCTACTTCTACCTTACAATCTTACTTATTTATACTTTTACATTTACAAAAAGGCCTAATCATGGGTAAACCCATGGGTCGACATCCCATAACCTGTTACAAAATCCTAAGAACCCCATGATGGGTCCAAAAATCCCACAAAACAAGTGAGATCCACGATCTCAGCTCCACCTAGGTGCTCCATCTTCGACCATCATGTCGAAGTCCAAAAAGTGGTCAAACCCGACCAAGATTTCCTCAAAACTTGGTCGAGGGCCAACAAGCCCCTAACACTCACCTGTGACTCATCCTGAGTCACTTAGGCCTGGGAAATTTCACTTCGAAGGCCTCTATATTATCTCGAGCTACCTCGACTTTCTGCTTCGCCTGAGCCTCCTACTCAGTGAGCTCCTAAATTGTCTGCGTTGTAACAGGCCCTTCCAGGCACTATTCGACTGTCGCAACCCCTTGATCCAGTTGCGAGCCTTGTCCTTCAATTTCTTCAAACACCGTGCAGGCTTCATCCTACACTGGTTGTAGCCTCTGTGTGACTTCAATTACTCTGCTCTGGATGGCACTAATATGTTGTTGGACTATGTGTTGTTCTTGAGATCTCTTCATTCTCTCGACTATAGTAAGTGACTTCATATATGCCTGTATTGACAGTGCTTGTTGTTGTGCCTCCTGTAGTTGCACTTCCAGTTTCCTCAGCTTTGGATCTTCTGTGAGGCGTTCATAAATTTGTGTACTTCTATTGCTCATTTTCTTGCATTCTGAGGCAAGGGCCCTAATCCTTTCAACTGCACTCTTAGCGGCTTCCTCCCTCTGATCGCGCACCTATTGTAGAGTGCTCGGTACTTCTTGAATCTCCAACTTTGTTATCCTTTCTTGAATTTGTTAGATGGCCTCAGCGAGCTTCACCACTTGAACCTTGACTAACTCATGTTCTTCCTGTGCCAAGCCTAACATAGAGAAAAGTTATTTTCTCATCGCTTCTTTGACTGCAGTCTTCTTTGTGAGAAACTGGTCGTTTTCCCTCTATATCTTCACCTTGTCCTCCTCGAGCATCACCCAAAACTCATCTTTCTCATTTTCATACGCGGTTACACAGTACCGCACAACTCATAGTTGTTCTAAGACTTCCTCTTTCTCTTTTTTCAGTGCTTCTATAGCCTTCTCATTTTCTTCTTGGACTTTCTGGAGTCGAGCCTCCATCGCATCTATTAATCTTCTCAATTGGGCAATCTCATCCCCCAATTGTGAAATATCCGATGAGGAAGGTGCAATAGATAATACGCGGACAGATAGAATACTCTGTTGTATTTCCTTTAGTTCCTTCTCGACCCTTTGATACAACTCTTCCTGCTTCACTCCATATCTCTGCAAGAGATCTTCATACGCATCCTCCATTGCTCTGCAAACTAGAACGATATCATCCTCCATGAGCGTGGCCTCTAACTTAGGTTTACTAGCATGGGTCTTCTTTCTTGTTGCGGGTTTCTTCGTCGAACCCTTCCTCTTCTGCGGTGTTATTGTAGGGGGATCTTTTGGTGGTGTAGCTCACCTTCTCCTTTCTTTTCTCCTTCATCCCCTCCTCCTTCTCCATTTTATTTGTCTTCACCTCCTTCTCCTCCTCTTGGCGAGCCAAATCCATTTTCTTTTGAGAAATTGTCCTCCTCATCAGTCTCTATATCTCATATTTCCTCCTTTTTCTTCTTCTTCTTCACACTGGACTATCCTCCATGTTCGACCCGGGTGACCAAGGGGCTTCCTATGATGTCAGGGTCAGAGAGTTTTGCATCATCGACGGTACAAGGAACTCCTCTAGCCATTACTTTGTGATCTGATCCATATCTTCGTCAGTCAGCTTATAATAAGATTGTAGCTCCTCCTTTCTCTCATCTCTACATGCAATGATATAAATAAAATGCAGATCTGCACAGAAATTTGCAAAAGGTCGGTATTGGTGCAAGGTGTGTGGTGTCATGCATGGAAATGACTCTATGTAAACCTTCAGTTTCTAATAGTAGGCATGGAACACTACGTTCGACTTCCATTGCTTTGACATGTCATTTGTGTACCATAATGTAGAAAATCTGGTTGCCAGTGGCTCAGATGGTTCAATTTTTGGAAAAGATGCTCCCTCAGGCATTTTCCAAGCGACAAATGAAATCAACATAAGTATCCAGCTAAAGTGGAACTCATATCCCTGATCCTACGCTTCACGACAGTATTTCTCAAGTTTGTTGACGAGGTAACTCACCCAATTCATCTGCATCCCCTCCACGCATTTTCCTACGAGGTCCACCACGAACCCGGTGACCTATGTGGGGTGATTATTTCTTATAATCTTGCCAGCTATGAGTTGGAAAGAAAGGCGCATTGCACCATCCTGGATAGAAAACTACCTTGTAGTCTCGCTTTCTCTTCTCAACTTCAATTTATGCCTCCTTGACGCACTATGCCAGGGAGCGATCTGAGGTATTCCATGGATAAAATTGATGAGGGTTGAGTCCCTGCATGCTCAATCTTGTAATCAAGTGGATCAACGCCAGATCCACAGTAATCCATCGATCAAGCCATAGGTATCCACCATGGTAGCACGACAAGAGGAGTTTAACACAAGCATTAACCTCCTTATGTTGGCGAAAATGGGTAATCCTCATCACGTCGAGTATCTTGGACTACGTGAGATCCTTAATCCAAGGATGGGAGATGATGCGAGGATTATTCCCAGTGGTCTTCGTCAAATATCTATGAGGTGCGAGCATCCCATAATTCTTTCTATCATCGAGATTGAAATCACTGTTCTTCAATGTTGGGATCTGACCCAACTGACTTCCCACTACACGTATCCCTTTCGAAATGTACACAGTGATCAAAATGTACTCAAAGTCTGGTGGGATATTGTTGCAGTTAACCGCACTAGCCAAAGGCGGGATATAATTAGGTAAGATCAACGAGATCTTCTTCGCATTAGCCAAATCGTCGTGATGCTTACTTCACTTCTCAGTCATGGGGTTAGCACGGCCTGAATGTCATCCAGTCGAAGGGGAAGCCTGAAGTCCCCTAATCAACGATGCCTGGACACCTTCAGACATAGCTCTTTCAACCATAAACTTCTTAAGAACCTCCTTGAAAGACTTCTCTAACTCAGTCTATTTTCCTGACATTCTCTCTTTTAAATGGACGGGTTGAGGTAAGCGAACAAACAGGCAGAGTAACGAACGGGAAACGACGTCTAGCTTCAGATAGCACAACTCAATACACAATCAATTGTCTCGGATAATCACATGTGGAAAAAATTGGTCCCAGCGCAATGTCCAACGGGTTAAATAGGCAAGCGTCGTAACAGATTCCTCCAACGACTAGGATTTCTTCCATCAATGTGAATCTGTCCATTATGGCACAATCTCAACGTTCCAAACACGGTCCATCCGCCCATAAATGTGTTTCCTAGCCATTCTAGATCGTCGTTCTAACGATCAGGGCGCCTCCAATGGTCATATAGCTTCGCCAGGGTGAAGTCCCATTCTGCGCGGTTCTGCTGTTCCAGCGAGGTTCAAATCTTGCAAAATTTCCTCCTGCGAAGTCTTCCATCTGTTCTCTGTAAATTACTGTATCTTTTCCAACTTGGCCTTCTTCTTAGTGAGCTTCCTTGCCTTCTTTCCTGTGATATGGGTCCCCTTAATTGTTTCTGGATTCCTCTTTCCATTCTTATTCCTATCTTCTTCTAGCATAGTGACTTCGCGTTGTTGATGTTCTCTCAAAGGGTTTGAAGCTAATATCCCTTCTCTTATTAATTCCAGGGTGGATGTACTTCTTTCTTGCATGGATAGGTCCTTCAAATATTCTTGCATTCTTTCAACTTCGACAACTAATTCTCTCGCCTTTTGTCACTTCGACTCAACTTCTCATTCTTCTATCGGTCGATCTATTTTTCTAGCTATGAAATCCCTTAGTTCTTGTTTTTTCTTTTCTATGGCTTCTTCCTCGGATTTCCTTCTAATCTGATCCTTCTCAATCCAAGTCTTACCTAGCAAAAGAGGGAAAGGGGCGATGTTATTAACAAACTTAATGACTTCAAATTCTTCTTCAGTCAATCTTCCATGAATAATAACAGATACATTAGTAACTCTTCCACATAGGTTTATCATCTTTCCTTTGAACAAGCCTATCTTTCCCAATGAAGGTACCACAATAGGATTCCCCAAAATTTTCCAAGTGCCTTCTGTCATAATATTCACTTGTGTTTCTTCATCCAAGACATAGTCTATGTTGAAGTCTTATATTTTTGTACTTATGCGATGTTTTACTTTCAAGACCTCTAGTAAACTGACATCTTTGTGATCATTCATCATTTCTTTCAACTGTTCTAATGTAGTCTGAACTTCCTATGATTCTTTCCCTTGATGATTCTTTAACATGCTCTTATTCTCTTGACTTTCTTCATAGTTCTCTTGTCTCATGTTCATTCCTTCATCTTTAGCAATCATCCTTGGAAAATCCTCAACTTCATGACCAACAATTTTACAACAAAGACAAATAGGGCCTACACTAGGGAATTCCTTAGCAAGATGTCCAGGTCTCCTGCAGTTATAGCATAGCCTCAATCCTCTCTTTCTCTTGTATGTTCCCTAACTTCTCTTGTACTACGCACTAGGATCACATTGCTAGACCTACAATCCGCAAAAATTATTTCTAGGTTCCTTCATCCAATTATTAGTCCAAAAAAACTTTCTATGCATAGGAATAACATATCTTTCTTTATTTATATCAAATGTATTCAGATCAACTCTTTCTTCCAACTGTGCCCTAGTTTTTAGGCTAGGACATAATCTATTAAACATACCTAAATTCATGCTTTCGAAACAAAAAATTCCACTTATCTTACTCTTATCAAAGTACAAAGCTTTACCTCTTTAAGATCTTGCCTATTTTCTTTAGATTGGGTTTCTTTCTTAGCACAGAGCTTCACAAATCCAGTATATTACCGCGCACTACAACAATAGATCTACGCACAAAGCTTCTCTTTTATTTACTTCAGTTCCCGGAAATCACAGTTTCAGTTCCCAGCAACAGAACCATTTTTTGGCATAGGGGCAGACCCAGGGTTCAACACTTCAACAATGCACTAACAAAACCCTAACTATCGACCCTTTCAGAAACACCTGCCAAGCAAGCGAGGTCTCACCCAAGGTAGAGGCAGGGGGGGTTACGGGACACAGGTGTCTGTAACCAAGCTGGGACACAGATCTGTGATTACAATTACTTCGCAGAGTACTTAAGAACTATATGCATTAGTTTATCAACTTTATTCACATCGCAGAACAAACCCTAAGAATATATCGACGCAGTAAAATACACATGACACTTAGAAACATAAGTTAGATCTAGCACATTCAACATAAATAAGGCACTAAGCATTCATAGATCTATCTATCATACATAACCATCAATGCACTACATAGATCCACAACATAAACATTGTAGCACAAAGAAAACCATCAACACATGATATACATGGTTCACCCTAGAGTGGGGCTACGTCCACCAACAACTTCTTTTTTATTAGTCTTCAATCTCTTACATTCATCTGCTTCTGTGCACTAAGACACAAAGCCAAGCTTCACACCAGACATGTGATCTGCACACTAAGAACCAGATCCACCTTCCCAAAATCTGGTCAAAGCACAGAGCCAACTCCTCTATTAAGAACAGATCCTTACATACACAGTTTTTTGCACTAAGAAGCCCAAAACTACTTGCACTTAGCCTTGCAAGCTATCGACTCTTACATCGCTTCCCTACTTCTACCTTACAATCTTACTTATTTATACTTGTACATTTACAAAAAGGCCTAATCATGGGTAAACCCATGGGCTGACATCCCATAACCCGTTACAAAACCCTAAGAACCCCATGTTGGGTCCACAAAGCCCACAAAACAAGTGAGATCCACAATCTAAGCTCCACCCTGGCACTCCATCTTCGACCAACATGTCAAAGTTTAAAAAGTTGTCAAACCTGACCAAGATTTCCTCAAAACTTGGTTGAGGGCCAACAATGGTCAAAGTTGAATATGGAAGGAACAATACCGTTGTATAATATGCATGTTGGACACTGGTAATGATAACTAGCTCCTGATGTGTCACATTGATGTGCTCTACAGAAGGTGGAGTAGATTCATCAAATAAAAGATGGAAGTGGTTGTCATCCCAGAAATGATAACTATCCATATACCAATCATCACAATCGGTCTCAAAATCATACCAATAATATATTTCTTGAGTATATTCATCCCTGATGTCCGCCATAAGAAATCTCTCTTGCATGTTATCCAATGAATCTTGAATACTACGGAAACTATCATTGAGACCATATGCAAGGTCTCGCAATCTATCATGCAATGTGCCACACAATGTGTCATACAATTGGGATTTGAATGCTTTGATAATTTGTAGAATTTATTTGAGGGTTTGAGAGGAAATAGCCATCTGAGCACCCTATGAAAAGTTATGAACTCTGCAGTCCTGTCGCCATCATGAAAAACCAAAAAAATAGAACAATAAATTACGACAGAAAATCACGGATTTTTCTGGAAAAACCCTGAAAAAACTATTGAATTTAAAATGATCATAACTTTACTTCCCAGACTCTGTTTTGGCTGATTTGCTTTTTGAAATTGGGTATTTTTCTGAGAGGAATTAAAATACCCAATTTTTGTTTTCGAAATTCAGCTCATAAAGCTTCATATCTGAACCTAAAGTGCGTCGCCCTCTTTTTCTTCCCTAAAAACAATTCAACAAAAAGAGAAAAAAATTATTCCCTTCTTTGGCCAAGGAAAGTGATCTGATACCAATTGTTAAGTTCCAAATACCTGAATACAAAATATCACAATAGATCCAAAGATATCTAAATACAATCACCACACAAGATATATGACACAATATAGAAACTCCGCACTTTTATTATAGAAGTAGATCTACAAATATAATCACCACAAATGTTGAATACAAAATAGATCCAAAGGAAAATATAGAAGAAACCACTACTTTATCATATCCCATTACATTGTTTGAACCCCTTTATATAGTGCTACCATCACCTAAGAACATTCTAGAGGAGGAATATTCTATAAGTAGAACCTTCTAAGAAGTCCTCTTGCATTTATTATATCTAACTACCATAGTGGGGCTTATTTAATAATATAGTGGACCTGGTCCACCTTACATTGAATGACCACTATTATCACTATGGGCCCTCTAGGCCCCCCCACTACCTCTCTAGCTACCTAACAGGAAAACATGGGATTGTTGTCTCTTTGATTTGGTGTTCAAAATAAGAGATATTGGTGTCTCTTACAAAACTATAACTTGTAAATGAAATATAATTTTTATGATTGTTACATTTAAAATTTAGAGTTTTGTACATTCTTGTTGATAAATTGTTATAAATTAATAAAGAATTAATTTAATTTGAGAAAAAGAAGGAATATTGATTCACCCCCCTCTCAGTATTGAACATCATTCCAACAATTGGTATCAGAGAGGGTTCCTTCACCACTATCTAACCACTTGAAGGCATATTCTGATAAATCCAATGGATTAACAAGAAGGAATTCCCTCCAATAGAGCACCATTGTTCAAAGGAAATGATTATGAATTTTGGAGTATAGGGATGAAAAGTTATGTGATGGCTCTTGGATATGATTTTTTTCTATTTGTGGTAAATGGTTACACTGCACAAGCTACTACACCTTCAGTTGTTGCTGCAAAGAAACTCTGCAATGATAATTCAAGGGTTGTTAATGCAATTCTGGGTGGATAGAAAATGCCATATTTGTAAAAGTGATGCATTGTAAATAAACAAAATAAATTTGGGACAAACTTAAAGTCATCTATGAAGGAGATGGAAAAATTAAACAAGCAAAACTTCAAACATACAGAGGGATGTTTGAGAGTCTGAAGATGAAAGAGGAAGAAAACATTGCAGAATATTTTCAAAGAGTGGATGAAATGGTCAATTCAATCAGAGCATTGGGAGAAGAGCTAAAAGACAATATTATTGTCCAAAAGTTGTTGATATCATTACCAATGAGATATGATGCCAATGTATATACCTTGGAAGATTGAGAAGACCTTGACAAACTTTCAATGGATGAACTTCATGGGATTCTTATAGCCTACGAGATGAGAACCAAGAAAGAAAAGTCATAAAAAAGAGAAACAAATTTCAAAGCATCAAAAGCAACAAAGAACCATGAGCATGTTCCAAATTAAAATCACTTAGACATATCAATTGAAGAAGAGGATAAATTTATAAGGAAACTCAAGAAAGGGTCTGGGAAATACAAAGGGAAGTTACCCCTCAAATGTTTTGACTGTGGAAAAGTTGGACATTTTTCCTCCAAATGTCCCTGTCCAATGCAGGAAGAGAGTGATGCTGAAGAAACTCAAAATCATAAAGAATATAAAAAGAGAAAAACTAGAAATAAGAAGAAATTCTACAATAAAAAGAATAATTTATTGTGTCATGGCTAAGTAAACAACCCTCCAAATCACCATCTACAACAGAAGCTAAATATATTGTTTCTACACTCAAGTAATTTGGATGAAACAAACTCTAGAATACTTACAAGTAAAATATGATCATCCAATTATTCTTAACTGTGACAATACTAGTGCCATAAACCTTTCTAAGAATCTCGTCATGCGCTCAAAAACCAAGCATATCCCAATCAAATTTTATTTTTTAAGGGAACATGTTTCTCAAAAAGTTGTTAAAGTAGAATATGTGGATACTAAAGAACAAATTGCAGATATATTCACAAAACCTTTACCGAAGAGTACTTTTGCATACCTTAGACAAAAGTTGGTGATTATTTCCATATACAATTGAATTGCACAAGCTTCATTAGAGAAGGAGCACATGGACATGGGGAGTATAACCTCAGGGGGGAGCAAATAAATGTCCTTTCTATCATTGTCGTCAAAGGGAGAGAATAAAAAATTAAACTCAGTTAAAAGAAAGAGTTTTTACTTTGTTGCCATCAATGTCAAAGGGGGAGAATGTTGGATATGGTGTTATGTTTTCATTGATGTCAACAAGGGTTAATATGGGTTAATCATCTAGACAAGTCCATTCAGACTATAACTCTGTTAAAGTACCCTGCTATACTAGTTGCAAGAGAGCTTTGCAAGAGAATTAACTCTGATGAAGCATATGGAGTAATGAGAAGGCTAAGAAGATGTATTTTGATTTTGATACACACAAGGATGAATTTGTCCCATAGAAATGAAAAAAAAGATCAAAATCTAGTGCTCAAATAAAATACAATAATTATATATGAAAAAAGATCAAAATGAACATGTTCCAAATCTATCTGAGATTATATATTCTTTGTTTATTATAATGATTGATGCTCTAATCATTATAAGTGTGAAATTTCCAGGAATCGATAGTAAAGAACGAAGAACAATGTTGCAAGATACCAGATCTAATAAATACACAGAACATAAATAAAATTCTAGGAATGGCAGAATAACAGTAATATAACCAGCATAATCATCCACAATAACACATAAATAATATGAGAACAACAACTGAAATAGCACTTTGATTCAGAAAGCAATGTTCACAGGCCTCTTCGAGGGGGCAACCTCCAGTCGAGAAGCGCTCAGTTACAATAATCTCCAAGCTAGGGTTTTCAGACCCTCGACCCTTATTTATACTAAATATGTCTATTAAGAGAAGCATCTAGAGGAAGATCCTTCTAGAAGCGGAAGCTTCTATTAGGTCTTCTTACATCCGCCTTATTCTATTTTATTGAAAGGCCTTATTAATATTGACCTTTATTACATCCGAATACATTGATCTACCTATGTGCGGGTTAGGACCTTAACATCTCCGCCCCCTTAAAAACAACCTTGTCCTCAAGGCTTGAGATGTGGAAACTGTTGTAGAATGGTAGTTGGTTCCCAAGTGGCATCTGTTGGAGTCATATCTTTCCACTATACTAGCACTTCCTTGATGGTTCTCTGATGCAGGCGATGCTCACGCTGGTCCAAAACTGCTTTTGGTTGTATCCAAATGGATCCTTCTTCAGCTAACTCTGGAAGGTTGGTTTGAATTTGGCACCTGGTTCCAATCACCTTCTTCAAGCATGAAACATGAAAAACAGGATGTATCTTCGACTGACTAGGCAGAGCTAACTGATATGCGACTTGTCCCACATGCTTGAGAACTGTGTAAGGGCCATAAAATTTGGGTGGTAGCTTCTGACAATGCTCGCCTTGAGGGAAGTTTTCTTATATGGTTGCATTCTTAGAAACACCTGATCCCCTTCTGCAAATTGACATTCAGAGCAACCTTGATCTGCTTGCTGCTTCATTCTATTATGTGCCATGACCAAGTTCTCTTTAAGGGTACGAAGGATATCCTCTCGGACTGTAAGTGTTTGGTCAACCACTTGGACCTTCGAGGTACCCGGTAAGTATGAGAGAAATGAAGGTGGCTTCTGTCCATATACCGCTTCAAAAGGAGTCATGCGAGTGGTTGTATGGTATGTAGTGTTGTACCACCATTCGGCGAGGGGTAACCATTGGGCCCACTGGTGTTGTTTTTCAAAGGCAAAGCACCTCATATATGTTTCCAAACACTTGTTGACAACTTTTGTTTGACCATCCGTCTGGGGATGATAAGCTGAGCTGAGATGCAATTGTGTGCCTTGTAGCTTAAACAGTTCTTGCCAAAAATTGCTTGTGAAAGTTGGGTCTCGATCAGAAACAATAGAGTGCGGCATGCCATGAAGCTTGAAGACCTGGTCCATGAAAATTTGAGCCACCGTGGATGCAGTAAATGGGTGGTGAAGAGCGCAAAAATGAGCATACTTGGAAAAGAGATCCACCACCACCATTATGACTGATTTATTCCCCGATTTGGGTAATCCTGTAATAAATTCCATAGAGATATCCTTCCAAATAGCAGGGGGAATCGGAAGCGGTTGGAGGGTGCCTAGAGATTTGACTGTTTCTCCCTTGTTGTGTTGACACACCTCACATTCAGTGACAAACTTACGGATGTCCTGTTTCATACCATCCCAGAAAAAAGAACATTTGACTCGGTCATATGTTTTGGTGAACCCTGAGTGCCCCACTGTGGGTGTAGCATGAAGCTCAGAAAGTACCGTGGATTTGAGCTTGGATTGTT
>ML781704.1:83874-98568 GCA_009831015.1 Picea engelmannii | reverse complement strand
CGATAGGTTTATCTAAAGAGGGCTTTAGGAAATCTAGGTCGATCCGTACACAGGTGTTGTCTGATGCGCTACCACTCGAAGGGGTACCAACAGGGGTTACAAGGGTGGCCAACAGATGTGCGCTTAAGAACCACTTGTATTTCATGTGTGTATGAATCCCTCAACCACGAGTTTATGCATGTAACAACATATCTCTGTGGCTTAAAGACGTCAGAATATGTCTCTACCCTGAAAAAAAAAGACCCACAATTTATGCCAAGGAAAGTGCTCTGATACCACTTGCAAGATACCAGATCTAATAAATACGCAGAATATAAATAAAATGCTAGGAATGGTAGAATAACAGTAATATAACCAGCATAATCATCCACAATAACACATAAATAATATGAGAACAACAACTGAAATAACACTTTGATTCAGAAAGCAATGTTCACAGGCCTCTTCGAGGGGGCAACCTCTAGTCGAGCAGTGCTCAGTTACAATAATCTCCAAGCTAGAGTTTTCATACCCTCGACCCTTATTTATACTAAATATGTCTATTAAGAGAAGCATCTATAGGAATATCCTTCTAGAAGCGGAAGCTTCTATTAGGTCTTCTTACATCCGCCTTATTCTATTTTATTGAAAGTCCTTATTAATATTGACCTTTATTACATCCGAATACATTGATCTACCTATGTGCGGGTTAGGACCTTAACAAATGTTGATCTTTGGATCAAAATAAGAGCACGTTGGATGGAGGAATCGATAGTGAATGGCGAAGAACGAGGTTGCTTAATCAACGATCCTTAGATCAAAATGAAACCACGATCCGATGACTTAGATCATTTTTCACGAGTCCGTTGCACACCCCAAAAAATGGCTAAGTATCATATTCTATCGGTCAAACTCATATAAAGAATCACTTAAAAATATCTAAGTATAGGTTCATTTTGGAGGTTGCGGAAGTTGGGCACACATTTTGATGACATTCGAGAAGGCATGTGAGTCCGCAAGT
Source organism: Picea engelmannii (assembly GCA_009831015.1). NCBI lineage: Eukaryota > Viridiplantae > Streptophyta > Pinopsida > Pinales > Pinaceae > Picea > Picea engelmannii. The sequence goes on along the minus strand of ML781704.1, from coordinate 97,568 downwards.
CTGCGATTCTGTGAACCCGAGAAGAATCACTTCAAAATTTCTAAGTATAGGTTCATTTTGGAGGTAGTGGAAGTTGGGCATTCTTTTTAATGACACTCGAGAAGACATGTGAGTCAGCGAACCCATCACGTAAAATAATTCTAAGTAAAGTCCATATTTGAAATGAATGAGGACCATCCAGTCAACAATTTATTAAATCTAAACCATGGATCTATCTAAAGTGCCTAGGAAATCCATGATCGCCCACTCAACGTCTGATTAAAACCCATCTGTCGGACTGAGGTGCAATAAATATCGTGGGAGGTTCAGATCTAACCGTTCATCGGGACAATAGATCTACAATGGAGATGTAGCACACATCGCTGAAGTGAGAAGAGGTTAATGTGAAGGTCGACATTTGCATAGGGGGTTTTAAATTACCATGGTAGACACATGGTATCATCCTGTGAACACAAATACCTTGATAACGGGTTTCTAAAACCATTCTTTGATCATCCATGCCATTAAGAGAATACCACGAGTGGTAATTCTATACATATTAATAAGTCGTTGATCAAAAATGTCGGTCCTATGGAGTAAAGAACTTAGTGTTAGGGATATGAGGGTGTTAATAGATCCAATTAGACCATAGTTTATCCTATGGTCTCGTGGTGAGTAGTAAATTTTGGTTGTCCAATTAAATTAACCCACGACGAAGGTGTTAGATTGAGTTTTTGGCTCGTGGTGTCATAAAGTAAGGACCTTTAAAAGGGAAACTACTTATTCGTGGGACTTAGCCTAACCAAGGTCACCTGATTACTTAAAAATAATAATAAAGGAAGAAATTTGTTATTAGAACAACATTACTAATGAATAAATGAAAACGCGCAATATTTCATTATCAAAAGGATACAATGGTTCAAATTCATACACCTATTGGAAGATTATTAAAAAAAAAAAAAGATATGATGAAAGGAAGATGTCTCTGTGGTCTAATTCATAAGAGCAAAACATAGACAGAGTCCAAGGAATAACTTGAAACATTCACATGAAGTGAGGGTGGAAGGGAGGAGAAAGGGATGATTGAAGTCCTCTACAAGATGAAGCCTGAAACAGGTAGTTGGTGCTTCCTCAAGTTGGTGCTTGAAAACAAGAGGATTGGAGTCCTCTATAGGTTGGATCCTGATCTACAGGGAGTTGGTGCTTCCTAAAGTTGGTGCTTGGAAAACATGAGATTGGTGTGTCCTTGAGTTGGTTCTCAAAAGAAGAGAGATTGGTGTCTCTTACAAAACTATAACTTGTAAATGAAATATAATTTTTATGATTGTTACATTTAAAATTCAGAGTTCTGTACATTCTTGTTGATAAATTGTTATGAATTAATAAATAATTAATTTAATTTGAGAAAAAGAAGCAATATTGATTCACCCCCCCTCTCATTATTGAACAACATTCCAACAAAAATATTAGTATTGTTATTATTATTATTTAATTTGGGGTTAATATATCTTTATAATATATTTTCTTTTTCTTATTCTCAAATTTTTTTTTTTTTTAAATAAAATTGGGAGAAAATTTTATTCAAAAAAGTATGTGAAAAAGCCACAGATAGAGTGTTTACAGAGTCCCAATATTACCCGAGTAATATCAAAAGCACGTTGCATCCTAACACCATTTACAAGAGGACTAGACAAAATTATAGACACTAAATCCTGACTACTGAGAATCCTTCTATATAGCATGTATAAGATCCTTAGTATCAAAATGATAAAACATAACATAAAAATTAAACATTGGTAGGGTCATGTTCTTCTTGCAGCCTTCTAAAGAGTCCAGGGGAAAATTCAAGTCAGGTACTTGTCTGGGCGGCTATGGAAGAAGACACATCATTAGATATGACCGAGCTTGGAGCAGACGAAGCTTGAGAAACTGGTCTGAAACGTAGCTCGACAATTTCAGAGAAAATTTCCTCAACCTCATCTCGCAACTACTGGTGCCCTTGTCTTTGTTCAACGAGAAACTCCATCATGATTTTCCATTGGGAGGAGGCATTGTTAAGTCTGATGTGAAGATTGTTTACTAATTTCACCAAGGCCTCTTGATCCTCTTTCTGGAGTTCCCTTCTTCAACGTGCCACCTCTGGACGTCGATTTTCCATAGCACCAAATTTCCTTCCACAACCTGTGTTTTTGCAGGGAGTTCTACCTGAGAATTGCTTGGGGGAGAAAGAGACTCAGACAATTCAAGAAAATTGACAAAGATCTGAAACATGCCACCCAAATTCGTACTTATTTCCACCTGCATTTCTCCCTTTAAATCTCCTCGCCTATGTGTAAAGGGCCGCCACCTTTGGTGATGATGGAACTCCAACTTCCCAACTTCCTTGCGAATCTTAATTTCATGCATGTGATCGGACCCATACCAAGAATAAGAATCATTGTTGTATATGGATGGTGTAATTCTGGACTGTGTTGACACCAAATGAGGGAGGAGTAGTACAATCGCCATGCTAGAGATAATAGAGCACGACTATAAATAATCCCAGAAGAGGGAGGCCAAAAAAGAGCGCATGTGGGAAATAAAGATGAGGGTTGAAAGGACAGAGTAATGTTTGTACTAGGCGGATGAACCCTATTGACAACCTGAAGAACGATGTGCACGAATCTGAGGTACCATGTGTCGTTCCCATCCAAGTATTGGAGCTGGAGGCTAGATGAGGACGAGTTGGTTGTCGACTTGAGAAGGAAGGTGCATTGGCCATTGTGTCCCACTATTGACCTATAATTTGTGTTGCATTCAAAGACACGACCAAGCTTATGGAATGGAATGATTAACGACCTTTCCATTCATTCCAAGTGTTCTTGGAGGCTCTTGTGTGGCCAAATTAGTTTGGAAGTTAGCCCTAGAGTTATTGATCCAGAGTACATGCTAACAATGAAGAGACTTGAAAGCTTTAGCTTCTTTGAGGACTCTTACAATGATGTTTTTGAGCTTCATGTCCCGTAGAGGAGATATTTTCCTGACTTAGTGTATGATAACCTAGGAATCCCTTATAATAGAAATATAATCTATTCGTTGGCTCTTAGCCAAACTTAGACCTTTGAAGATGGCATAAGCCTCTTCTTGATTATTGGTTGCCACAACAAGGCTCCAAGAAAAGGATAGTCTTATTTGTCCTCCTGGGAAATAGATAACCCCACCCGCTTCTGCCACCCCATTCTTGTTCTCAATTTCTTAATCACACCATCTTTCTTTAAATTTAGTTGCAATTATATTTTTAACGGTATAAATATTTTAAGAGATCTTCTCTAGTGATTAAGTCAAAAACCTTAATATTGAAAAAATGACTAAAAAGTCTATAAATCCTCATTTTAATTAGCTTGTATTTGTATATTAAATATATATTCACAATCTTAATATTTTTAATAAATAAAATATTAATTAGAAAAAAATAATTAATCAAATATATCATTTTTAATTTCAATATTATTAATTTTAAAATATTTAATTTATTATATATTTATTAGTTTTTTTTTTAAATATCACACACTTAAACTTTACAACTATATAAAACCACTTATATAAAAAAGTTCTTATATTTTTCAAATAATTATTTTTAAATTGTACTCTCGGAAATAATTTTTTAAAACTTGTACTCTTGAAAATAAACTTTATTTCACCTTTCTAACTTGTAATAAATAGCCATTGAAACAAAAATATTTATATGCAAAAGCTTCCAAAACATTAGACATTTCCATATAAATATTGTTAATGTGTTAAAAAATGATTATATATCCAAACTCACCTAACTCTTTGATATTGTAAACGATATTATAATCCATTAGTGACTTGGAGATTCGTGACTATGTCGATATATAAAGTCATATTTGAAAATGATTTCTTAGAATTGATTATGATTTTCCCATGTGCATGGGAATCCAAAATACAACATAGTCCAAATGTTTTTATGAGTGCCTAACCATGATAACAATGACCTTCATAATTCTATACTTTGACTTTATATTATCAAGACCCCACCTTAGTTTAACTTAGTTTAACTGATAAGAAAATAACTTTCATAGATCTTAGGAATATTTCCATCTCTTGGCATACATGCTATTTAAACCTTATTAATAAGTGATTTGAAAATGTATAATTAAAATAAACTTTAGATGGACTCCAATATAACATATAGTCCAATGGATAATCAAGTTATGTAGAATGCAAAAGAATGGTGGAAACTTAACTCATAATGAAATTGAATAATCAAAGTTATGCAGAATGCAAAAGGATGGAAACTTCACCCATAATGAAAATTGAAGTTAAATCATTCATGGAAGGGTATGAGGTAATGGGAGAAATGATGGTTAAGTAATTTAGATTAAAAGATTATTAAGTTCCATCTATCAATTTCAATTTCGCAAGAGTAATAATTTTTTTCCCAATTACTTAAATTAATTTTAATATTTTATTTATAGAAAAATTAACATAACTTAAAAATTATTTTTTCTCCCAATTACTTAAATTATATTTAATTAATATTTATAAAAATAAACATAACCTAAAAATTAAATTCAAGAATGATGTTTTTTTTTTTAAAAACTAAAAATTAACATAACCTAAAAAATAAATTTTTAATTTTAATATTTTATTTATATAAAAATTAACATAACCTAAAAATTATTTTTTCTCCCAATTACTTAAATTATATTTAATTAATATTAATATTTTATTTATATAAAAATAAACATAACCTAAAAATTAAATTCAAGAATGATGTTTTTAAAAAAAAAAAACTATAAACATATATATACATATATTTATTAATGTACATAAAAAAAAAATATATATACATAAATATATTTTTTAATACAAATAAAGAAGACGTTTTTTTTTTCTATTAATTGAGTTTAGTTTAGATGATTAGGAAAAATGAATGTTATTATTTCTATTTGAAGTCAATTCCCACAAGTAACATATTAAACTCATAATAAATTTATTCCATAAACAAAATTGTGACTTCATTAGCATTATTTCATTTTTTATTATTATATCCTTTAAAATAAATGTTCATTTAAATAATAATAATAATAATAGGTAGGTAACAATAATAAAAAAATGCATGGAAATTACATCACAATATTGAATTATTTTTTATAATATTTTTAAATGTTTATTGGAACTATAGCATTGAGAAAAAGGATAATTGGAAGATGGAAAGCTTATTATGGGCTCGAAAATAATTGTAAATTAGGAGACAATTGGCTATGGGATAAAAAAAAGCTTCTCTTTGAGACTCTCGTCACTCCTTTTATCTTATATGGATGTGAAGTTTGGGGATGTTCTCGAGAATCTTGGAGAAAGATAGAGCAGATCCAAAATAATTTTATAACTTGTAATCTCAAAATTAAGGACAATACACCCTATCCTATCCTCCTCATCCAAACAAGCCTTTCCCCCATTGAGAGCACAATTATGATTAGGTACTTAATGTACAAGAACAAGATAAACAACATGGATAACAAGAGGCTCCCCAAATTTGCTTCAAACTCTATCTAAAATCACCAACTGCTCAAGCAGGGATGACATAATGATGCCAAGTCTTGGCTAAATCATTGGGGAATAAAAAAAGAAGTTATTTTGCATAATACAGATGATATTAAAAATATTGTACAATGTTTTGTGATTAGAGTAAAAAATATTGTTAAAATAAGAAGTAATTCTCATGAGCTGCATAGTCATCAAAATTTCTAAGTCATCCAAACTTTAGTGATCTTGAAACACTTCTCTTAATGTTTTTCAAGTAAGGTTTGACATACCAATTTTGATCTCGTGGACGTTAACCATCACATCAAATATATATATATATATATATATATATATATATATATATATATATATATATATATATGGGGATTACTTTGTAGGGGGTCTGCGGCTAGGGTTTCCCTAGCCGCAGACCCACGACTTTACTACCTTTCTCCCTGCGACGTTTTTGAACGGATACTTTCTGTCTCTCGTTTTTGGAGTGTTGCACGATGATCATTGTCTCCTCATCGTTATCCCTCGCGAATGAAGCCTCCATCCCCTTGGTCATTTTCTCTGCTGCGAAGTCTTCTCTCGGGGTGCCACAATATGCACAGATCGGGTCTGCAATCGTTCTCCTATGACCATGTCCCCCTCTATGCGAGCTTGATGAGTGGTGTCCTCTCTGGTGGTGGCCACGCACTTTCTGAAGAAGATCTCGCCTTTTTCTGGTCTTTTGTATGGCGAGCGTGCTCTCCTGGGAGTGGATCTGATCGGTGGTTACTTCCGGTTTGGCCTTAAGATCTAGATCCGAGTATTTGTGGCCCTTTGATTTAGACCTAGTTTCTTCTCAAATCTGGTTCTCTATGCGTCGTATCTTCCTTTCTTCTCGGACTGTCTCTTCAGATCTGTTTCTTGGAGCTTTTTTGTCATTTGCAGGTTTCTCTTCAGCCACTAGTGGGCATGGAGGCATTTACTTGAAGATTTCTGAGGGTTTGGCCCCCACCAATCCATCCCTGCTGGTTTGTTCAGGGCTTGATGCAATGTCAGGGCCTTCTCGGTGGTCTTGGTGTCTGGGATCCCCTGTGTACCTTTCTAATCTATGATGTGGAGTGGTTGCTTGAGTTTTCTGCTTCTTTATGGTGGGGTCTGTTTCAGAGCTTTGAGGTCCATCTCACGAGCGTACAGTGTTGATTTTGTCTAGTGGGGTTTGAGGTCCGTCTTGGGCATGTGGCTTCTGTTTTTCCTCGTATGTGGATGCAGTCTCTCTTGTCGTCCCTTTGGATCTAGTTCTCGATGGGGTTTTTTGTCGCTCTGGCCTGGTCCATCCAGGTTCTCTTCATTCTACGTTTCTACCGTGTTTTTGGTTGTGCTTTCTTGAGACCTCTTGGCTTTTACTACCTTCAATTGGGTTTATACCCAACTCCTTTTCAGTACATCCTTCGTGGGTTTTTTTTGGGTCAATTCTGGCTACTAACACTTCTCTCAATTTTCCCAAGTATTGGGCATGTGCCTTCAACACCTACAAAATGTAATTTGGTTCTCTACAGATAAATAAAATTACAATTTTTTCCAAAAATATATATATATATATATATATATATATATATATATATATATATAACTAGTAAAATTAAAAAATTTATACATCAATTTAGCTTTTAACTAAATTATAATTTTAATAAAAACTAAATTATAATTTCAAAATAAATTATTATTAAAAATATATATCAGATACATTAAATTGAAGAAGTCTAAAAATATCATTTTACATTAAGTTGAAATACAAATGTTTCATTAAATTAAAAGGCTGAGGTTTATATGAAAATATCACAATAAAGGTTTGGTAGGTTTATATAAAAATATAAAGATTACAATAAATTGAAGGTTAGAGGTTGAGAAGTTTAAATGGAAGGTTGAGAAAGTAGGTTTATATGAAAATATCTAGATTACATTAAATGGACTTGAGGTTAGGAAGTCCATTACAATCATGTGAAAGAATTTATTGAAGATGTGATGGGCACTCAATGTTGTTGTAAAAATTGATTGAAAGTTAACTTTTAACAGTTTATTGAAAAAATTAATTGAAAGTTGAACTTTTAAGAGTTTATTGAAAATGTGTTTATTGAAAAAATTGATTGAAAGTTGAACTGTTAAGAGTTTATTGAAAATGTGATGGGTACTCAAAATTTGAGTTGATTTAAAATTATTTAATTTTAAAATTATAATTTAACTAAAAACAATATTTAAATTTTTTTATAAAAAAATAATTTTTAAAATTTTTTTTAACAAAATTTTAATCAATCACTATTTTTTCCTTCAAATATTTTTTATTAAACCAATTTGTTGATAAATTTTTAATCACATAAAGTTCTAAGAAAAATATAAGTGGTTTTTTAAGACTTAAAAAGCATGTCATAATAATATAATATAATTTAAATGAAGATTCATTTTTTTTATTATTATAAATAATTGTTTTAAATGTTTTAAAAATATATTAATGAAAAATATTGATATTATATTATATTGAGAAGTTTCTCTTAAGAGGTCATAAGGTTAAATTCAGAGGGGTTTAGGGTATTGTATATCTCGGTCAAATTGTTGAGCGGAGGGGGTCACTTGTCCCACAAATAAAGGGGTCTCATACATCAATTTGGTGTCTGGCTTGGTGCGTGACCTTAAAAATAGTTTATTATTATTCCTAAAAAGCCATGGGATGAAAGAATGTGTCACCTTTGTGACACTAAGAAGGTTGAATATGAAATTCACTTTCTCTTAGATTGTCCAGCCTATACCTAGATTATATGTCATTTTCAAAATATTTGTCACACTACCAACCTTCCTAACCTCTTAACTCAACAAAACTATGGTGATCTTGGAAAGCTTGTGTTAATACTTTTGGAGCACATAAGCAAAATTTTAAAGAATCACAAGTAATCACTTACCCTATTAAAATTGATAGAACAAGTTAGTTTTAATAAACCTTAATCATCATCATCATATTAAAGAAATTAAATGAAAAAAATGATATATATCTTTATAAATTAAAAAAATAAAATTACTATATAAAAATGTTTTTGTTACACAAATAAGATCTATAAGAAATTATCCTCATTATAAATTGAGTAAAATGTTAGGAACTTGGAAGTCTATTAAAGTTATGAGAAGGAACTCATTGAAAATAAGATGGTCACTTAAAATTGTTCCCTAACATAAATAAAATTGGACCAAATTCAAATTTAAATAAGTAATAAAGTTTTATATATTGAAAATTGAGTTTTTCTATTTATTTAGAATTATCAAAAAATGTGTAGATAAAAAATTATCATTAAAATTTTTAAATAAAAATAAGAATTTAATTTTAAAGTTAATTTTATGAATAGATTTATTATTGGTTATTATTTATTCAGTTGATTCATTCTTGTTATTCAAGGAAATACTCTATAACTGATATGAAATAGGATATACTTTCGCTTCTAATAGATATCTATGAACTAGATAACTTATTTTTTTATGTTTGAAAAAACTAATTCTTAACCAACCAAAAATAATTTTAAGTTTTACTTCAAAATCAAAAAATAATTTTAATCTTAATAATATTATAATTTTTTTTTTTAAACTACATAAAATTACTCACTATTTAATTTTAACTAAATATTAAAAAAAACAAAATCTAAATTGTAAGCAACAAAGTCCTTTTCAATGCCAGTTACTCTGCCTGGTCCGACTAGGCAGTTACATAAATGAAGTATGATAATGGTTGGGTAGGTAGTGATTTTGAAAACATGACTGGGCAGTTAGTATCATGTTTGTGGGGTAGGTAATGATTTTGATCATGTGAATACTTTTGTGGGGAGATGTGACACGTAGAAGACAAGAGTGAGTGTGGAATACTTTTCTTGTTTAGTTGAAGCCAGCTGACAGAGTCCTTACATCATAACTACTCACCCCACTACTTTTTTGCTTCCAGTGGATCAGGTTACAGGTTGTGAATGCGTGTGGGCCTCAGCTCCACATAAAACTATGAATTTCTCCTTTCTCTGATACTGACAATGTTTCAGGCGACAATTGCGCTGTAGCCAGCTATCTATATTCTTCTATTCTATAACCATGGGATGCGTTCTTCACAAATGCCTTGTACCGGATGCATACAGTTGCAATTGGGCATTATCTCCAATCGCAGGTCTAAAGAAAGACACAGAACCTCCACCAATGGGCAATTACGTTTCGTGCGCTTCGAACTCTGTACCTTCCAACACTGTGAAAGTCGTAAGCTGGAGCGGCAGCGTTCAGGAGCTTCAGCGGAGGATAAAGGCGGCGGAACTTATGCTGGAGAATCCTCAGCACTTCGTCTGTCACGCCAATGGCCTGCAGATTGGACGTCGGATTAATCCTCTGACAGCAGACGAAGAGCTAGAAGTGGGGCATCTCTATTTTCTTCTTCCCATGGCCAAGCTGAACTCGGTGCTCTCCGGGGCAGACATGTCCGGCCTCGCGTTCAAGGCCAATTCCGCCATGAAAGCTGCAGGCAGAAGCAGCTCCGGCTCCAGAATACTCCCCCTCTTTGGAGACCTCATGCGTCCCCTCCCGCCAGAAAGGAAAAATGATGATTTATTATCGGAGGAGGAGAAACAAATTAGTGAGGTGCTCGAGGAGGTGCCGAAACTAAATTTGGAGGACGATCCAGAGCTGTCAACGGCGCTTGCAGAGCTGAGATTGAAGACATGCAGATCATGGAGGCCAAAGTTGGAGACCATTAACGAATTCCGACCAAAGCTTCGGGATTTGATGCACTCAAATATTGAACAGTTTTGTTAGCATAAATATTTCCATCCGATCAAAAAAAATCACTGATCAGATTGAACGATTGTATATCTGTTGTGTTGTGTACTATTGCTGTGTATACACCTAACACATTAAGAGTATTGTTATCAAATTAATGGTGTAAAAACAAGTATTTACAGATGAGAGCAGCACATGCCTCTCTCTATTTTACTCATTTTTATATGCAGCCTGCAGCTTTCACATGCAGTTGTTCAGTCTATTGTTTCCATCCGTAGTTGTTCAGATTTGAATTCATTGAATGTGTTTGCGTGCCTCTGGATTTTTCAAGATTTAGAATATCGAGAGAAATGATGGAACTCGTGAAAATCGAGGCAGGGCCATGAGACGTGCCAGGAGAAAATGGACGGTCAATTGCCATGTACGTGGCAGGATGGCCAACCGCTAAATTCCTGACAAATACGATGGGTTTTAATGGTAAATCACAGGCCAGACAAAAAGGAACCAGAAGATCTGAAGATGGAATAGGCTATCGTCTAGTCAATAGTCTCTGAGTTATTTTTAGATTTTGTAAAGTTTTGAGCGATGCTAGAATTATCAGCTTTAATCACTGAAACTATGTCCATTATATTATTAGAATTTCGGAAATTACAAAAGTTTATTGTGAAAATTGTAATTTTTTATTTTCACATTCCATCATATAAGCTTGGAATATCCTCTCACTGGTTACCTAAGTCAAATGTCTATGTCCATGAAATTGAGGCAAAGAGAATTGTTTTGGGTACCTGCATGGAACAAGAACAATTGCAATATATATATATATATATATATATATATATATATATATATATAGTGATTTACAAGTGCAAGTAAACAATATAAACTTCAAAGAGAGTAGATAACAGAAATATATGATGGATGATGTAAAATTGCAGCAAGATAACAGTTTATAACAACCAATAAAGTTCTGCAATAGCCACAAGAAAAATATAATCAAAATTGCATGAAATTACAGTGTAAACTTAACATTTATCTAATATATCAATTTCCAACTATTCCAAGTAAATTTCTGAGTTAGTTAGGCTACTGTATGAAGCAAAATGAAACAAATTGTATGGCAGTAGTTGTGTTTTGCAACAACAACAACAAAATTAGTAGATTATGCTAAGATAGGATTAGGAAAAGTTAGTAGAAGGTTGTGTTTTGCAACAACAACAACAAAATTAGTAGATTATGCTAAGATAGGATTAGGAAAAGTTAGTAGAAGGCTTAGACAATAAAGTTTACAACAAGAACAATGAAACTAGTGTCTTTTGGGCCATGGAGTTAATTACAACAACAAATACTTGGAGAAATAATGATGATAATAATGTCTAAGGATGATGAGATGAAGTTTGAGGTGTTAGCACCTTAGGGCATCAAGCTTCAAATCTCAAAAGATGAATTTTGCTAGGGGACAAGCTCTTTTGAGCCCTAGTGAATTCTTTTTCTTCCTTGGACTCTTGAAATATATATCAACAAGTTTCTAGAACAAAACTCCTAAAGTGCTAGGACTTTAGGGCTTTAGGAGCCTACTCTAGACAAGATTCTCTTGACAATTAAATGGGTGAAATTATCAAGAGAGAGGAGGAAGCACCTTATGCTACTCTCCTAGGGTTTTAGCAAGCAATATAAAAATCTTCATTATGAACAAGTAAAATTTACCATAAACATTCAATGCTTGAAATGAAATATTTTACTTACTTCACCAAGAATAATCAAGCACAAACCCTAGTTGCAAAATTTTCCACCAAAAATAAGCCAAGATAAGTCCCAAAACATGTCCCCCATGTAATGACCCTAGTTGGATAAATGTTTAAGAAATTATAAAGTAAAACTAATTAGGGGATTAATTGTGTTAACAAGGTATTAATTAAACAAAGATGATTTAATGATATTAGTTAAGTGAGTTATTAATTAATTAAAGGATATAATTGTAATTAATTAATTAATAATTTAACTACCAACTACATTTAATAACTTACGTAATGAATTTAATAGATTAATGGAATATGATATAAAATGGTTGCGTATACAACAAGGGATAACCTATGAATCCCGAGAAGATAAAAGCATTACCGGGAAAGGATAAGAGTAATAAATGGGTTAGGTAGGGAGTAAATGAGGCGGGGAAGTCGGTGAAAGGAGGAATAAGGAGGGAAAGGAGGTGGACGGGAGGTGATTCTACGGGAGTTGGGGGATGGATTTTGGGAGAGGGGAGTATTGCAGAGAGAAGTGAAAATTTGGGGAGTGAGATTGTTTCAGTGCACCGGGGTTGCTGGGGGTTTTGGGCACGGGGTCCAGGATATCCGTTGATATCCTGGAGCTAGGGAGCTACCTAGTTGGTAGGGAGAAACGGTTTTGGGCAGTGTTTTACGGTGCAGCAGCGGTCAAGAAGGCATTTGGACAAAAAGAGGGTATTTAGCATCAGGTTCAGGTATTCATTTAGAATTATGCATTGTTTTTGTATTAATTTGTTATTAAATTTATTATTCATTGTTAAAATTACATGCGTAAGTGTTAAAATATTTTGGAATTATTGAACTTTCATAAACCAGTAGAAATTACTGTCTTGTTGTAGAATTACTAGGTGTTAAATTAAATCCGGCTCCTACATTTGGTATCAGAGTGCCTTGTTCACAATCTGGAGCCTTAAGGGCCAAATTCCCCTCCACCTAACCTGCAAACCAAAAAGCATTATTATTTTGATTATATGTAAACAAAAATAAATATAAAAGAAATACAAATTGAGAATGTAAAGAAAAATAAAAAATAAAAAAATTACTAAAGTAAAACATACAACTAGGGTTGTTACAATCACCAAATTCTATTCTATTGCAGAACTTATCTTGACTTAAAAGAGAGTACAATGCCATATCACCAAATTCTATTCTATTGCAGAACTTATCTTCAATTAATAAATATTGTATAATGTCTCTAAATCCTAGAGGAATGGGTCAAACTTTAGTTATGTTAACAGAGTGCAGTGCCAGAGTACAGTGCTAGATCCCCAGATTCTAATATGGAGCTTATCTCCGTCTAAAAAAAAAACACTGTGACATAGTTCTAAATCCCGACAGATTGGGTCAAAGTTGAGTTGACTAAACAAAATACAGTGCCAAATGGCCACATTCTATTATGAAACTCATCCTCATTTAGGAAGAACTTTAAAATGTCCCTAAATCTGGAAGGACTAATCATACTTTAGTTGATTTAAAAGAGTACAGTGCTAAATCACCAGATTAAAATAGAGAAGTCATATTGTTTTAATAAACAAAATGCCACTAAATCATAAAGGATTGGATCAAACTTTAGTTGACTTAACACAATACAGTACCAAACTGCCAGATTATAATTCAATGGTTACC
>ML781704.1:62300-74276 GCA_009831015.1 Picea engelmannii | reverse complement strand
AGAATTATGCATTGTTTTTGTATTAATTTGTTATTAAATTTATTATTCATTGTTAAAATTACATGCGTACGTGTTAAAATATTTTGGAATTATTGAACTTTCATAAACCAGTAGAAATTACTGTCTTGTTGTAGAATTACTAGGTGTTAAATTAAATCCGGCTCCTACACCCCAAGAGATAGCGCACTAGTAAAGAGACCAATGTTGCAAATAGGGCGAAAATTTCAGATCCAAATCCTCTTGTGTGTGGAAATTTATGATGAAAAATGAAAAGGAAAGGTATTTATTTATACAATAAATTGCAACAATAATTTGTCCATAATAAAAGAGGTCGACCCCTTTAATTTTCCTCTAAAATGTACATAAATGAAAAATACATGCAATAAAACCCTAGTCGGGCGACGTCATGCCCCCAAGGTAAGTCATTGGGCCTTCCAAGGCCACATGTCATGTCTCCAATGCTCAAGGGGGTGTCTGCTCACCCATGCCACATCAAGACACCTCCGGATCCATCAAATCCTAGCATCAAAAGATGACTTCAAGGCTAGAAGGGTGACGTCAAAGTTAGGAAGGTGACATCATAGGCCTCCAAAGGCCACATCCTGGTGCAAGAGGGATGCAAACTCATCGTAAGGTGATGTCAAGGTTCCTCCAAAGGAAACATCCTCCTTCCTCTGTGTACAAAAACTCTGGGGTGCTTTGCCCAACCTGTGGGATTTCAACCCATGTGTGTGGCATAATGACCAACCTGCGCAAAACCAAGCCCATCTTTCCATTGTCCAAGGTTCCAAGGATGTGAGAGCCACTGTCTGAGGGTGTTGAGTCACTGTATGAATCCTTTCTCTTCATCACACGTGCCAGAGTCCTGCAATAGGGCACAACCCAAGACGTCCCTCAAAGAACCATGTCAGGGGCATTCAATAAGATAAAGTAAAACAATGTTCATAAGACACATTAGTCCATAAATCATGCAAAGTAAGTTGATGTTTTAGATAGAAGCCATGTAGAACAATTCACCTCAGTATCCCCTTCAAGTATCACCCAAGCCCAAGACTTTGTGAGGGTTACCAAATTTAAGTATAGGAGGGTCTTCATCCAACCCTATTAGGTGTGCCACTTGAACAATAAGTTAACCAGGTAGAGATATAGGTCCTGAGACTGAAAAGGGAAAGTAAAAATCCATCAAGAGAAAGTATGAGTGTGATATGGTATTAGGCTTACTTCATGTCTTATAGTATCCATATCTATAACTGCCTATGTAGAGGTGGCATTTGCTTTCTTGAGATACCCTTTCCTTGATACGTTTTTCATTCTAAACCCCTTATTTTTCCTTTTGATACCCAATTAACATTTGCATGTCTCCTTTGTAAGTTTTCAAGCTTAATTCCTTTATATTTTATTGAGAAATAGTCCTTTATAATTGGTTCATTCATTCACATCCGGATAGGGGTGATTACCATTAGAGGGGGTAGAGCTCAAGCTGGCCTGAGGCTCTTATGGTGGCCTTTATATTCTAACAATGATATATATATATATATATATATATATATATATATATAACAACTGCATCATCCTTTGGGCCTGCATCCCCTTCTTCTCATGAGAGAATGGGTCATAAGCAAAGTTCGAGATATATGAAAGGATTTATGATGGAAAATGTTAAGTACGATAAGGAATGAAACGTTACCCTTGGGAGCCCCCCCCCACTATTACCCCTTTTTCCCTGGACAATGACAACACGGGAATAGGGCACAAAAATTGACCACCAAGGTGAAACAAGGAAACCAAGACAATTTCTCAAGCAAGTGATCCGCTATCCAACTTAAACCAAATATCCTTGTCTACATGCCCAATAAATTAAACATAACACCATGCATGAAGAGAGGACTAGCCATACCTCATGGTGACACTGGCTTACCATGCCCCATACTCTGGGTTGCTTGAATGTGATCATGAGCCTTGGTTGATCTGTGTTGGGAGGAAAATCAGGAGGGTTGTTGGGATCTGCTGGTAAATTTGGCTCTCGACACTCCATGTATGCTACCTGTGGGCCTTGAGACATGATCTCCTTAGTTACCCTTATCCCGAGGGGGGGGGTAACAACATGCTCCTACTTGGGGACATGTGCTCACTATAGAGCACATGAGAACCTCAACATCTCTGGTATGACCTGTTCCTACACACTCAATAAAAATAGTCATAGCATTGAGGGTGGTGCTATCACACCTTATTCTTATGAAAAATTATCAAAATTCAAAGCAAATGTTGAAAATAAAATTCCCAATATTTTTATTATATCAATATGATTATGCAAACATATAAGTATGACATAGAAATGATGCAAGATGCAAGAAGAGAAGATGTAAGTCACAAGCATGTGTGCAAAATCAAGCTAAACTAAATGAAAACTATACTACTATGATATGCAATATGCAACATATATACAATGAAATGTAGGATGCAAATGCCTATCCTAACTACCTACACTAACTTATGTTAGTAAGGAGTCAAGTATCTTCCCCACAATGGGGTTTGAGGAGATGGCCACAAACTGGTAATGGGCGTCTCCTTCCCTACATTGTGTTCAGGTAGTAAGAGTCATTGACAGACTTCCCTCTAACCTTAAATGGACCCAACCAAGACTTATTAGAATCCTTATGATTATTGGGCTGACCCATTTTTGTATCCCACTCCAAGACCAAATATCCTTGTTTGTACTCCCCTCCTTTAGGATCAATTGTTTCTTTTATTACTTTAGTGTACTATCTTGAGGGAGAGGGGTGGGATTTTGTGGTAAAGACATCATCTTGGCTTGGTTTAACCAAACGATCTTTGTCTTCTTTCTTCAATACCTCGCCTGAGCCAATTTTACTATCCTTATACCTATCTAGCAATCATTGGTACTCTTCCTTCTTTGGCCACTGTATGGCATCAAAATCCTCTTCCTTGGAAATAGGTAAGTCATATGGGGAAAAACTTGGAAGAGATTCCTTGGTTGGATCAAGTATTTCTTTTGTTTCTGAATCAATGTCAACTTCTTCAATGTGAGCCCTAGCCATAGTCATATTGGGCAAGTGAGCATAGGTACCATCAATCATAGGTAATTTGATACTACTTAGGTCCATTTGAAAAGTTCCACCCAATGTTGCATTGAACTTTCTAGACAAGAGCATGCCTCAGACATCAGGGACATCCACCACCACAATGTCCATTGGGATAACTATTTCAGGGTATCGGGCAAGGCACACCTTCACATTTTCTATCACACCATGAGTGGGAATAGCCCTAGATTCCAACCCTCATACATTTTTGTAAGGCCTTGTGGTGTTTAAACCCAACGGTTTCATCACCTTTAATGACATCATATTCACACTTGCCCCTGAGTCAAGCATACAATTATTCAAGCGTTTTTTATTCACTTGCAAAGAACAAAGATATTGACTTAATGAGAACTATGACCTCAAAACGAGAACTCTGGCCCAAAAAACCCATATTTTTGCATACAAAAACATCAAAATCAACCCCCAAATAAAAAAGTGGTGCTATTGGTAGCACCATTTTTTTAAACGAGGTCAAAATTACAACATTTTTCAAACATGGCCTTCAAAACTCAGATAGTAGCTCAGAAAAACCTTAAAATCAACACCTACAAAAATAAGATATTGATTTTTTTTTTCAAAACGTTAACATTTTAGATAATTTTAAATCATATTTTTAACACTTGGTACCATTAAAACCAAAACCTCAAAATCAACCATCAAATTGAAAAGTATTGCTATCGGTAGCACCCATTCTAAAATTGGGGTATGAAAATGACACATTTTTATAAAGTGGTAAAAGAACTCATCATTACTGTAAACAAAATCATAAAATCAACCCTTAAATGCTTACTTTTAAAATCTTATTATCACTCAAAGCACAAGGTAATACATAATTCCGTGAAAATATCACAATATACTTTAAAAATTCAACGTCACTTTTTAATATTTTTTTTTACTTTTAATAAAAAAAACTAAATACAAGTTACATTGAATGAAACATACATTATTTCTTAAAAGTATTGTTATATTGTCCATATTCAAAACATATGAGCTAAGAAATTTTATTATATTATTCATAATTAAAACATATAACTCATAAAACATAAAAAAAAGATTCATAACTTCATGTAAGATCATATGTAAGTTCAATGCTCATTTCGAGTTACCATACAAACATCATATGGATAAAAAATACATAAAATGTTTCGTACACTTATTTAGATTGACTAATGGTTTCTGAAATACCATTAGTGTTTACATTGCCTTCATATGAATGATTGGATGAAGATGTAGATGATCCATACTCTTCTTTGTTGTCGATGAATGCACCATTTGAGTCTACATGCATTCCCAACATTTCAGATGTCAAATGTCTTTTAGATCTACGACTAGGTTCAACATATTCCCATCTTGCATTTATTTCTTGTGACAACAACCTCTTGATAATCTATGTTGTCTTGGAGCAAAGATTTCCTCTCTTTGTCAAATTGAAGTCATAAACAAGTATGTCAACATCATTTAATTTTAAGAGGTTAGTGCGACGATGAGTTGTATTTTGACCCTTTCTTTTTCTCTTTCTATTAACATGTTTCTCAACCACCATCTTTGGTTTGTACACACCATTGAATGGATGTGTACTTTTTTCATACCAATGCACTTCAATTGCAATAACACCATCATTTTCTTTCTCAATCTTTATAACCTTTACAATCCAGAATGGATAACCATGTGGATCTTCAGTTGCTAAAACTGCAATCATGCTACCCTCCTTAATATCTTGTATTGAACCCTGTAAAGGTATTCCATGGTTTCACGTTGTGCATGTGACCTTCGAACCAATATAAATTCCTCTTTCCTCTACTTGTGTAAACTCAATAGCACCTTGAGATTCTTGTTGAACTTCAACGATGTTTGTTTCTTCATATTCATTTGGCATATTTTGTAGCCAATGAAATGGAGTCTTCAACAATGTATCTTCATTTTTTGAGCTTGAAATTATGTCACTTTGACTATTGAAAAAAGACTTCCACCAAATAGAATCAACAACATCAAAGTACTCATGTGTATCCTTAATGGATTTTTTTATTTCTTCCAGGCATTCAGAAAAATTTACATCTCTATTACGCCTTCGTGCATTATAGATTTCAATAATTGATCATAAAAATAATAACTTTGATTCAAATATTGGATGATCTCGAATGAACTTAAAAAATGCTAAACATGATGAAGGCCCTCATTTTGTAGTAGTTGAATACTGTTTTCCCCGTATGGGTGTTTTCCCATCAAGTTTTTTGAAACAAAATTGATGTTGGAAGCTAATGTCATTAAGTTGATCAATACATTTTTCTTCACGATGCGATCCCTGAATAAATCTTTGCATGTCAACAGTTTCTTCTAATATATGAAAAACAAGCTCTGGAATGTATGCTTTCTTAATACATTCAATCGATAATGGTAGGATTCCAACATTTTTCCTCTTCAATGTTACTGAAAAACGACTAAACATTTGATCAATATGATCATGAGTGTGTCCAAAAATAAAGAAACCAACTTTCACCTTTTGAAAGATTCTCATTTCAACAAGCATGCTTAGATATCCAAACACAATTAGATTTTTATTTTCACGACTAGTGTTGAACCATAGATAGAGAACTTGAGGAAGATTTCCAGACCAGTGAATGAGCACATGATGAATTATGGTGATGGTCAGATTTGCATGATTATGAATATTTGGAGCTGTGAAGTAAACTCTTGGACACATTTTTTCATTGAAAACCATATAACCATCCAAGTGAAACTGCATGAAATTCTCTTCCTGTAAATTTTTGGGTGTACGAACAAAATGTGGTAGAAGTGTTTTCTTCTGGTCTATGCCATCAATTATCATACCTAAATATTTGTTTGGAGCATCATAACACTTCTTGCGATGTTTGTACAACTTTTTCCTTTCACTTGATTGTTGATTCTGATGTTCTTGAAGTGCTTTGACAATGGAATCTTCACATGAAATAAAATGAAAATATTGATCATATGTTTTCATAGTTGATAACTATTCAATTAAAAAAATAAATAGTAAATACATACCTCTTTCCGCCCCTTCAAATTTATCTCTTCTTGATTTAAGAGTATCACATATACTGCAAATCCCTATCCTTGAATTCTTAGGAATACGAACATTGTTGAATTGTTTCTTCCATATTCTTGTAAAATATGCATATGTAATAAAATTACCATTTCCTTCAACACCTTCAACATATCCTTTGTACAAATTGTAGATTTCCCTCCTTGAGAAATTATCTGGAATACATATTGTGTCTCTATCTGGAATACATTCTCCATGTTTGGAAAATAAATCACGCGTTCATGACAATGTAGTGTTTGTTAATGGCCCACTCTCTCATCCATGATGTACCTTTGAATAAAATGAAGGATCTTTTTCCAACCTTGTCTGGATTCTTGATAGACGAAGATTACCAATTGAGTGATTTTTTTTGAAATCCTTTCTGTAAAGTAAAATATTCCCAATGCGATAATCATATCTTTTATTGGTGGATGTCATGCACCCCATCAAATATGAATTTTGCATGCTCTTATTCATTGAAAAACATGTCTTCCTTTTATTCAAGGCATACATGTAGTCCATGCTTTTCAAACAATTCTTTTGATAACATTCACTTGAAATCAATTCACTTATTGTTGTGAGGGAAATCTCCATACGGACTAGCAAATAGAGTTCAGACTTTGCATGCAGATATGACCAAAGAGAAACTACTTTCTACCTTCATCCCTAGATTTAAATCCGCTTTTCTTAGTAAATGCATGGAAATATCAACATACCTCGTTCCCGACGTTTGATGTTGATCCTCCATTGTACTTGATTACTTGTTCGCAATACTCCTTCCAAAGCTGACCTGCATCCAAGACAAGCAACAACTACGCATGCATCCTACTTATATACTAACGGGTTAGAAATCCAAACATATACTAATCAAACTATAAAAGTTCATGAATTGGGACGGGAAAGACATTTTATTTATTACTTTGAATGAGTCAACTTACAAAAGTTGAGACCGACCATCACTCCTCGAATCTGATCCTGGGCTCCTCTTCGACTATCCTCCAACTGCTTTGCTTTGAATCTCCTTTGGCACAAGGAAAGGCTAAAGGGTTGGGACAATGGGAATATGTAAATGGGCATAGTTTCTTTGCTATATTTTTCCTCCTTCCAAATGGGACCCCTACCCCTTCTTTTATAGTCTAGAAGGAGCTAGGTATTTGGATGAACCCTCGGCCATGCATGGCCGGGAGTTTCAGTTAACTCACCCATAGATTTTGTGTTCCGTCGGCAACTTTCCTTTTTTCGTTCTTTTGTCGGTCCACGCGAGCTGTTTTGGGTCAGCCAACGTGTACACGCATGCAGTAATGGAGTAGGGCGCGTGGGCCTTTATAAAAGAGGATTTTCAAAGAGTTGTTAAGTAGTGCTTTGGAAAAGAAAGGATATGAGATGGCCTGATGCCAGGTAAGCATGTGTGGTGCAATTTAGGGTTATAACAGATGCCCCCTAATGTGTGAGGTCAGAAGAGCATCTGATGGCTGAAATACATTACCAATATTTACTGATGTGTCGAACGATTGAGCCCAAGGATCAGGAACCGGGAGGCGCCATCTGCAAAATAACACATGTCTCACCGAGGCGGGCATACCCATGCTCGGGATAAAATAGAATCATGGCTACCAATCAAATACACTGTAGATCCATGTCAAATAACTATAAAGAGTAGCCACGAACAATACACAGTGGAGCTACATCTCGACATCAGAAAGATATACATATAGAGTATCCATCTTCCAGAAGATGATTCAGCCTGATGGCTGGAGATGAGATCTTCAGAGCTCGAGAAACAACTTCAAAATCTTCAAAACTCGGGTAGGAGTGTAATATGAGTGTATGACTGCACTACCTAGAGGTCTTTGATGGCTCGTCGGTCATGGACTTGATAATCTTGATGATCAGACTGAAGGCTTCAATAATTTCGAACAAGGACTTGATTGGATGTTCATGATGGTCGGGTATGAGGACAAGAGACATATTGCAGAGGGGTCGACTCAGGCTTGGTGACAAACTTCCCTTGGATAATAGCACGACAAATGATGAGACTCAGGCAGCATGGCATTAATAATAAGTCTACGAAGCAGGAGGCAACACAAAATCTCCATATGTTTGGAAGGATAACCAAACGGTGGAGGACACAACTCTATATAGTGAGAAAATCTTCCTAAGGTCGTACTACATTCCATAGTCTGATGAACAAACAGACAGATGTGCTTTATCCAATGATGACTCATTATGCTGCCAATAAAGAAAATACTTTTCCCTTCCTCTTTTTGGGGTATATTTGATTTTTTTTGTCCTTTTCAATAGTTTTGGAAAAAGAATAAAGGAATATTACATTAAAAAGGAGGAACGAGTATTGCAAACATACAAATTCGAGGCACAAGGGAAAGACTGATGTTCAAAATAATGATACTCAGGAAAAATCCTCCGGGGGCCAAGGGTGTTAAAACGCAGAAGCAAACTGTTACTAGGCTGATATAGAAGGTATGCAAAAGAGGTTAACAAAACACACAATGGTAACGTCCTTCGATGTAAGTTTAACGAGTCCAGAGAAGGTAAGCTCAGTGGTTTTTCATGTTTAGAGAGTCTAAAAAAACATAAAAGGAGATTCCATTAGGGTACCTTTTTCAAAGGTAGTCTAGTCAGTTCGAAAAAGGGGTAAACTAGCACCGACAAGACGTCTATTCAACACCATTTTAACGAGTGTGATAAAGACAAGATCACTCGGCCATTTTTTAATTTTTAAGGAGTCTGAAAAAAGCTTAATTATGGACTCCATCAGGAATATTCTTCTGGACCAATTTAACGAGTGTGAAAGAATAAAGTCACTCGACAATCTTTTCAATTTTAGGGAGTCTGAAAAGAGCTTAACTATGGACTCCGTGGGGGTTCCTTTTTCATAAGTTTAGTCCCTCAGGCTCGAAAAAGGGATAAAATTATACTTGAGAGTACTCTTCTAAAGAACGAAAGTTCCATAGAGTATACCTTTGTTTGTACAGTTGACCGTCCGAACCGAAAAAGGGGTAAACGACTGCTGAACAAACGTGACTTCAAATTTCAGTTTAATGAGCGTGAAAATCCACAAGATCGCTTGACAATATTTTCATGTTTAGAGGGTCTGAAAAAGGCTTAAAAGAAGACCCGTTATTTTTTGGGAGTCCTGAGGGTGAGATCAAGAGCGAAGAAGAATCATGCAAATGAGGCTCAAACTCATATTCAGGAAAGACTATAAGGACTCCCGAGCCTACAGTGTTTTAGAGATGGCATGGACACCATAATGTGACCAGGACCTACCTAGGGCATCCATGTTCTGGTAAGCTCTACCGCCAAGTTGCGACACTTCTAAAGCATATATGATGGTTCCGTGTCACAACCTGATGGGATCGATCCTATGGCAGAGGAAAAAGACAACGAGACACAAAATTCGGGGTAGTAACCTAACCTATATGCTCAAGTTGATTCTTGGAAAAAATTTCATGGATCGTCAAAATTTCCTCAAAACTCAAAAAACAATGTCCCAATACCTGATCAAATCCCTCCCATATAACTCCCGAATCACTCTAAATGGTTTTTGGTATAAAGAAAATGATAAGGGAGGCCAAAAAAGTGACAAAAAGAGGCCAAAAAGTCTATAAATAGAAGTTGGCAACTCATTATCACCATTGTTGATTTGGAAATTGACTCTAGAGCCAAAAGACCCCCTTTGATAAAAACGGTGATTCCGGGAGCTACAGTGGGCGAAACGAACTTCCATCTAGACCAAGTAAGTACAAACTCCCATATCTAGCTATTCAATTCTTTATTTTGGGTTTTTATTTCATGTTTTGGGTGGGCGTTGACCTTTAAAAGGTTGGACCTAGGTCCATGCAAGTTGTCTCTGGATAGGCCGCGTGTACACTCGGGTAGAGTAAAACCTGCCCGCGTGTACACGCGACTGTAACCTAGACAACATGCGTTGATCCCCCTTTATAGACAAAAAGAACCAAACAACAGTCACTCACCCTCCTGAACTTTGTTGTGTTGGTAGGATGTATGTCCACTGGAGGGAAAGGGAGCATGAAGAAGTTGGTGAGTTGGTGTTATAACCCTAAATTGCACCATTCATGCTTACCTGGCATCATGCCAACTCATTACCCTTCATCGCCAAAGCCATGCTGAACAGAATCTTAAAAAACCTCTTAAAACAAGTGGCCCACGTCCTAACCCATTATTGGGCGTGTTGGAACGCTGGCACGCTCATTACTGCACGTGTTGGAATGCGGGCTAGCCTACTACAGCCCGCGTTTACCTAACAAAGCACAAAAACAGGAAAGTTGCCGACGGGACGAAAATCTTTGGGCCAGTTAACTGGAACTCCCAGCCATGCATGGCCGAGAGTTCGTCCAAAACCCTAGCTCCTTCTAGCCTATAAAAGAAGGGGTAGGGGTACTATTTGGAGGAGGAAAAAGATAGCAAAGAAACTATGCCCAATTGCTGAATCCATTTGTCCCAACCCTTTAGCCTTTCCTCAAGCCTAAGAAGAATTCAAGCAAAGCAGTTGGAGGACAAAGAAGAGGAAGATCCCAGGATCAGGATCGAGGAACGGTGGCCGGTCTCTATCATTATTGTAAGTTGATTCATCTTGAGATTAATAAAAGAATACTTTTCCCATCCCAATATGCGAGTGATATATATTTTATTTTGATTTATGCGTAATATCTAACCCTTAAGTAGAAGAATAGCATGCATGCGTAGTGTTTTGTCTTGATTGCAGGATTGTCTTTGGAAGGAGTAGCGAGAGCAAGCGGATAAAGCGCAACGGAGGATCTACATCAAACATCGATAGAAAAAGGTTAGTAGGTCTCTTCCATACTTGTGTGTGAAAAAGGGGGTTTGAGTATCGGGGTGATAGGTTAAAAGTGTTTTCTTTGAGGTCATGATCTGCTTACAAGTTCAGCCCTAGCTTGTTAGTCCATAGGGTATTATTTCCCAACAACAGAATTGGCGACTCCACTGGGGAAATTACTCTTAGGGTTTCCGGATTTCATTGAGGTTTTTGGGTAGTTCAAAGAATTATATTTTCTGTTTCTTTGTTTGTTTGTTTTCTGTTAGGTCAGAGCTAGCAGGGAAACTGGTTATCAATACTAGTTTTTTCCTTGACTATTGCTTGACATTCAGTATCGGGACACACAGAGGTACACGCGGCCTGCAGAATGCCTGCCCGCGTGTAACCTGCGCCTTAACCTTCTGTAGCCCACGTTTGAACGCTTGCTGCAGAGGTTTCAGTAGTGTGTAGGACTCAGAAAGCTTGAGAGGCAGTCTCCTCTTCCTTGTCAGAAGTTTACCTTCTCAGGGGGCTTTCTAGATCCTGTCTGGGTCTTGTTGGATAACTGTCTTGTTTGCAGTCTGCTTTATTGTGTTTGTTATCTTTTGCATCCATTTTCTGTTTTTGTTAAAAGAGAAGCATCCAAGCCTTTAAGAGACCCTGGTTGTCAATACTAGAGGCCTCTTCCAGGTCTGGACTGCCTGTGTTTGATTTTTTCTTGGATTTTATACCTACATGCAACATGTCTCAGTCCAGCCCGCGGGTACCCGCGTGCTGCTATAGCTCAGCACGCGTGTGAACGCGTGCTGTCTCAGTGACAGTCGCGGGTTTGATTGGGTGCTTTTCAATCAGGGTGGGGCAGTCATCCCCTCCTGTGGTGAGAAGTGTTACTCTCAGGAGTTAGAGTCTAGGGTTTCACAGTCAGTAGGTTAGGGCCTCTTATCCTTAGCCTGTGTTTTGCTTAGTTGATGTTTTGATAGAAAAGACAAAAGATTTTTTTTTTTTTTTTTTTTTTT
>ML781704.1:29196-62099 GCA_009831015.1 Picea engelmannii | reverse complement strand
AAAAAAAAACATATATCGCTTTTTCATTTTCTTCTTTGTTTGAAGATTGTGTTGTTGCATTAGTAGCTAGGAAGAAGTCTTTTTCATAAGTTTTTGCAGTGCATTTAGTGCATAAGTAGCTCGCAGATTGAGCGAAATTCCTTTATGTTTTTCTGCATGAAATCTTAGAAAATTCGAAAAGAAAAGAAGTCTTTCTTGTTGAAAAGTTGTTGGTTTTTGCATTTTCGTAAAAGTTTTTGTTTCCAAGAATTTCTTATTCATTTTTTCTTTGAGTCTTTACACATCATCAGTTTCACCTTCATACCTTTGACGTAAAAAATCCCATTAAAAGAAACATTAATTAAAAAACTATTAGACTTTTTGTTTGTAGGGTTCATACACTAGCTCAGGACTAGGGCCTTGGAATAGGTTGGAAAGTAAACTCTCCAAGGCCACTCAAACCAAACATTGGAGTCTGTCATAGGGAGTGTAGAAGTCCAGTTACGAAAAGTTATCCGGGACCCCCCTCTAACACAGGGGTTAAACACGAGGTTGCGTAAGGAAAGGTAGCGGAGATTACCCCTCTAAAGCTGGACCGAGCATAGTGGAGAACACATATCGAGGATTTGTTAAGGGATTCCGTCGTTTTCATTTGCCACGGAGCTTCGTGGGTCTCGAATCCGTTCGAGGTCCTCAGTTGTCTTCCGGACCATTTGCTCTCGATACCCTTGACAGGTTTCAGGCTTGATACCCTGCTCATTGTGGTCTACCCGACTATCGACTGTACCCGCCTGGTGACTGTTCACGTGCTGGAAAACTAGTTGCCAATNTTTTCTAGGGACATACACAGGTGACTGCGGGGGTATACCGCGGTACCTAGGATAGACATCGGGCCATGATTTTCAGAGTATACCCGAAGGGTGCTTCCGTATTCGAGTTTCACTTGCACCGGTAAGTTGCTCTAGTGTTGGTTGTTGTAACTGTTCTTCCAAATAGTTAGGGTTTGCTTGTCTTATCTCCTAGGGGCTTATTTTAGTGTGTGTTACTGTTTTTTCGTGTAGAATACCTTAGCGTGTCATGAATCTTCTCACACAGTGGAGGATTCAGAGCTCCACCGGTCACGAAGGCTTCTGGGCCTGCCGTCGGTTATACTGGAGCCACCCCCGCCACCATTGCGGTGGAAGCTAGACCAACAAGGGTCTTTCGAAGCAACTTGGTTTCTAACCATTGATCCCGAACAAACCCCGAAGGAATCAATCACCAATCTTGGACTGGTTGAAATCCCAAACATTGATATATGGACACCGGTTATTGTACCAGTCCAATTTACCGAACTCTTGTTAGTGCCTCATACAGCTATGGAAACAAACGCTGCTACTTCCTCTGGGAATTCTTCCATTCCCACCACTGTTGCTACCACAGGAGAAGCATCTCCTAACTTGCCGTCGTCGGTCCGGACCACCATGGCTCCGGCTGCAACTACGTCGCAAAGTGGACTGACCCCATCTATCGCGGCGGCCACACCTCCTTTCCCACCTAGTGCGACAGGCTCTCCGTTTTCATACGGTATGCCTAGTTTAGGAACAAGTCCTGCACTCAATCACTCCACTTTATAGACTTTGGGTTTGGGGGCAGGGAGCTCTAACGCTCCTCTGCAAGGTCAACTTGGGGGCATTCCTGTCCCTTTCAATTCTTTTCCTCACGCTGGAGGTCATATTCCTCCTTCGTCCCCTTCGCTTGGTGGTCCGCATCAGCAGACCGCCGGGCAGCCCGCACACACGAGTTCGTTTGGAGCCGGGAGTCAAGGAACACCTGCGCAAACTCAGCCGGTAGGTTCGTCACCATTTGTTTGGAACAGGATGTTTGGTAACAACACTTTCACACCCACTGCTTTCCCATCTGGGGGCACACCTATTTTTGGACAATCTACTCCAGCATAGGGTACTATTCCTGCGCTGGGGGCACATATACCAGGACCTTGGAACTCAGGACAAGGATCCGTTCCTTCCTCTGGAATGTCGTTCTGGGGTAATTCTTTCCACAGTCAATGGAACCCCGAACACACTTCTATTCCTCTCCCATCGGGACCGGCATGGGGTAATCCTTCCCAAAGTCCGTCAAACACGATGAATGCCCAACATCCTATGTCCTTTATGGGGAATCAGCCAACAATGTCTCCGCAGATGCAAAACCCTTACGCTAGTCAGGGCCATGGTTTCTACCAGAATCCAGGCCAGCAGCCAAACTTTTCCTGGCAACTTGGTGCCAGTCAAACTCCAGGACCCCTTTATCCAGGCTATCAGCAACAACCTAAACTACCCTTCTTGGTGACGTTGCACTTGCCAGATTTGACACGGTTGTTAAATGATCCTATCTGTCACGATCCGCGTTGGCCTCCTATGCCAATGAAGTTGCCTTCGGACATTCCAAAGTTCGAGGCCAATCCTAACGAAGATCCAGGTGATCACGTGACTACTTTCCACCTTTGGTGTTCATCTAACTCACTGAAAGATGACTTCGTCCAGTTGCGATTGCTTCAACGCACTCTTATTGGGAGTGTCGCGAAATGGTACATAGAGCTTGATCGATCACAATAATCTTCTTTTGGTGAACTAGCGATGGCCTTCCTTAACCATTTCCAGTTACCTGTGAGATACGACGTCGGCACAGAGTTGCTAGCCAATTTCGAGCAGATGACAGCGGACCATATCTCGGATCATATTCGAGAGTGGCGACGCCGAAAGAGTCTTATCAAGGTACCCGTTCCACCAGCATTCCTGCTTGAGTGGTTCCTTAAGTCTTTAGTTCCGCAGTTATCCAAAGACGTCGCGACTTCAGGGGTTTTCTCCGAGGAAGATGCTATCATGAGGGTTCAACCGTTTGAGCTTATCTATTCTCAGTCTGATTTACTGTACAACATCCTGCCAGATGCACCACGGTCAATACTAGATAAAACCAGATAGAGAGCTAGACCACATGCCGATGATATCGTTGGTTCGACACAAACCAAGCCCACTGAGCAATTGACAAAACAATTGCAACAGTTATCCATACAACACTTAGCGGCCAACCAGACTACTGCTTTGGCTGCTCCTCCTACCCAAACGCCGGAAGTACACTTCGTGCATACGACTAACCCAAAGGCCAACCAGCAGCCTGAAGGGAAGAAAAAACAACGCAGAAAGGGTAAGGGGGATAAGAAACCCACTGATAATGCTGGCGAGGGCACCACGGAAAAAAGGAAGACGAGGTATCCATGCAACTTATGTGTGGAAGACCACCCGACCCATCTATGTCCTTGACTAGCGGAGGCCCAGAAGTTTGTCACACAACAACAACAGGCCGTGTTGACTAATCCCTTTCAGCATGGGCAAAATTTAACTCAAGCCTCTACAAGTGCCGAGGGGGGCAGCCAAGAAAACTTCCCTCCCCCAAACAATTCCTCATTCGCGAACGTATATATGGTTAAAAGTGATTCTTTAATAACAACTAGAGCGCACGACTATAGCAAACCAAGCGCCTCTGAGAAGGGAAAGGAAGCCGAGATCCCATCTCTTCCTCTACAGATCGAGAAAACATTGGGTGAAACAGTGACACACATTCCAAAGGGTGCGTTTAAGAGGGCTTCTCACAATCCAAACGCAAGGGCTGCCCAGAACTACTCTGTGGTGGAAGATTTATCCCAAACCCCTTGTGCTATGTCTGCTTTGGAGGTCCTCCAAAGTTGCCCCGCTCAGAGGAAAGCCTTGTTGATTGCTTTAGGCTCTACTGAGACTTGTAACCCGGGTACCATCATGTTAGATACGACTGACTTGAAACCTCGTTTTCCTTACCACGTCACGTTTCAGATAGTAGTGGCTCACCCCACGAAAAGTTTTACGCAGAATATCTACCGCACGGTGGTCAATGAGGGCACTTCGACTTGCGTTATGTCGTTAGCATGTTGGAAAGCCATTGGTCAGACCGAGTTGTCTCCATCACCTACTCTCCTCACTGCGTTCGACGATCGTTCTTTCCGACCACATGGCATCATTCCTTCTTTCCATGTGTAGTTAGGGGGAAAGATCGTGTGCGTTGAAGTAGAGGTAGTCGATGCCCCCCTCGACTACAATCTCTTGTTAGGTCGTAGTTGGACTTATTCTATGCAAGCGGTGGTCGCTACGGTTTTCCGAGTCTTATTGTTTCCACATGAAGGCCGGATAGTGACCATTGATCAATTGTCCTTCTCTAGACCTGACCCAGCCTTGGGGGTATCCACGGTTCCCATGATAGATAATACTCAAGCCGATGTCGTTAACGTAGGAGTTGGTTTGTGCCCATCTTTGATGGGTACTTTCAATTACCCACCTCCTCATGGCGACGTCAAGTTTATATCGACTCACCACAAGGCTGAGATTTTTCACGTTTCGTCGTTCTGCACGACTTACTTTGAGGATACATGGATTCTTCCTTCCCCATCATCCATGATGGATGAGACAGGGCACTCCGGTATGTCCATGCCCTTGTCGGCCACTGAAGTAGCGTACTCTTTAGTCCAGCAAGCTTCAGCTACTCTTGATCTGACTCCCGCTCAAGAGTTGGATCCACTTCTAGAGCCTATCTGGGCTCAAGATTCTCTTGCTACCACCGATTTGTTAGACTTAGTCTTGCCTTCTGACGAAGCTATAATCAAAGCAATGACTGGTCCGGACAAACCTTGGGATGATCTTCATCACAGATCATATTTCCTCCCAGAGTTAAGCCGAATCGAGGCCAGAGAATTCACTATCACCATGACGGGAGATCAACCATGTCCCATTAACCTCTTAGCTACACAGGAAATTTACGCTGAGGGAAATATGGCGACTATCGCTGCCACTATACCTATCAATATCTCTCGAAACCCTGGCGTCGTGGAGAATGTCTTCGTCGGAGCGGATTTCTCCCCCGAAGAGATTCAGATTTACACGGATCTTTTCAGAGAATTCCGCGACGTTTTTGCCTGGTCTTACGAAGCGATACCTGACATCGATCCACAAAGTGTCGATCATGGGCTACCTTTGTTGTTTTTCAAGATCGCTTTGAGACCCAAAAGAAACATCCGTCGAGACTGTATTTATGCTTTTCGATCTCGTCCAGATTAACTGAGAAAAGTAACCATTATGGAGTCTTCTTTAGGCCCTTTTCAGACTCCTTAAAGATGAAAAGATTGCCGAGTGACCTTGTTTCTTCACACTCGTTAAATTGGTCCAGAAGAACGTTCCTTAAACGGGTCTCCTTTTAATCCCTTTTCATACCCTCTAAACATGAAAAGATTGCCAAGCGATCTTGTGACCTTTCATGCTCGTTAAACTGAAATTTGAAGTCACGTCTGTCCGGCGGTAGTTTACCCCTTTTTCGGTCTGGACGGTCAACTGTACGAACAAAGGAATACTCTATCGAATTCCAATTCTTTAGAAGAGTATCCTCAGGTATAATTTTATTCCTTTTTCGGGCCTGAGGGACTAAATTTACGAAAAAGAAACCCCCCCGGAGTCCATAGTTAAGCTCTTTTCAGACTCCCTAAAATTGAAAAGATTGTCGAGTGACCTTATTCCTTCACACTTGTTAAAACGGTCCAGAAGAATATTCCTGACGGAGTCCATAGTTAATCCTTTTTCAGACTCCTTAAAATTGAAAAAATAGCTGAGTGATCTTGTCCTTGTCACACTCGTTAAAATGGTTTTGAATTGACGTCTAGTCGGTGCTAGTTTACCCCTTTTTCGAATCGACTAGACTATTGTCGAAAAAGGTACCCCAATGGAGTTTTCTTTTATTCTTTTTCAGACTCTCTAAATATGAAAAACCACCGAGCTTTCCTTCTTTGGGCTCGTTAAACTTACATCGAAGGACGTTAACATTGTGTGTTCTATCAACCGCATTTGCATCCTTTACCCTTCAGCCTAGTAACAGTTTGCCTTTGCGTCTTAACACCTTTGGCCACTGGAGGATTTTTCCCGAGTATCATTTCCTGAACATCAGTCTTGTCCTTGTGCCTTGAGCTTGTATGTTTTCTATGCTCGTTCCTCCGTTGTAATGTAATATTCCTTTATTCTTTTTTTTCCAAATCAACAAAAAGAACAAAAAAAAATCAAATATACCCCCAAAAGAGGATGGGAAAAGTATTTTCTTTATTGGCAGCATCATGAGTCGCCCTTGGATAAAGCACATCTGTCCGTTTGATTCATCAGACTTTGGGATGTAGTACGACCTTAGGAAGCTTTGCTCGCTATACAGAGTTGTGTCCTCCACCGTCTGGTTACTCTTCTAGCTTGTTAGTCCGTAGGGTATTATTTCCCAACAACAGTTGGTTGTGGGAGATCCCAATGCCATGACCGCATTGATGCAATGTGGTTTGCTAAAGTTCTTTCTGTGTCCATTTATGCGAGCGCAACTGAGGCTACTGAATGCATTGGTTGACTATTGGCACCCTGATATAGAGGCCTTCATGCTAGAGGGGCAATCACTGGTGCCCACCACCGAGGATATCTACTTTTTGATTGGCCTCTCAAGGAGAGGGGAACCAATCAATTTCAGGACATTTCCATTGGGGCCACATAACATAGCGGAACTGATAGCCCTGCACTATGAGGTTGGGAAAAACTGTTTGAGCTCCCAGGTGCCCATAAGTAAGATCACTAACCTATCGCTGCAAGCGATATTATTTCTCATTGGGTGGATTACCGGTTCAACAACCTTGCATCAGGCATCCTGCACACAGATGAACTGTGCTATCCAGTGCTTGAATGCACAAATTTTTGATTGGAGTACCACACTACTGGAGTGTATGAAGAGGCAATTGACAGATTTTCATCAACAGACATAGAGGAACTTCAGGTTCGGGACTATTTTGTGTTCATTCTTTTTCGAGAGCGTTCCAAGATTTAGTCCTTGGGAAGTGGTACGAGGACATCAGGCCTCTTTTCCTGCTGTATGTAGATGGGAAGTATTACTGCCGCGACAGGGTGGTGGAAGGACCAACGAGTCCTTCGATGATGACTTTTTTGCATGGCTGTTCCGGTAGATCCATGTGATCGAGGATTACCCATATGCAGGGATAGACTTTTCAAGAAATCCTGAGATACCCGTGCCTCCTGGTGAGGAGTGAGGGGAGATGGGTAAGTCTCCACCTTTGTAGTTTTTTTGTTGTATATGTAATTTTTATGTCGTTTTTGTTATATATATCATTTTTTTATATGCCAGAGTATTTGACGGATATATGTTTGTTGCATGCAGATGTGGGACTAGTGTGACCTGACGATTATGCATGGAACATGCATCGTCCTCAGCCAGGAGCCGCAGCTGCCGCTGCTAGGGGACTAGCAGTAGCAGGAGACCTCCCAGCTGGGGAGGCTGTGAGGGTACTTAGATGAGTTGAGCAGAACTTTACTTCACTCACTCGCACAGTCTCGATGACAGAGATTGAGGACCTACTGCCATCCATGCAACCTCATGTAGTGGAGGCACCTCGGACGTGGGTCTGATTGTTTAGGCGTTTAGCCCATGCTGTGGACCAGTATAACAGGGCCCATAGGCCCTGAACCTATTTAGACTTTTTACTTGCCACGAGCACTACTTGTATATATTTTTTGAGGGCATAAGCTCTGTGACTCGTTATTGGTCCTATTTTTTAGGCGCTTGAATCCATCTATGTACTCTGGTTACTTTATGATATTATATATGGTTTTTTGATATTTTGTGTCTTATGGATCACGTGTGCAAAAATGTATTTACATGCTTATGTCAATGTTCTTTCATATGTGTGCAAGATGCCAATCTAAAATTTGATTAGCTAGAGTATCTGTAATTTGGTTTAATCTCCTAGGAACATGAAAATATGTAATATAATCAAAGTTTCGTTCTAAGAGACGTACCCTAAGGAATCGTTGGTGTAAGGTTGGATCATGAACTCGATATACTCTGTTTAACTGAGACACAACCAGTTGAGCGTCGAGATAGACCAGGAGATGAGAGATACCCAATGACAAGGTGTCATGAAGAAACTCAATAACTGCACTATACTCGACGACATTATTTGTGGTGTCACCTAAGCATATACCTCTGGAAGATAACAACTGGCCCTGAGGTGTAAAGATTACCCAAGCTGTGGAGGCAAGCCTCCGAGTGTGCCGACTAGCACCGTCTGCATACCCAACGAACACCTTGGAATCACTTGACATCTGCCATATTGACGAAAGATAACATCAATGACATGTCCATAACATTTAAAAGAAACTAAAAAGTAATAGTACAAAGACTATACATATGTTACAAAAAGTTACCCACAATGACTTGCCTATGAGTAATACTTCTTGAGGTAGAGCCCATTTCTAGGCTCCACCAAAGAATTTCCTTCAAAATCAACTAGATGATAAGCGCCCTTTTTTAATACCTCTTTTATGATGAAAGGTCCAAACCACATGGGTTTGAATTTTCTTGCCCCCAGGGGGTCCTTATCTTGGTCATAGACCAGGACAAGGTCGCCTTCAGATAAAATCTAAGGATGAACGAACCTATCATACTGACACTTGACCTTATGTTTGTGAGCCTCGTTGGCCAGGGCCGCATCACGACACTGCTCATTGAGCTGCTCAAGGTATACTAACTTTTCTTCAAGTGGAGAAGTGTCTGGCAATAATTGTACTGCTAATTTTAGAGATGGTATCTGACATTCGATGGGAAAGACTACCTCCAGCCCGTAAATGAGTTGAAAAGGTGAGAAACCAGTTGCAGTATTAACAGATGTTCGGGTAAGCCCATAATGCCAAGTATAACATAAAATGCCAATTTGACTTGGCTGAGTTGATAGTTCACTGTAGAATAGTCTTAAGAGTTTTGTTTATAGCTTCCACCTGCCCATTGGCTTGGGGGTAGTAGGGTGATGAATGATCTTGCCGTAACCCAAGATTTGATGTTAATTCGGTCATCATTTGGTTCTGAAAGTGACTTCCATGGTCAGTAACAATCTCTCTTGGGACGTCGAACCTTGCTATGATCTGGTTGAATAAAAAGAGAGTTGCAGTCTCTCCATCATCTTTAAACGTTGGCATAGCTTCGACCCACTTAGTGAAGCAGTCTACAACTACGATGATATAGAGATGCCCCCTTGCTGAAGGGGGGTTGCAAGAAGTGTAATCAATCCCCCATTTGGTGAAGGGACCAACTGTGATGACAAGAAACATGGGAGTGGGATGTGCCCTCATCTTCCGAGAGAAGATTTGGCATGGATGGCACTTCTTGACCGATTCTATACAATCTTTGATAAGTGTTGGCCAGAATTAACCTGCTCATAGAATATTTTGGGATTTTTCCAACCCAGACAAATGACCACCATAAGCTTTGGTATGGCAATCGTTAAGCATGATAACTACCTCCTCATGAGTGAGACATCGACATAGGATGAAGTCTACACCTCTTCGATACAACGTATCATCGAGTATGAGATAATTCTTAGCCTGATGGCGTATACGTCGACGCTCATCATGAGAAGCAGAAGTGGGGCACTTCAAAGTCTGGAGATAGATAAGTATATCTCCGTACTAGGGATCCGAAGATGTGATAAAAAACATATCTCCCCGGATAGGCGATTCTTCAGGCGCAACGTCACCTGACTCAACCGGAAGTTCCGAAATAAGCTCTGCAAAGACCAGTGACGTTTTGGACTTTGATGAAACAAAGTCTAAGTAAAACTCCTGGAGGATGACCATCCATCTACTTATTTTTCCACCTATTACTCGTCGTTTCAATATGTACTGAAATGGGTTCACGACAACAATGACAGTGGTCTTGCGAAACAAAACGTAATGACGAAACCATTGAACATCATGAACTGCTGCTAACATAAGTTTTTCGATATGAGAATAATTGAGTTTCAGTCCTATGAGGCCTCGGCTCAGGTAATAGATCACGTATTCTGAGAACAAGTGATCTTCCTGAACTAAAACCATGCCAATGGTTGACTCTGCGGCAGCCAGATATAATAAGAAATCTTTGTTATAGTTAGGTGGCCGTAGCAGAGGGACAGTTGTGAGGGCGTGTTTTAATGCATCGAAAGAGCATTGAGCGGCATCATCCCAGTAAAAAGGAACATCTTTCTTCAGTAAGCGCATAAATCCCTTGGTGATTTCGACATAGTTGGCTATGAAGCGTCGTAAAAAGTTCGCCTTGCCTTGTAGACTCTGAAGTTGAAGGATTGTGCATGGGGGGGGGAAACTGGATTATTGCCTCCACCTTGAGAGAATAGACCATGATCCCTGTTGTTGATACGATGAAACCTAACAAACGTCCTGATGTTATGCAGATGCTGCACTTGTTTGGATTCAAGCGAATCCGAAAGTAGCGACAACGTTCGAAGATAAGTCTAAGGTGCGTGGGATGATCCGTTCTCTTGAGAGATCGTGATGCTAAATCATCTAGATAGGCCTCGACTATATGCTTGAGATCATGCAAATAAAAAGACATGGCCCACTAGAATGTGGCTCCAACATTTTTAAGACCAAAATGCATCTTACGATATACGAATGTACCCCAAGGACAAATGAATTTCATTTTGTGTTGGTCTTCGGGTTTGATTTGGATTTGATTATATCCCAAAAAACCGTCCATGAAAGAAAAGGCTTTGCAACCAGCACATTCATCAATGATCTAGTCGATGACTGGTGTTGGAAAATTATCTTTGGGACATGCCTTGTTCAAATCACGAAAGTCGGTACATATACGAATCATGCCTTGTTTTTTATTGACTGGCACAGGATTTGACACCCATTGAGTCAAATGGATAGGATAGATAAAACATACCTTTAGCAATTTCTCTACCTCAATCTTGATGGTTGCTGATTTCTTAGGATTAACTGGATGAAGCTTCTGTCAGACAGGCTTGGCATTAGGATACGTTGTGATTTCATGTTCAACTATTTTTGGATCGATACCTGGCATTTCCTCATAAGACCAGGCAAAAACGTCGCGAAATTCTTTGAAAAGATCTGTGTAGATTTGAATCTCTTCGGGGGAGCAATCTGCTCCGACGAAGACGTTCTCCATGATGCCAGGGTTTTGGGAGATGTTGATTGGTATAGTTTCAGCGATAGTTGCCATATTTCCCTTAGCATAAATTTCATATGTAGCTAAGAGATTAATAGGACACAAATGATCTCCTGTCATGGTCACGGTGAATTCTCATGCTTTTATTTGACTTAACTCTGGGAGAAAATATGATCTGTGATGAATATCTTCCCAAGGTTTGTCCAGACTAGTCATTGCTTCGATTACTGCTTCGTCAGAAGGTAAGACTAAGTCTAATGAATCGGTGTTAGCGAGAGAACCCTGAGCCCAAATAGGCTCTAGAAGTGGATCTAACTCTTGTGCAGGAGTCAGATCAGGGTTAGTTGAAGCTTGCTGGACTAAAGAGTACGCTACTTCAATGGAAGACAAGGGCATGGACATTCCTGGGTGCCCTATCTCATCCATTGTGGCTGATGGGGAAGGAAGTATCCATGGATCCTCGAAGTAAGTCGTGCGGAACGACAAAACTTGAAAAATATCAACCTTATGGTGATTGGATATAAATTTGATGTCGCCGTGAGGGGGCGGGTAATCGAAGGTACCCATCAAGGATGGGCACAAACCAACTCCTACGTTAATGACACTTGGTTGAGGATTATCAATCATTCGAGACCGTGGATGTCCCCAAAGCAGGGTTAGGTCTAGAGAAAGACAATCGATCGATGATCACTATCCAACCCTCGTGTGGAAACAACAAGACCTGGAAAAATGTAGCAACCATAGCTTGCATAGCATAAGTCCAACTCCTTCCTAACAAGAGGTTATAGTTGAGGGGAGCATCAACTACCTCTACTTCGACACACACAGTCTTCCCTCCTAACTGCACAGGGAAAGAAGGAACGATGCCATGTGGTCAGAACGAACGACCGTTGAAAGCAGTGAGGAGAGTAGGTGATGGAGACAAAACAGGCTGGCTAATGGCCTTCTAACATGCCAATGACATAACGCATGTCGAGGCACCCTCATTGACCACCGTGTGGAAGATATTCTGAGTAAAAGTTTTCATGGGATAAGCCACGACTATCTGAAACGCTACGTGGTAAGGCAGATGAGGTTTTAATTCGGTTGTATCTAACATGATGGTACCCAGATTACAAGTCTCAGTAGAGCCCAAAGTGGTTAACAAGGCTTTCCTCTGAGAAGGGCAGCTTTGGAGGACCTACAAAGTAGACATCGCATAAGGATTTTGTGATAAATCTTCCACCATAGAGTAGTTCTGGGCGGCCCTTGCGTTTGGGTTATGAGAAGATTTTTTAAATGCACCTTTTGGGATGCGTGTCAAAATTTCTCCCAATGTCTTCTCAATCTGTAGAGGAAGAGATGGGAGGTCAGCTTGTTTACCCTTCTCAGAAGTGCTTGGTTTACTATAATCGTGCACTCTAGTCGATATAAAAGCATCACCCCTAACCATATATACATTCGCGGATGCGGGGTTGTTCGGAGGTGGACAAGGTTCTTGGCTGCCCCCTTCTGTTCTTGCAGAGGATTGAGTTAGATTTTTCCCATGTTGAAATGGATTAGTCAACACCGTCTGTTGTTGTTGCGTGACAAATTTTTGGGCCTCTGCAAGTCGAGGACATAGATGGGTCGGGTGGTCCTCTGCGCACAAGTTGCATGGATACCTCGCCTTCCATTTTTCAGTGTTGTCCCCGCCAGCATTATTGGTGGGTTTTTTATCCCCCTTACCCTTCTTTCATTGTTTTTTCTTCCCTTCAGGCTGCTGGGTTGCCTTTGGGTTAGTTGACTACATGGTGTGTACCTCTAACGTTTTGGTAGGGGGAGCAGCCAAAGCAGTAGTTTGGCTAGCCGCTGTGTGTTGTATAGATAACTGCTGCAACTGCTTTGTCAATTTCTCAGCGGGCATTGTTTGTGCTGAACCGATAATACCATCGGCATGTGGTCCAGCTCTTTGTCTACTTTTATCCAGTATTGAATGTGGTGCATCTGGCAAGATGTTGTATAATAAACCGGACTGAGAATAGATGAGCTCAAACTGTTGAGTCCTCATGATGGCGTCTTCTTCGGAGAAAACTCCTGACGTTGCAATGTATTTGGATAGCTGCAGGACCAAAGACTTAATGAACCACTCAAGCAGGAATGCTGGTGGGACTGGTACCTTGATTAAACTCTTCCAGCGTCTCCATTCTCGGATGTGATCAGAGATATGGTCCGCTGTTGTTTGTTCGAAATTGGCAAGAAACTCTGTGCCAGTGTCGTATCTCACAGGTAACTGGAAATGGTTCAGGAAAGCCATCGCTAGTTCGCCAAAAGAAGAGTATCTTGAGAAATCGAGCTCAATGTACCATTTCACGGCACTCCCAATGAGAGTACGTTGAAACAATCGCAACTGTACGGAGTCATCTTTCAATGAGTTAGATGAGCACCAAAGATGGAAGGTAGTCACATGATCTCCTGGATCTTCATTAGGCTTGGCTTCGAACTTTGGAATGTCTGAAGGCAACTTCGTCGGCATAGGAAGCCAATGCAGATCTTGACAAATAGGGTCATTCAACAACCTTGTCAAATCTAGCAAGTGTAAAGTCACCAGGAGAGGTAGTTTGGGTTGTTGGTGATAACCTGGGAAAAAGGGGCCTAGAGTTTGACTGGCACGAGGTTGCCAGGAAAAGTTTGGCTGTTGGCCAGGATTCTCGTAGAAACCATGGCCCTGGCCAGCGTAAGGATTTTGTATATGTGGAGACATCATCGGTTGATTTCCCAAATAGGACATAGATTGTTGGGCATGCATTATATTCAAAGGACTTTGGGAAGGATTACTCCATGCCAGTCCCGTGGGGATAGACATAGTAGTTTGTCTGGGGTTCCATTGATTGTGGAAAGAATTACCCCAGATCGGCATTCTGGATGAGGGAACGGATCCCTGCCCTGAATTCCAAGGTCCTGTTAGGTTTCCCCCCTGTGCAGGAATAGTACCCTGCATAGGAGTAGATTGTCCAAAAATGGGGTTGCCCCCAGTCGGGAAAGAGGCTGACGAGAAGGTTTTGTTACCAAACATTCCATTCAAAGAAAATGGTGTCGAACCTATCGACATACTATGCGAAAGTGGTCCTTGACTCTCCGCTCCAAATAAACTATTGTGTGTAGGTTGCCTGATGGATTGCTGATGCGAGCCACCAAGTGAAGGGGATGAAGGAGGGATATGAACTCATCAGTAAGGGAAAGTGTTAAAAGGAGTAGGAGTTCCCCCCATGTGACCTTGCAGAGGAGCGCTAGAGCTCCCTACCCCCAGACCCAAAGTCTGTAAAGCGGAGTAGGAAAGTACAGGACTTGTACCCGAACTAGGCATCCCGTATGAGAATGGAGGGCCTGTCGCACTAGGTGTGAAAGGGGTTGTGGCCACCGCCAAAGATGGGATTGGACCACTATGCGAAGTTGCGGTCGAGACCATGGTGGCTCGGACCGACGATGGTGGGTTAGGAGGTGAAATCTCTCCTGTGGTGACAACCGTAGTGGGAATTGAAGAATTCCTAGAAGGAGTGACAACATTTGTTTCCATTGCTGTGTGCAACACTATCTAGCGCTCATAAAATTGAATTGGTACAATGAAAGGTGCCAAGAAATTAGTGGTTGGGGTTTCAACCGGGCCAAGAGTGGTTGCTTCAAGGTCCAGAACAGTCGATTCCTCCGGGGGTTGGTCGGGCACAATGGTTTGTAACCCGGTCGCTTCAAAAGACCCTTGTTGGTCTAGCTTTCACCTTAATGGTGGCGGGGGTGGCTCTAGTGTAACCGGTGGCAGGCCAAGAAGCCTTCATTACTGGCGGAGCTCAGGATCCCCCACTGTGTGAGAAGATCCAAGATAGTCTAAGGTAGTCTAAATGTTCAAAAGTAACACACACTAAAAAAAGTCCCTAGAAGATAAGACATGCAAACACTAAATTAATTGGAAGAACAGTTACAACAACCAACACTAGAGCAACTTACCGGTGCAAGTGCAACTCGAACATGGAGGCACCCTCCGGGTATACTCTGCAAAGCGTGGCCCGATGTTTGTCCTAGGTACCGTGGTATAACCTCGTAGTCACCTGTGTATGTCCCTAAAAAATATTGGCAACTAGGTTGCCAGCGCGTGAACAATCACCAGGCGGGTACAATCGAAAGTCGGGTAGACCACAATGAGCAGGGTATCGAGCCTGAAACCTGTCAAGGGTATTGAGAGAAAGTGGTCCAGAAGACAACTGAGGACCTCGAACGGATTCGAGACCCACGAAGCCCCGTGGAAAATGCAAATGACGGAATCCCAAAACAAGCCCTCTATATGTGTTCTCCACTACGATTGGTCGAGCTTTGGAGGGGTTATCTCCGCTACCTTTCCGCATGCGACCTCGTGTTTATCCCCTTTGTTAGAAGGGGGTCACGGATAACTTTCACAACACTGGACTTAGACACCCCCTAACTCAGATTCCAATGTTTGATTTTAAATGGCCCTGAAGAGTTTCCTCTCCAACCTAATCCAAGGCCCTAATCCTGAACTAGTTGGTGAACCCTACAAACATAAAAGTCTAGTAGATTTTAAATTTAGTGTTAATTTTATTGCTTTGTCTTAATTCAAGGGGTATGAAAGTGAAACTGATGATGTGTAAAAGACGAAAGCAAAAAATGAGTAAAAAGCTGGAAACAAAATTTTTTCTTAATGCAAAATTTCAAGAACTTTTCAATTTTTTTTTTTTTTAAACTTTTCTAAGATTTTGGACAACAAACTCAAAGGAATTTCACTCGACTATGAGATACTTATGATCTAAGTGAATTGCAAAAACTTATGAAATAAACGACTTTTCCCTGGCTAATAATGCAAAAACACACTTTTCAACCAAACAAGAAAATGAAAAGAGATTTTTTTTATTTAAATGCTAGTAAAGAAAGAAAGGAAAAATAACGACAAGCAAAAACCAAGAAAAAAAACTCTGGCCTAATCACAGATCGCAAAGAATCAGGTCAAAAATCACATACTAGCAATTTTTTTGTTTAAAACAATGACTCTCACACTTGTCTAAAAACCTTAAAAATTCTTTTATTTTTATGACAACTTTTTTAACTGAGAAAATGTAGGCTAAGGGTAAGATTAATCCTAAGCTACTGACTGCTCAAACAAGGATTCAAACACCTGAGAGGAATAATTCTTATCAAGGGAAAGGATGTCTGCCTTACCCTCAACAAAAAGTATCATGTACAAGCACGCGACTGTTAATCAAACAACACGGGTGCGAACGTGTGCTGGATAGAGACAGAGGGTGTGTACATGTGGGTTGACCTTGTACAAGCCGCGTGTATATCTAAACTCTGAGAAAAATGAAAATAGAGAACCCAAAACCAAGAAGAGACCACTGATATTGATAACCAGGATCCCTTGAAGGCTTGAACACTCTTTTTAATAGAAAAACAAATAATGTAAGGAAAAAATGATAAGGAAAAAAAAATCTGAGATAGGACTGCTAGAAAACAAGACTTAGACAGAATTCCAGAAAACCCCCTGAGAATGTGTGATTCTGACAGGGAAGAGGATGACTGCCTCTGAAGTTCTCTGAACTCTACACGCTACTGCTACTTCTTCAGCTAGCGTTCACATGCGGGCTGCAAGAGAGTAGGGCGCGGGTACCCACGTGTAGACTTTATGTAGGCCGTGTGTACCTCTGTGGGTACCAAACAACACAGTCAAGCAAAAGACAGGGAAAGATGGTATGGAAAACC
The DNA here is from genome assembly GCA_009831015.1 of Picea engelmannii. Lineage (NCBI taxonomy): Eukaryota > Viridiplantae > Streptophyta > Pinopsida > Pinales > Pinaceae > Picea > Picea engelmannii. The sequence goes on along the minus strand of ML781704.1, from coordinate 45,338 downwards.
AAACTCCCTGCTAGCTCAGACCTTACATAAACTAAAAGAAAAAACAGGCAAGAAAAACTAGTCTGTAAAACTACCCAAAAACAAAATAAAATTCCAAGAACCCTAGAGAGTTTCCCTAGTATGGTCACCAATTCTGTTGTGAGGGAAATCTCCCTATGGACTAGCAAATAGAGCTCAGACTTTGCATGCAGATAAGACCAAAGAGAAACTACTTTCTACCTTCATCCCTAGATTTAAATCCCCTTTTCTTAGTAAATGCATGGAAAGATCAACCTACCTCGTTCCCAACGTTTGATGTCTATCCTCCATTGTACTTGATTACTTGTTCGCAATACTCCTTCCAAAGTTGACCTGCATCCAATACAAGCAACAACTATGCATGCATCCTACTTATATACTAACGGGTTAGAAATCCAAACATATACTAATCAAACTATAAAAGTTCATGAATTGGGACGGGAAAGGTATTTTCTTTATTACTTTGAATGAGTCAACTTACAAAAGTTGAGATCGACCACCGCTCCTCGAACTTGATTCTGGGCTCCTCTTTTACTATCCTCCAACTTCTTTGCTTTGAATCTCCTTTGGCACAAGGAAAGGCTAAAGGGTTGGGACAATGGGAATACGTAAATGGGCAGAGTTTCTTTGCTATATTTTTCCTCCTTCCAAATGGGATTCCTACCCCTTCTTTTATAGGCTATAAGGAGCTAGGTATTTGGACGAACCCTCGACCATGAATGGCTGGGAGTTTCAGTTAACTCACCCATAGATTTTGTGTTCCGTCGGAAACTTTCCTTTTTTCGTGCTTTTGTCAGTCCACGCGGGCTGTTTTGGGTCAGGCAGCGTGTACACACATGCAGTAATGGAGTAGGGCACGTGGGCCTTTATAAAATAGGTTTTTCAAAGAGTTGTTCAACAGTGCTTTGGAAAAGAAAGGATATGAGATGGCCTGATGCAAGATAAGCATGTGTGGTGCAATTTAGGGTTATAACACTTATGGAAATTGATTTAGTGAGCAATTATTTCCTATACCTTGTATAACTAGAATGATTTGGATTGATATAAAAAGGTATAGTCCTGGTCCTAGACATAATGTTTCTTTGCAATATCTCCACCATTTCATCATCCTCACTAGAATGATTTTCCTTATCACCAGAAGGAATATCAATAAAACCATTGTTAGGAGACTGAACTAGAGAATGTCGATCACCTTGATTTGTCATAGTTGAATGATTGAGAACGATCTTCATTCCTAGGTCCATCATCTTCATTGATAATCTCATTCATGAGAGGAATATCAAAATCAATAGAAACATGATTACCATCTTCACCAATGTCATTGGATCTTCCATGAAAATATTCACTTGAAGGAAAATCATCATCACCCATAAGACTATCAATGCATTAAGATTCTCACTTGGAGAAAATTTTCCATCATCATAATTGGTACCTTGAAAATCCTCATTTGGAGGAAAATCATCATCAACACTGTGTCCACCATTGACATAATAATCTTCACTACTTTCAAAATCCCCACTTGAGTGAAAATTTTCACCATCCTTCTTAGTGCCTTGAAAATTTTCATCAGTATCTTGAAAATCCTCACTTGGAGTAAAATCAACATCATCAACATTGTTTCCTTTTAATTTATCACTTGGGAAAGAGTTTCCACCAGTGGTGTAATCATATTTACTTCTTTGAAAATCCCCACTTGAGGGATATTCTTCATCATCCTCATTACTGGCTTGAAAATCCTCACTTGGAGGAAAATCTTCATTATCTTCATCGGTACCATGAAAATCCTCACTTGGAGGAAAATCATCATCACCAACATTGCTTCCTTTAAATTCCTAATTCGGGAAAGATTGTAGAACATTGCCATAATCGTCATCATTTATTTTAAAATGCCCACTTGGGGGGAATTCTTCATCATCCTCATGCATGCCTTGGAAATCCTCACTTGGAGGAAAATCTTCATCAGTACCTTCAAAATCCTCACTTGGAGGAAATTCATCATCACCAACATTGTTGTCTTTAAATTCTCCACTCGAGAAAGAGTGTCCACCATTGTCATAATAATCTTCACTGCTTTTAAAATTTCCACTTGAGGGAAATTCTTCATCATATTCATTAGTGCCTTGGAAATCTTTATTGGTACCTTGAAACTCCTCATTTGGAGGAAATTTTTCATCCCAATCATTTAAACGTTGATCATAGTCTCCACTTTGACCTATATTTATATTATTTTCATTACTATTGAACTGCTGAATAGATTTATCACCATCATATTCCTCCTCTTCATCATTGGTACCTTCAAATTCCTCTGATTTAGGACTTTCACGAGGAACATGTTGAATAAAATTGCTTGCACTATGATCAAACTTCTGACTAGATGAAAAATACGACGCCTCATTTGCATTACAAACATTCCTATCACATTTCCTAGTCCCAACATAAGAGGTATGCGAACAATTTGTTGATGTATTAGAAATAAAATCTCTTTATCTGAAAAAGCCATTCCTTCTCTCTAAGAACATATAAATGCTCAAATGCTCACCCTCCCAATGGCATTCTTATAACTTGCAGAATGATCTTTTCCCTCTAAATTCCCCCCCCGAAAAAAAAAAAAATATTCCCCAAAATTTCACCCCAAAGTGTTCCCTCCAAAATTCCCCCCCAATTTTTTCCCTTAAAAATTAAAAACAACTTTTACTCTTTTATTTTGTTATTTACATATTAAATACAATATTTCTCATGTTTATATATTTATCCCACATTCATTAAACATAACGACGATCCATATAATTTTAGGTATATATGTAGACAATATACCTAATTTTTATTTATCCCACATTCATTATACTAACAATAATTTATACCATCTGTGTTATATATACATAGTCTTGTTTTATCTTTTTACATTGTGTGATATCTTGGGCAATATTCGTTAAAGGATTTGGAGCAAGCTACAAGGGAGAAACATCGAGAAGACATCCGAGGAGAATCTAGCATTTCATAGGTTAGTTATTTTTTAAATTCTTACCATTTACCAAAACAACAATTATAAGATCATCTTTGAATCACATAATAATTTTTCATGCGAAAATTAAAAATACTTAAATTTTTTTAGATGTTTTCTAATTTTTTCTAAAAAAATCCCAACTTTTTAAAAAAATTGATATTTTTTTTCAACTTTTTTTTAACAAAATCCTTAAGATTTTTTGAAAAAAAAAGAAGAAAAAAAGTCAAATTTAGGTATAGTTTTGTAAAAAAATTTAGTTTTTTTTTGTTGTTGTTTTTAACTTAAATTTTTTTAGTTTTGGCCAATGGTGGTTACTAGGCAATGCTTGAGGCTTGGACGTGGGGGGCTGGGGTGATGCCCAACGTCGCCCTAGTCTGGCCAACACCATGGCTAAGCTATGGGCATGCCCATGTCTTGGCCATAGGGCTGGCCGGGCTAGGGCGATGCCCAACATTGCCCTAGCCCCCCATGACCAAGGCACAGTCCCGACATAAGCCTAATTATAACTCCATGGGTAATTTTTTTTAAATATGGGTCATTTTTTTTATTTTTATTTTTAAATTTGTTCTTATATTTAATGTTTTTTTTTAGTTTATTATAATGTAAAAGGCCTAATTTTTTTTTTAATTTAACTTAATTTTTTTATTTTATTTTATATCTTATAGGAAAAATGGCAAGAAACAGATTATCTATGAGTATATCTAGATCACGACCTGCAATAATGGCATCCAAAATTGCAACTGGAACCTCCACGAATGTTGGCGAAAACAATCTGGACTATTCTTGGTTTGTTAAAGACAAGCAAGACAACAATGGAGATCATATATATTTGTATTGTGCTGAATTAGAACATGTGCAAGGAAATTATCAGACACTTGGCTTGTTACGAGATATATGTTTGGTGCCATCCACAAATATTGTTTATGCACTTGTCAAACAAGGCAGAACTTATATCAAGTTTAGATATTATTTCAAATTGAGAAATTATAATAAGAATGAATGTTTTTCATAATTATGTGCATCCATCGTTGATGACATTGGGAAAGATAATGTAAGTTTTTTATTTTTATTTTTGTGTCGTTTATTATTTTTAGTATCATGGTAATGTTTTAATTTTATTTTACATGAAAATATTATATTTTAGTTTACAGGATTTTGCTGAACGACTTTCACATATGTTAGTGGGGATTTACTCTACAGAGAATAATATCATGGATGTCATCAACATTTTTCATATTGAAAAGACACAAGAAGGAAGGAAAAAGAAACAAAAACTAATAGAGGTTGAACCTGCAAGAGTAGACAGAGAAGAACATGAAAGAGGAAAGAAAAATTCTCATTCTAGAAATCCTAAAAGGGTTACATTTGAAAATGAAGAAACTCCAAATGAAGGTTTTGTTGAGATTAGTCCCAATGAGGTTATCACTCCTCGCAAAAAGAATAAACAAGATAAACACAAAAGAGCGATGGCTAATGATGAGTCCATTCCTATTGCTTATGAAGAAATCATTGATTTAGATTAAACACATTTAAATCATAAGAGGAAGAAAACAAATGTTGATGATGTTCAAGAAGCCATCGTTAGCTCAGAGTATTATAGTGAAAGTCCTAAAGGTAGCATAGAAATAATAACACCAGGTGTTGATCTAGAGGATGGTATTATGAAAACAACACAAAATGCCATTCAAAATAGAATGAGGACGACGAACTTAGTTGATGATGGCCACACATTTCAGTTGAATGTGAAACAACTTTATAAACCCACGTAAGGGCAAGAAAAATATCAAATTAGAAAACCACATCACTTGCATATTCACAATTTGAAAGCATTGATTAGGTACAATCCATATGCACATGTGGTTGACTACCTAGTTCTTGTTGACCCAATGGAAGTTCCTACGAGGGAAGAATTTTATAGATCAAAATTGTTTGACTACAAATATTATGTTATTGGAGGAAATCATTCTGCAGAGGCTAGAAGAGAATTGATGCAAGAATATCCCAATAATCCTCTTTTTGAAATAGTCAAATGCATAATTTATGTCGGTTTAACAGATTCATAAGAAACGTTATTGGCATGGGATCATAACATAGACAATGAGTTCACAATGTCTATGACTTTCATTCAAAGGGTGAGATTTATCCATAATGCGCTTTCTGAAATATGTCGTGGGGAGAGATCAAAAGTTGATGTCAAGTTTTAGAAGCAATGTTGTATGGAAATAGGATTCCTACTTAATGATGAAAATACTGTTAGCGGTATTTCTTGTAAGGGGGTTAGAATGCAAAATAATGGGTTAAAACCCACTTTTCCTAAGTTTGGGGTGCTAATGCGCCCATGATTAAATGAAAACCAAGTCTGGACGACGAGGATCTCAGCGCCCGGATCAACGGCGCAGATGGGATTCCGGACCCCCCCCGCCTTTCTACCTTTAAGCGGAGGGGGGGGTCCGTAATCCGGGGCACATCTCTTCGACGGTCAAGATCAACGCGCCCGGATCAATGGCGCGCGAGGCGATTCCGGACCCCCCCCCGCCTTTCTACCTTTAAGCGGAGGGGGGGGGTCCGGAATTCGGGGCACACCTCTTCGACGACTGCAATTCAAGCGCTCGGATCAATGACGCACAGGCCATCCGGGCACCCTCTGTCATCTGGCGATTACCCATGTGGGCCCCCTTCCCATCATGTCATCTTGTGGACCATATTCCCTCTTGCCACCTGTTCTCTTCCCGGTCGTGCGATGAGGCTCGCACCCTTTTACCTTTCCCTCATCCTCCGACATCTGTCACTCTCCCCTTCTCTAGTTCACGTGGTCCCTTTCCCATTTCACCATCCATCCACTGCATGCCATGTGTCCCGCCTCATTCCTCGTCCGCCTCCCACCGAAAGTGCACCCATTATGTCTTGTATCCCGCTACTTCCACGTGTCATCTTTCGCCGCATGTCTCCCCCCTCACCACTTCTCTTACACCTCATCGCTTCTTTCCTTCCCTGCGCAGTTTTGGCCCCATCACTCCATTGCTATGCCCCATCTTCCGTGATGGATTCCATGCCTATTCTTCAAGCCATTCAGCTATTCCAGGTGGCAGTGCGGGAGGCCCTCCACGTCCCAAAGGTGCCGGGTTGGCCGGGCCATCCTCGATCCCGATGAAGCAGTTATTGAAGCGGTTGGTGGTGGTTAGACATCGCCTCCGCCATAATGGGAAAGCAAGGCAATGAATTAAAGGCACGTCGATTCACCATTGGAACTGTCAAAGAGTTAGATTGCGTCTGACATAAGTTGCACGATCTCTCAGAGGTTGACTGTCAGAAAGCCATGCAGACGTAAATCCTTCAATGCAGTGTCTTGATTTCACTGCTGTTGTTGTTCTGAGTATATGAAGGCGTTTTCTCCATTTTTGTTTCTATCGATGGTAGAGCTAATCTCCTGACTGTAAAGTTTCAACAGACATCCTGGTTCTCTGGGTTGCGTATTTGTGTTTGATATTTCTTGTTTTATGACAAACAGTTCTCCTTTTCCATCTATGTTTTCGTCTAATATCAAAGAGTTCATGATCGAATGATTCGTGTGGATTGTTGCAGTGATGTTATGATAAAGGATTTGTTGTGGCATTATTGTATTCTCTGGTCTTTTTTGTTTTGAATGTAAGAGGATCTTGCGTTCGAATGATTTCTCCTTCAGTCTGTCACAAACCTGATGTTTATGATAGACCTTCGCACTTTTCTCATGCAAGTCTTCCCCCTACTCACCCTTACTGCAACTCATTGTTTGAAGTTTATCTAAGACCTCACTCACCCGTGCATGCCTGGCCTAGTTTCTGAAGTTGAGACGACTGTTCTGAGTTTGCTTCCATTTGATCACCCCTTTTAAACAAATCGTGACATTAAACTGATGGGTGTCAGGCTCTGCTCCTGCAAGCAATCCAGGAGTGACTTCTGACGCTAACATTTCTGGCGCTGTTGCCGGGGACGAAGTTGGATATTTTCCCCGGGATTGAATGAAAAAGATCAACTGATTCTGAAGGTGCATCAGATATCAGAACTTGAAGATTGCTACTGTGCACCTGGTGAATCCATTGTGACGACTCCGCTGGGGAGAACCTGCTCTATCAACTGTGGCTTCGAGAGGCAGACATACAAGGTCTAATCCACACTTGCCTTTAGCTACACCAGAAGCTGACGTGGAAGCGGTGCGCAGAAAGGGAAAGAGCTCTGCAAAAGAATTTTCCATCGCTGAAACAGGTAATACGCCCTCCCCTTCTGTGAGAACTCCATTTTCTTATTCGCAGCTTCCTAGTTGTCCTTCCTCCGGGGTTTCCCATTTTCTGAATTTCGGGAGTGTTCCCGCTGAGTTTTCTCCTCCTAGTCTGGTATCAGGAAGAGAGATCCTTGTCACTCCCCCCTCCCTGGAGGTCTTGCCTCAACACAGACCTCAAGCTTCTGAAGGCTTCACCACCCCTCCTTTTATTGCTACTACTGCGCAGAGAGAAGCATCTGCACACTCAGGTCCCTTGGCTCTCTCTCTGTTTTCTCCGTTGTCTCCTCCAAGAACCTCTTTTCCGACATCTCCCATCCATACTCCTTCTCCTCCGAGTTCTCCTTTACCTAATATCCCTATGGCTAGTGTTAATCCCCCTCTAAATAGAATGGATGCCATAGTTTCTACCAGATATGCCCCTTTAATCCTACCACATCCTATGAATCCCCTCCCTACTGGAGACTATTTGAAATACATGCCCAAGTTCAGTGGGGAGGGAGACATAACTGCTGAAGAGAACCTAGCTTCTTTTTACATTTATGCAAACAACTTGAATATCGAGAGTGAAGATGTCTAGATGAGAGTCTTTGTCCAGAGCCTATATGGAGAGGTGAGGAAATGGTTCAGAGGACTGGCCCCTGGATCTATTGCTGGCATTGAAGCCTTGGATAACGTTTTCCTGAGGCAGTGGGGAGACAAAAAATATTTCATGTATTACATGACAGAGTTTGGGTCTCTGAGGAAGATGGAAGGAGAGTCTGTCTTAGACTTCTCCAAAAGATTTAATAAGATGTACAACAAGATCCCTGCAGAGATAAATCCCTTAGAGGCCTCCACCCAAATTTCATATGCTGGTGCTTTTGATCCTGATTTTTGCCTGCTATTGAGAGAAAGAAGAGCTACCTCCCTAGCTCAAATGCAAGATGCTTCCATAGAATAGATACATATTTATTCTTATTTTAAAATATGAAAGTCAAAACTTTACAGTTATAGCTCATCAAAAATTTGCAAAATTGAGCATCGTCTTCATGGGCATCTTAAAACTAATCAACAATATCATATATCTCAAATTCAACATTCTCAATAGACACATTATTATCTTCTTCGACGTTATTTTTTGCTTCCATTGTGTCATTTTATTCTTCCATTGGCTCTTTGATATCCACAAGTTCTCCAAAGTGATCCTTTCCAATCATTCCTCCTAATGGTACTTGAGGTTCCTTTGACAATTTTTCCACCTTTGATTCACTAAAATCTCCTTTCCTCAAGCCAACTTCTTGCATTTCATCTACAAGAGCTGGAATAACATTAATTCTTTGTTGGATAAAATTGCAATGCATTGGATCACTTTCAATGGCTATGCAATTCCTTCCTTTCTGTAAGAAGCACACTAATGTTGTACCTAATCACCAAATAAAAAATAAATAATGAAGTTAGATACTATAAAAAGACATAAATAAAAAATAATATAAGATTGAAGCATGATTTCATAAATATTAGATCATAATTCTTACCTGAACCTGAGAACAAATCCAAAACCCAATCTCCTTCATTTGAAAATGTATCTATAAGATAATTAATTAATTCTTGTGGTTTTTGATAAATGTTAACCATCTATCCTTTCAAATATTTTTCCTCGTATGTTAGCTTTCTAACCACAACATTGTATACCAATATACTACTAGGAGTCTCTCCATCCTTTGCATTGACAAGAATAGAATTATAAGAATCATCTTTTGTATAGGTTGCAAGATGTATACTCACAAAATCACGTTTAAATGATTCTTTATTGGAGCTTTGAATATTAGGCATAAATAAGTGAAAATTCAATTAACTTGTGAATTAATAAAATTGTTTTCTAAACTTAATTGTTAAACATACACTTTCAATATCTTACCAAATAAACTTCATCCTTGTCTTTTCTGTCCCTTGAAGCTTGATTGTACTAATCCTTGTTGTGTGTCTGAATGAAATACTAGAAATCTCCAAAATGGTGATGGTGTAACTTCTGTAAATCCCATAACCACTTTATTGAAAACTTGGTAAGTATAATGCTCAGTATCATATCCAATGTTTTGGATATTATAACCATGAGGGATATTCACAATAACTAGGGAGTATTCCTTTTTAGGAACAATATTTGCAAGTTGTTCACAATCACCTAATATCACTTTATATTGAACAGTGTCAATCCCATTCCAAATGTAGTGATTAAGGGTGTCATCAAGTTGAATATTTTGAATGTGTCTCCTTTCTCTTTCAAACTTGGATTTTTGAATAAAACTTTTGAAAGTTTCAGGTACTCCATCTGTGTTCTTCTTTAGCATATTTTATGAAATAAACAAACATATAATTATATATCTATAACTATTAAAATAGAAATAAATTAACTTACAAATGAATAATATGAATGTAATAAATCAACATACCTTATTGAATGCAACAAAAAAATGTTTCAATACTGCTGAAGAGCTTGAATCTGGATAGTTGAGTTTAACATCATCCCAACTTTCTTCATTCAACATTTTGACCATTTCCTCTTGTATTCTCATATACACCTTGTGACTAAATAATAAAAATAATGTTATAATGATATATATAACAAAATACTTAAAACATTGATATGTTAAACTAAAAAAATTATTTTTCTTGTCATAACATAAATAAAAATAACTCAACAAACTTACTTTTTAAATTCATCACACGTTTCTTCCATTGACAATTCTCCTGAACTAACACGTGATAATATAGTTATGATAAGTTTATCATCCTTCACTCCTTGTATTGATATCCAAGGTGTTATAATCATATCGTCTAGAATATGTTTTATGTCAAGACCTGTCTTACTTGTACCACATATCCACGGTTTAGCCTTATTAACTCTCTGTTTTTTTATACTAATATTTTCCCATAGGATGAAGATCTCATCTATCAAATCTCATACCTGTCTAGTTCTAAATCTCAATTGAAAGTAGTTATCCAGAGCTCTAAATATATCACTTCCTTTGTGATTTTTTTCTTTTGTATTTGTGAGCGTCAGAAGTCACTCCTGGATTGCTTACAGGAGCAGAGCCTGACACCCATCAGTTTAATGTCACGATTTGTTTAAAAGGGGTGATCAAATGGAAGCAAACTCAGAACAATCATCTCAACTTCAGAAAACTAGGCCAGGCATGCACGGGTGAGTGAGGTCTTAGATAAACTTCAAACAGTGAGTTGCAGTAAGGGTGAGTAGGGGGAAGACTTGCATGAGAAAAGTGCGAAGGTCTATCATAAACATCAGGTTTGTGACAAACTGAAGGAGAAATCATTCGAACTCAAGATCCTCTTACATTCAAACACAAAAGACCAGAGAATACAATAATTCCACAACAAATCCTTTATCATAACATCACTGCAACAATCCACACGAATCATTTGATCATGAACTCTCTGATATTAGACGAAAACATAGATGGAAAAGGAGATCTGTTTGTCATAAAATAAGAAATATCAAACACAAATACGCAACCCAGAGAACCAGGATGTCTGCTGAAACTTTACAGTCCGGAGCTTAGCTCTACCATCGATAGATACAAAAATGGTGAAAACGCCTTCATATACTCAGAACAACAACAACAGCAAAATCAAGACACTGCATTGAAGGCTTTGCATCTGCATGGATTTCTAACAGTCAACCTCTGAGAGATCGTGCAACTTATGTCAGACGCAATATAACTCTTTGATAGTTCGAACGGTGAATCGACGTGCCTTTAATTCATTGTCGTGCTTTCCCATTATGGCGGAGGCGATGTCTAACCACCACCAACCACTTCAATAACTGCTTCATCGGGATCGAGGATGGCCCGACCAACCCGGCACCTTCGGGACATGGAGGGCCTCCCACCCTACCACCTGGAATAGCTGAATGGCTTGAAGAATAGGCATGGAAGCCAACGCAGAAGATGGGGCACAACAACGGAGTGATGGGGCCAAAACTGCACGGGGAAGGAAAGAAGCGATGAGGTGTAAGAGAAGTGGCGAGGGGGGAGACATGTGGCGAAAGACGACATGTGGAAGGAGCGGGATACAAGACATAATAGGTGCACTTGCGGTGGGAGGTGGACGAGGAATGAGGTGGGACACATGGCATGCAGTGGATGGATGGTGAAATGGGAAAGGGACCATGTGAACTAGAGAAGGGGAGAGTGACAGATGTCGGAGGATGAGGGAAAGGTAAAAGGGCGCGAGCCTCATCGCACGGCTGGGAAGAGAACAGGTGGCAAGAGGGAAGATGGTCCACAAGCTGACATGATTGGAAGGGGGCCCACATGGTTAATCGCCAGATGACAGAGGGTGCCTGGATGGCTTATGCGCCGTTGATACGGGCGCTTGAATTGCAGTCGTCGAAGAGGTGCGCCCCGGATTCCGGACCCCCCCCTCCGCTTAAAGGTAGAAAGGCGGGGGGGGGTCCGGAATCGCTTCGCGCACCGTTGATCCGGGCGCGTTGATCTTGACCGTCGAAGAGGTGCGCCTCGGATTCCGGATCCCCCCCCTCCGCTTAAAGGTAGAAAGGCGGGGGGGGGGGTCCGGAATCCCATCTGCGCTGTTGATCCGGGCACTGAGATCCTCGCCGTCCAGACTTGGTTTTCATTTAATCATGGGTGCATTAGCACCCCGAACTTAGGAAAAGTTGGTTTTAACCCATTCTTTTGCATTCTAACCCCCTTACAAGAAATATCGCTAACATTTGGCTCCATGGGGGATAGGGTCATCCCTATGATGCTCTAAGAACTCTTTTGCAGATTCAGTGCCTTTGTTGTTGGGCTATGGAGTCATTTATTAGTCCGAAAAACAAAACAGAAACAATATTTACAAAACAAAACAAAAGGGCCGAATGCGGCTCACAGAATTTTTTTTTTTAAGAAATGCCCATTTACTGGGCCACTGAAAACTTCTTTGCCTTCCAGATCCTGTAACCTGTAAGTGTTGTTTAAACATACTTCAAAGATCTTGAAAGGCCCCAAACAGAGGGCATCAAATTTACTGTGTTTGCCCCTTTCCTGCCTGGGTGCATCCCATTTGAGCACCAGATCACCCTGCTCGAATTCTTTCTTTTTGCTCTTCCTGTCAAAAGCCTGCTTGATCTTCTGCTGATGATTGTAGGCCCTATTCATGACCTGTTCCCTGATCTGCTGCACTTCCACCATCTGATGAATCCTTCTGATTATGTGGTTGAGTTCTCCTTCAAATTCCTGGAGGAGATTTGCCACAGGTAAGGTGAGTTGAGTGGGGAAAACGACCTCTATTCCGTAGACAAGTTGGAAAGGTGAGAGACCCAAGGATTTCTTTGTTGTTACCCGATCGGCCCAAAGGGAAAATTTGAGCTTTGAGTCCCAGGCCCTCTGATTGTCCTCCAGTAGCTTCTTGATGAGCTTGATTAGGCTTTTATTGGAGGACTCTGCCAGTCCGTTTCCCTGAGGGTAGTATGGAGTGGAGTGAACCAGAGAAATCCAAAACTGTTCACAGAACTTGACCAGAGGCTCAGACCTAAAGGGGGTGGCATTGTCAGTGACAATCCTACTTGGGCAGCCAAATATGGCTATGATGTCTTCCAAGAGGCTGATGATTACTTTGTGAGAAGTTCTCCTGGTGGGGACAACCTCTATCCACTTGGTGAAATAATCAGTAGCAGTGAGGATCCATCTGTGTTGGCCACTTGAGGGAGGATGAATATCTTTGATGAAATCCAATCCCCACTGCTGAAAAGGTGTCAAAACTACTACAGGCTTTAATGGCAGAGATTTGAGTTGCTGCTTACCTGAGAGCTTTTGGCATTTGATGCAAGCCCTGACTTCCCTGCAGACATCAGTAAACAAAGTAGGCCAGTAATACCCAGCCCGGAGGATTTTGTGGGTTGTGGTCTTCCAAAAATGATGACCTCCACAGATAATGCTATGGAAATCAAACATGACCTTCTGGGCTTGTTGCTGGTCCAGACATCTTAGCAATACTCCCAGAGGGTCTTTCCAATACAAGGCTTGGTCAATGAGGCAGTATCTGACCGCTTTGAGCTTTAAAGCCCTGGCCTTACTTTTTCCCAATCCATCAGGGGATTTAATTCTTTCATAAAGTACAAGATATCCTTGTACCAGGGACATGATGCTAGTGATAGGGCACCCTGGAAATGATGGTTAGATGGCTCAGCTTGCTCGTTGATGAAGTTAATTCCTAAGTCCTTGCAGTTGGATTCAGCCAGCAGCTTGGCCAGACCCTACCCCTTTATCAACTTGGTGGGCTTAACTTCCAGGTCAAATTCCAGGATCTTGGCGATCCATTTACCTCTTCTCCCATCTATGTCAGGCTGTATAAGAATGTCCTTCACAGAGGTTGAAGGGACATATGCAGTGATCTTTGAATGCAAGACATAGACTCTGAAAGCTTTGAGAGATTTTACCAATTCATAGGCCTGCTTCTCCATGATCTCATACCTGAGTTCAGCATCTCTTAACGCCTTGTTGTAGAAATCAATAGGTTTCTCTCGCCCTTGATCATTTTTCTGCAACAAGACTGCTGCTACCGAGTCATCAGAAGCAAATGAGAAAATCAGGAAATCTTTAGAAAAATTGGGACTGATTAGCACAGGTGCCTCGGTCAATGCTTTCTTTATTTGGGAAAAAGATTCCCTGGGTTCAGCAGTCCATTTCACTTCATGGCCCTTCTTGAGCATGGTTGTGATGTGTTTCACCAGCTCGACAAAGTTCGAGATGAATCTCCTCAGAAAGTTAACCTTCCCCAAAAATGCCTGAACTTCCTTCTTGGACCTGGGAAGTGACAGGGTATGAATCGCTTCCACCCTGCTTGGGTCAATCCTTACTCCTTCTGCTGACACTATGTGACCTAAGAGATTCCCCTCCTGCATAGAAAACATTGATTTCTTGGGGTTTAAAGATAGGCCATACCTCCGACACTTTAGGAAAACCCTTTTTAAGTGGCAGCAGTGCTCTTTATCAGTCTTGGAGAAGACTGTGATGTCATCTAGATATATCACCACAAACTGGTCCTTCTCCGTGACGAATTCTATGTCCATGGCCCGCTGAAAAGTTGCTCCTGCATTCATCAGTTCGAAAGGAATTTTGGCATACATGAACGTGCCCCAAGGAGTAGTGAAGGCTGTTTTTTCTCTGTCCTCAGGCATGAATGATATCTGATTGTATCCAGAGAAACCATCAATCATGGATATCCTGGATGCGCCAGTGACCCTCTATAATAGATACATATTTATTCATATTTTAAAATATGAAAGTCAAAACTTTACAGTTATAGCTCATCAAAAATTTTCAAAATTGAGCATCGTCTTCATGGGCATCTTAAAACTAATCAACAATATCATATATCTGAAATTCAACATTCTCAATAGACACATTATTATCTTCTTCGACGTTATTTTTTGCTTCCATTGTGTCATTTTATTCTTCCATTAGCTCTTTGATATCCACAAGTTCTCCAAAGTGATCCTTTCCAATCATTCCTCCTAATGGTACTTGAGGTTCCTTTGACAATTTTTTCCTCCTAATGCTATTGGTAGCTAACAGACTGAGGAACAAAACAGACGCAGAAAGAAGGAAGGGAAGAGCCTAAGCCTCAACTTCTGGCCCATCATTGCCTCACCCTCAAGTGAACGAATTAACCGAGATGATGAAGTTTTGGACCGAAGAGGTGGAGAGGTTGAAGGTAGAAAGGAAACAAACATATAAGGGCCCTCAGAACACCGAACATAAAGGAGGTTTCAGGAGGCCAAATAATATTTCTCCTCCAACTATGCACAGAGAAAGGGGAAGAGACAAAGAAGACCAGAGGATTCAAGCTCCCTTTCAGAACCATTTAGTTGCCCATGAGGAGGAAAGAGAAACAGATGAGCTGGATCCTGAAATCCACTGCCTAGAAGACACTCCTCCTTTTCCACATCTCACCCAGAATGATTATGAAGAGTCTCTCATGGATGGTCAGCTAAATGAATTGAGAAAAGGAGACAAGGCTAGTGGCAGTCGAGGAAGGTACAACCTGAGGTCCGACAAAAGGGCATCAACACCTGATGTTCCTGAGCAATCCACTAGAACGGAGAAACCTGCTAATGAAGTAGCAGATGCTCATAGAGGTAAGAAGGCTCAACCTCTCTCTCCCATTGTCCATAATCATGTTACTAAAATTAGAGAAATCCCAAAGCCTATGTATTCTTTCAATTTCGAACATGAGATTCAAAAGATCAGAATCCCTGTGCCACTCACTGAGTTAATTAAACATGGGGAATTTAAAAAACGCTTCTCTGAGCTGTTGAAATATGAAGCCTCATACCCTCTCACAGACTCCATAAACCTCCAAGATGAAAGGCCTGCAGTTGTCTTAGGACCCAAGGTAGAAGACAAAGATGATTCATCCCCTCCCTTCTACACATCCCTGAACATACATGACAAAGTGCTGCATAATTGCCTTATTGATTCAGGGGCCTCTCACAACCTCATGCCCAAAACTGTCATGGAAGAATTGGGACTAAAAGTCACCCAAGCCTATCATGACCTCTATTCTTTCGACTCCAGGAGGGTTCAGTGTTTGGGAGTCATCAAGGACCTGGTAGTTTCCCTGTTTCAGCTACCCATGAAGAGTATGGTCATGGATGTTGTGGTAGATGACGTCCCCCCTAAGTTTGGCATGCTGTTGTCAAGATCCTGGATAAAGAGCTTGGGGGGAACCTTGCAGATGGATCTCACATATGCCACCATTCCAGTGTTTGGAGGGGAGCATAGGAGACTGTACAGAGAAGCCCAACTGGCCTACATAATCAGTGATGAAGCCAACCCTACCAATCATCCCATCTATGCCTTG
>ML781703.1:515844-539850 GCA_009831015.1 Picea engelmannii | reverse complement strand
CAGGGTCTTCATATCATATTCTGTTAATATCATTATTAGTTGTTAGTAGTGATTAAAATCATGTAATAAATCCTTCAAGATTTTAGCGATTTTTCCAATGGTTAACCTCTACGAATTTTTCATTAATCTTTGTGCTTAATCTCTTCCATTTATCATTTTAAATCTCTGCAATTTTGCGTCTTCATGTCTTTATTATCTCTACGTCTTCATGTATTTATTAATCTCTGCGACTTTCCACTTATCTCTACGTCTTCATGGAAACTTTTTTCTGGAGATGGAAACCAATTTATCTCTCTGTCTTCTTGTCTTTTGCTAGCCTTTTCATTTGACCACTCTTCCCTTTTCCCGTACTTGATTGCGATTTGATTGCTCTGAAAACGTTTTGGCACATAGCTGGATTTTGCAACTTTTCTTGTAATGTATAGCTTGATTTATATGGCATGGTTAAGCAATTGGTATAATGTGATTTTATTATATAGAGTTATCTTGTATTATTGCGCAGTGTTCTCCTGTTAAGTTAGCATTATTACAGCGTGTATTATTGTTATCACTGTTAACTTATCATTATTACAGCGTGTATTATTTTTATCATTATTAGCTTAGCTTTATTACAACATGTATCATTGTGATCATTGTTAACTTAGTATGTATTATTGGGTTATGCTATCCTTATGACAGCGATAACATGGAATTTTGTTTCTAGACAACGTTCTTCTGTTATTAATTAGCATTAATAATTATTGTTTTCAGATTGTGTTTAAAATTAGCATTAAATCTTATTGAATAATGTCGAGGTGACAATTATTTATAAGCAACAAGATAGCATTAAAATTGCATTGAATAGTGTCAAATGGCTTTTATTTATAACCACATAACAACATAAAATGCCAGTAAGGATAACATTGAAGTGACATTAATTATAGACATCAATCACATTAAGGATTAGCCCTTTTAAACAATAATGTCGATTATTTTTATAATCAGCGTGGAGCACCTTTAAAATGTTAAGCAGTTCACTTATTTTAATGGATAGTTTATAATTGTTGATAAACATATTTGATTTGGTTAAGTGCCTTTCTTAGGGCCCTTTATGATAAAATTTATGACCTTAGTATCTTGGTAACAGTTCGACCTTCTCACTTAGACATATGGCTTATCAGTTATTGGATGGGTTGTTGGCGGAGTCAGGTATTAGCTTGATATTTTCCTTTGATTATTGGTATCTTTCATATTTTTGACCTGTTTCTTGGGGTATGGGTGTAGCCTTCTTGTCAGCATTCGGCTCCTAGCCATTGGATTTATCTAGAGTCCTTGGTCTAGATAGGAGGTGTCATGCCAAGGTTATAGTCATGCCTATTATCTGTGGATGACATGATTCCCGATGAGGGGATCATTGCACACCCTAAGGGATAGAGGTGAAGGATAACTTGGCTGAGGTCGTTGCCTTCCATGTGTGTGTTATTGACCAATGTAAGTTTTTGTGAGCGCTTAAGATGTAATGCCTTCATGCATTTGGTTCACGCGCCTTGAGGTTATAGTCATTGGTCGTCAAGGTCATTGTGATGGGAGGGGGATGTTGTCCCTTAGATGGTAGGCGTGGTCTTGTTTATGTCGGGTGGGTAGTCATTTCTCCTTTTTTTTACGCATGTTTCTCCCAGTTACTCTTGTTCTAGTGCATGGAGTCATAGTTGTCTGTTTCCTTTTCAACAGGATGGTGCTCACTGTCAGATGTGTTGTTTAGCTTTAATTGTGGTTGTCATCCCATTTAAAAAAAAATTGCACTTTCTTCTTTGCTTGTAGTCATAATGATGGGATCGTTACAGAGACCTTCTTTAGAATTGAAGTTTGTCTTCCAAACATAAGTTAGTTCGATGGGAACCTAGTGGTAGCCAGACTTCAGGTCAATCTTGTTGAAGAATGTTTCCCCCTTGAGTTGGTCAAGAAGTTCATCAATCTTGGGAATGGGGTAGCAGTTCCTGACCATGATTTTGTTTAAGGCTCTATAATAAATGCAGATTCACCAGGTCTCGTCCTTCTTATGCACCAATACAATTAGGATTTTGTAAGGGGAGGAGCTGGGTCTAATGCACCCCTTTTGAAGAAGCTCTTGGATATGATGCTTGATTTTTTTATTGTTCATCAACAAGTGCCAATAGACTGGCCCATTAGGTAGAGGTGCATCGGGGGTCATATCAATTGGATGCTTGACTTGGCAGTGTGTCGGTACCCTTGTAGGTGAGGTGAAGATGTCTTTGTATTCTTCCACGATACCGTCCACTTGATTTTGATGCAAAGAGAGGCGTTGTGTAGAGGCCAAGGATGTGGAAGTGACCTTCTAATTACCGTGAGCTCGAATAACAAAGAAGATGAAATTCCTGGTCTGTGAAATGACGTTACTGCATTGCTTATCAGAGATTAAAGAAATATAAGTAGGTAGTGCCACCTCTAGGATCCTATACAATTGTCTACCCAAATTAATAATAAAATTGTGGGGTCTAGCCTCATACACAGCATGACACTTCCATAAATATGGTTGTCCTAAAAGAACTTCACAAACTTCAAGGGGAGAAATATCACATAGTACCTCATCTTTGAAAGTCTTGATTCCATAGGGGAGACGACACAATTGGTTGACACAAAGATCTCTTCCTTGACAAAGCTAGCTGATGGTGTAGGGTTGTGGGCATGATGTCATTGGCAAGTCCAACCGCTTGATGACCTCTGTTGAAATAAGGCTCTTCTAACTATAGATGTTGAAAATGAAATGAATCAGATCCCCCTTGACTCACATATGCAAGTGAAAGATATGTTCCCTTTCCTCTGGTTCTTCTGGTTCACTTTGTCGAAATTTGGTGGTAGATACCATGGCACTAGGTTCAGAATTGGTAATCCTCTTCCCTTCTTCAGGATTTGACTCGAAAATACAAAAGGCCTTTGACTCAGAAGCCTTCATCTCAGACACGAGGGATTGTTTGGATCGACATTCATTGGTGTTGTGCCAAGAACTTTTATAGTACTCACACCATTTTCCCGTGGTATTATTTGTCTTCTCATTTCCCTTCTTGTTTTATCGCTTGGATGGATTTTCCTGAGGGAGACCATCTTGAGTTGGTCCCTTGCTATGTGGGTTGGGGTTTCCTTCACCCTGCTTCAGTTATGAGGGGTTTACAGATCCAAACTCTCGTCGTTTCTACTTAAATTTCTGCTCGATCTTGACAATGTATCTATAATTCATGCCCAATGAGGCGATGTCCAAGAAATCCATTTTTGTTTGAATGTATCTATGGAAACAACTGCGGTATTTGAGAACTAGATGATGCTCAAAATCTTTGATACCCAATTTGGTGCATAGGGTATGGAAAATATTGGTGAAGTCTAGTACTCTCTGGTCCCTTTATTGACATAGGGTGGTCCATCTGGTGCACTAGTCCTCATAGTTGCCAGAAGCATAGTATTGTTCTTTAATGGAGTCCCAAAAGGAATCACATGTAGGGGCCACCAAAAAAAATTCAGATTCCTCCATGACCCTTTGTGTAATGACCCCTGTAGTTATGACTACATGTGATGCATAGCAAGTGAAAATAATTTTTTTTTACTAAACCAGGAAAGTAACAATGATAACAATCAATCAACACAACTTGAGGATGAACACAATGCATGAAAATTAGGAAACATAAAACATAATGGCCTAACATACTAGCACATCATTCAACTGGATGAAACATGCAATAATCAATTAGACAAAATAAAAATGATTACCCGCCCATCCTACCTTGCAAGGTTAGGACCTCCATGACACATAAGTAACGCTCAAGCCCAGGTTCCCATAGATTTTGACCATTTAAGGTCTCAAGGATGGAGATTGTTTTGAGGAACAAGGAGGTGTCTACATCCCACCAGACACAAGAAATACAATGCCTACAACCTAAAAGACAATCATCAATCAACAAACACAACAACACCAACCGAAAAACGTAACACGAACCTTCAATGCGAGCGTGAAATAAAAATCAATGAATAAACAATGCATGGCGCACAAGTAAATAAAAACAATCGAACATTGGTGGACTTCCACCGCACACCACCAGATAATCTAAACATTTGGACAATACTTCGATTGACCCTTAATTTACAAGCGAGCAAGATATCAGACATACACAAACCATCTGACGGTAACCAACTTAAGGGAAATTTTATTTAAATTCCAGGTGCGCCATTTAATCGATCCTTCATTAAAATAAAATATGATTCGTAAGAAGGGATGTACCTTTCAGGGCTTTAAGGTAAACACACAAACATCAAGTCATTGAAAAAGACAACTATGATTATTCATATAAGCAATTTTAAATAAAGAAAAGACTAAACTACCACATGTAATAAATCCTTCCAACTTATGCAATCAAGATTTTATGCTCCATTACAAAATTTTCATCTAACACATAGCCAACTAACATAAAACACAATTTTCCCCTTCCTAGGTTTCCCCCTTTTCTTTAAGTTTCCCTTTTTATTATCGTTTCCCCTTTTTATAACTAAGTTCAGAATTACTAGGTTTAGACCAAACAACCAAATACCCCTTTTATTAATTAAACCTTTATTAAAATTTCCACATTAATTATTAATGCTTGAAGTTTCTTTACCCCCTTCCTGTTATAGGTCTAATTAGTTTTTTTTGGTTCAGATTTTATACTCATACCTAGGTTTTCGATTCACTAGGCTTGGTGACAGTTCTTAAGGGAAAATTTTGGTATTAAAATTTACTTATCACATCCTTCATTTTAAGGCCGATCAGGTCCTAAGCATGCATAGTTTTCTAGGCACTAGGTTTATTAAATTATCTTTAAAAAAATCACGACGTGCCCTTCAGAACGCACTATGTGCTCCAAGGGTGCTACTCTCCTCTTTTCATTTTATTTGCACGATGTGCCCTTCAAGATGCACTATGTGCTCCAAGGGTGACACTCGCCTCTTGACTGAATTTGGTAGATGTCAAACCCCTTGAGTCAATAATCCGTCAGGTGATCTTATGGGAGACTAAGGGCCTCTAAGGAATAAGGACCCTACCTTATTGTGTGCCCCTTAGAATCATCATGAGCGATTGTCATAGTCTTCCCTCACGATATCACAGGTCTCTCAAACTAGGTAATCGTTAACCTACAGTTCGAGCCATGGCGGGAGTGCTAGAAGGTTGTGGTAGGGTTGTTGCCAGACCTCTCCCTCAATGTCTCTGGTTGTCGTGCGTGACCCCTTTACTCCAAATGTGAATCTTGTTGGCAATTTATCGTCAACCTGCATCCATTAACGAATCATCTTAGCAATAACAATCAACATCATAATATCTAATCATATGTACATATTTCACATCAACACCATTCAAACCCTAACAATACACTCCCTGACTCGATCTAAAGTCCAAGGAGTTTCATTGATGCCTCGACATCCTCAATGTCCAGAGTCCTACACACTCAGGGGAAACCAGTCAATAGCACCTATCGATGTAAATACAATAAAAATAACATATCATCATATCCACCATATCTCATAATCATAATCAAAACAACCAATCATATAAAGAACCGGATCACTTTCACGCAAATGTCCTCAAATAATAAGTTTTCTTAGTGCACGCAAGAGCGGGATGTTACATACACCCCCTCTTCTTTTAAACTTTGTCTCAAAGTTTCACAGTATGTAAGTGATGAAATAAAGTTTGTCATAATAGCATTGGTCTAGCTATCAAACAAAAATGGAAACTGTTGACGCATATCATATGCATCCTCCCAGGTCGTCAAGTGCAAACTATAGTTGTCCCACTGGACCTTGACTTGATCTAATGTTAGATGTCATAGTCGTCGAATGCAATGGTATAGGATGCATATTGGCTATACCATGAGTGAAACCTCATCTGATACCTGCAATGAACTAATGTCAATAACATGTGTAGGATCACTAACATAATGTATCAAAACAGATACGTGAAAAACATCATGCATAGGCCTCAAAGAATCAGGAAAGGCTAGTTGATAGGCCACAGGCCCCTTCTTTTCCACAATATCAAAGGTTCCCATGAACCTAGGAGAGATTTTACCACCCTTTCCAAACCTCATTAAACTCTTATGTGGTTTCAACCACAAGAATATTTGATCGTCAACTTCATAACTATGGTCGACACGATGTTCATCGACATAACTCTTATGTAGATCCTGCACTTCCTTGATCCTTTGTATTATTGTTTTCATTTTATATTCCATTTCGTGGATCACTTCTCATCCCACCAAGACCCTATCCTCAAGACGATCCCAACTCAAGGCGTCCAACATGGTTTCCCGTAAATAAATGTGAAAGGCGACATCTTAATGGTGCTTTGATAATTGTTGTTATATGCAAATTCTAATAGTGGCAAGAATTCTTCCCAATGATTTTGTTGTTCCATCACGTACATACACGACATATCCTCCAATATTTGGTTTGTTTGCTCGGTCTTCCCATCTATTTTTTGGTGATATGTTGTACTAAAGTTAATTTGGGTTCCCAAGGCCTCTTGGAAACTAGTCCAAAATTGTCTTGTAAACACTGATCCTCTATCTTATATAATCCTCTTAGGCATGCCATGCAGCCTCAGAATCTCACTGATGAAAACTATAGCTAGGTCAGGTGCTTGATACATCGTACGCACAAGGATAAAATGAGCACTCTTTTTTAGAGTGTCGACTACCATAAAAATCGATTCCTCTCCTTATCGTCAGTGGGAATCGAACAATGAAATCCAATGAAATGACCTCCCATTTCGATTCCAGAATATAGTGTGGTTGTAGTAATCCTTTTGGATGTATATGTTCATCCTTAACCTACTAAAACTCTATACATCTTGCCACGTAACAGACTATGTCTGCTTTCATTCCTTTCAAGAAGAATAAGGGTTTAAGGTTTCCCTCATCTTCCTGACTCCAAGATGAGCCATGTACACTGCTCTATGAGCATCGTTTAGGATCAAAATACTCAACTCTTCATTGGGAGGTATGTAAATTCAACTTTTAAATCTCAATAATCCATTGGTTTCCACAATAAATCCCTCAAATTTTGGTACCATCATTGTGTTTTGTCTGATAAAATCCTTGAACTCTCTGTTCCAGTCATTGTCAGGCTATAAAGTTATAATATTTTCACATAGATTCATGTGAAGAGGCATAACCAAAAATATACATGGTCTTTGACTCAACACATCTACCACTTTATTCATTGTTCCTTTTTTGTAAGTAATCTCGAAATCGTACTCGCTAAGAAATTATAACCAAGATCATTGTCGCCCATTCAAGTCACTTTGCGTAAAGATGTGTTGTAGACCACAGTGGTTTGTTTTTAGTTCAAATTTTCATCCAGTAAGGTAGTGTCTCCAAAATATCAAGGCATAAACAATGGATAACAGCTCTAAATTGTGCGTCACATAGTTCCCCTCATGCCTTCTCAACTTTCTCGATATGTAAGTGATCACTCGACTTTCTTGCTTCAAGACTCCGCCTAAGCCTTCTTTGGATGCGTCAGTGCATAGCAAGAATTCTACGTCCATGTCCCGAACCTTTAGTATTGGTGATGTCTTCAATATATCCTTCAGCCTTCGAAAGGCTTCTGTGCATTTCTCATTCCAAACAAACTTCTTGTACTTCTTTTGTAATTTCATAATCAGATTTTCTATCTTCAAAATACCCTTGACAAACCATTGATAGTATCTTGTTAAATCCATGAAGCTACGCACTTCTGGGAAATTTATTGGCACAGGCCATTCCATAATAGCCTTGACCTTTGTTGGATCCAAAATGATACCTTCGTCGGAGATGACATGCCCTAAGTAGTGAATCTTCGATTGATAAAACGATCATTTCGACAGTTTTCCAAACAATATTTTATCTCGTAGACACTATAGTACCAAGTGAAATTTCTCATCATTCTCCTCCATCGTTCAAGAATATATCAAAATATTGCCAATGAATACTTGGACGAACTTGTCCAAGTATTTGCGGAACACCCAATTCATCAAAATCATAAATCCCCCTGGGGCATTCGTCAGTCCAAATGGTAAAACAATAAACTCGTAATGTCCAAACCTCTTCGTAAAGGGAGTCTTAGGAATTTTGTCATCTTTTATCCATAACTGGTGATACCCTGATCTCAAGTCGATACTTGAAAACATCGTCACACCCTTAATCTTATCAAACAGATCATCAATCCTTGGCAGCAGATATTGATTCTTAATCGTTTCCTTGTTGAATTGATGATAGTCAATGCAGAGCCTCCAAGAACCATCCTTCTTCCATATGAAGATAACAGGGGAACCCCACGGTGATACACTTGGATGTATAAGTCCTAGGTCCAACAACTCCTTCAGTTTCCTTTTCAACTCCTATAATTCTGGGGTTGACATCCGATAAGGCATTATTTCTATCAGTTCAGTCCCAGGTTTTACGTCTATGGTAAATTTCAATTCCCTCTTAGGATCCATCCCAGGTAACTCCTCATGGAATACATGTGCAAACTCTCACACAACCAGAAGGTTTTATAGAACTTCCTCTACTTCCTTCTCGTTTAACACAAGGATCACATAAATCTTACATCCCTTATCTATGCTTTTCCGTAGCTGCAAGGAAGAGATGAACCTCAAGTAAACTCCCTAGTTTGGACCTACAATCACGCATCTCTGTCCCTCATCATCAACCAAGCTCAATTGTTTTTTCTTAGAGTTGAGTAACACCTCATACGATTCCAACCAGTCCATACCGATCATGACGTCATAATACCCTAATATCATGACGTACAGGTTGGACCTTGTGACAAACTCTCCCAGGTTAAGGATATAGCGCGTAACCTTCCCTCCAACATTTTTCTTGGCTCCCAAAGACATTTATACAAAGATAAACTCATCCTGTTCGACTACCTTTACCTTAATTCTTTTTAGTGCTACACCAGAAATAAAATTCTTTGTAGCTCCTGGATCTATCAAAATACTAAGGGCCTAGTAAATGATGGTACCTGATGTCTTGAGCACAATTGAATGGTGCTCTTCATGGCGTTTATTCACCATTGCAAAAATCCGATGTTGCTTGCCCAAATCTCCCATGGTACTAGGTCAGGCTAATCCAGATTCTCTGGTCCTCTCTACTAGACAGTGACGTTGGTAATGTGACTCTCCACATCTCCAACACCCTTTCTTTGGTTTGGTACTCCTAGTACCTAAAGTAGAAGTTGACATCCCACCATCCTATAACCTTGGTCTGTTCTGCTGAACAGGCCTAAACTGTTGTTGTTGCAGTCGACGCTCATGTTGGTGTTGTGGTCCTCTATAAGGAATTCGTTGTTGATGCACTGGTCACCACGGTGTAGTGTATGTGGATCCTCTTTGAGTTCCTCGAACTCCTGGTGAATGTTTAGATGGTGTCTGATGCTACAGTGCACTAGATTACACCTATCATGTTGGTATCACTGAAGTCCTACTCTGACCCCCACTGATAAGCTCATCCTCTGCTATGAGGGCCTTCTGGACAACATCATGCAAGGTTTGAGGCATCAGAATCCTCACCTTTACACGAATACTGACGTTAAGTCCAAACACGAACTTGTTGACCTTAAGTTTCTCAGTATTCAGGTGCGAAGCATACCAAAGAAGTTCCATGAAATGAGCCTCATACTTGGGCACCATACGAATGCCTTGTCGCAAGATGTTGAAATCGTTGAGTTGACGCTCAATGAATTCCTTAGATAGATACCTCTCTCGGAACCGTTCCTCGAGTAGTTCCAATGACATGTATTTGACTGCCATGTTCAATTGTGGGAGGAGCGTCTTCCACCATACAAGAGAACTCCCCTTTAGTTGAAATAATTCCATGTGGACCTTCATGTTTTAGGTATAGTCGTGAAGTGCAAAGAACATCACCATATTATCCAACCATGCCTTGGTGGCTACGTCGTCCGGGGAACCAAAGAACTCAGGAAATTTTACCTTCTTGAGTTCGTGGTGAATGCTACTAGTACCCACCAGAGCTCATGGTGGACCCTCAGGGGGTGTCGATGCCTTGGCCTAATCTCTATCCAAATGGTTGATCAGTGCCTCAGTGATCCACTGAAAGGACCTCATCTGGCCAATCACATCACCCACAACTATTTTTTCCTACCTGACAACTTATTCATCTCCCTGGGGGTTAGACACCTTAGGCATGGATGCTACTGGGGGAGTCAGGCCTCCTCCCCTAGCACCTCATTGTCTGCCTCCGAGACATCCTCTAACCATGACTTCCTATATGAATACAAATCAATTTAATTAGCAACATCATAATCAATTATCTAATCAACAGAAGACATAGTGATCCCAAGTCACGAGTCAAAACTGCTCTGATACCATATGTAACGACCCCCATCATTACAACTACATACGACGCATAACAAGTGAATTTTTTTTTTTTTACTAAATAAGGAAAGTAACAATGAAAACAATTAATCAACACAACTTGATGATGAACACAACACACAGAAATGAGGCAATAGACAACATAACGACCCATCATACTAGCACATCATGCAACTAGATGAAACATGTGAAAATTGATTAGAAAAAATAAAAACGACTACCCTCTCATCCTACCCTACAAGGTTAGGACCTCTAGGACACATAAGCAACATTCAAGCCCAAGTTACCATCGATTTTGACCATTTAAGGTCTCAAGGCTAGTGATTGTTCTGAGGAACAAGGAGGTGTCTACATCTCACCCAACACAAGCAAGACAATGCCTAAGAGATAAAAGAAAATCATCAATCAATAAACGCAACAACACCAACTGACAAACGTAACATGAACCTTCAATGCGAGTGAGAAATAACAATCAATGAATCAACAATGCATGGTGCACAAGTAAATAACAACAATTGAAGATTCATGATCTTCCACCTTGCACCACTAGATAATCTAAGCATTTGGACAATACTTTGATCGACCCTTAATTTACAAGCGAGCAAGATATCATACATAAACAAACTATCTAGCGGTAGCCAACTTGAGGTGCAATTTTATTTAAATTCTAGGCGCGCCATTTAATCGATCCTTTATTAAAATAAAATTTGAGTCGTAAAAAGGGATGTACCTTCTAGGGATTTCAGGTAAACACTAAAACATCAATTCATTGACAACGACAACTATAATTATTCATCTAAGGAGTTTTAAATGAAGAAAATACTAAACTACCACATGTAATAAATCCTTCCAACTTATGCAATCAAGAGTTTATGCTCCATTACAAACTTTTCATCTAACACCTACCCAACTAACATAAAACCCAATTTTCCTCAATCTTCCTAGGTTTCCCACTTTTCTTTAAGTTTCCCTTTTTCTTAAGGTTTCCCCTTTTTATAACTAAGTTTAGAATTAGCAGGTTTAGACCAAACAACCAAATACCCCTTTTATTAATTAAACCTTTATTAAAATTTCCACTTTAATTATTAATGCTTTGATTTTCTTTACCCCCTTCCTGTTATAGGTCTAATTAGTTTTTTTTTGTTCAATTCACTAGGCTTGGTGATATTTCTTAAGGGAAAAAAATGTTATTGAACTTTACTTATCACATCTATCATTTTAAGGCCAACTAGGTCCTAAGGAGGCATACTTTTCTAGGCACTAGGTTTATTAACTTATCTTAACAAAAATTGTTACGTTCCCTTCAGGATGCACTACATGCTCCAAGGGTGCCACTCACCTCTTTTGTTTTATTTGCATGACGTGCCCTTCAAGACACACTATGTGCTCCAAGGGAACCACTTGCCTCTTGACTGAATTTGGTAGGCATCAAACCCCTGTAGTCAATACTCTGTCAGGTGATCTTGTGGGAGACTTAGGGCCTCTAAGGAATAAGGACCCTTCTTTATTGCACGCCCCTTAGAGTCCTTGTGAGTGACTGTCACAGTTTTCCATCATGACAGTGAAGGTCTTTCGAACTAGGTAATCATTAACCTATAATTCGAGCCACAATGAGAGTTCTAGTAGGCTATGGAAGGGTTTCTTCCACACCTCTCCCTCAATGTCTCTAGTTGTCATGCATGATCCCTTTACTCCAAATGTGAGTCTATTCGACAAGATATCTTCAACCTGGATCCATCAACGAATCATGTCATTAATAACAATCAACATCATAATATCTATACATATGTACATATGTCACATCAACAAAATTCAAACCCTAACATTCCACTACCTGACTCGATTTAGAGTCCAAGGAGTTTCATCGATGCCTTGACATCCTCAACGTCCAGAGTCCTTCACACTCAGGAGAGCTCAGTCAATATCACCTATTGATGTAAATAGAAAAAAAGTAACATATCATCAAGTCCACCATATCTCATATTCATAATCAAAACAACCAATCATATAAAGAACCATATCACTTGCATGCAAGTGTCCTCAAAGAATAAGTCTACTTCATGCATGCAAGAGCGGGATGTTACATACACCCCCTCTTTTTTTAAACTTCGTCCTGAAGTTTCACAATATGTAAGTTCCAAAATAAAGTGTATCACAATAGCATAGGTCTAGCTATCAAACAAAAATGGAAACTTCTAATGCAAATCATATGTGTCCTCCTATGTCGTCGAGTGTGGACTATAGTTGTCCAACTGGACCTTGACTTGATCTACTGTTTGATGTCATAGTCATCGAATGTGATGGTCCAAGATGTGGATTGGCTCTTCCATGAGCATACCCTCATCCGATACCTGCAAGGAACTCATTCCAATAACATGTGTAGGATCAATAACATAATGTCTCAAAACAGATACGTGAAAAACATCATGCATACCCTTCAAAGAATCAGGCAAGGCTAGTCGATAGGCCATAGGCCCATTATTTTCCACAATATGGAAGGGTGCCATGAACCTGGGAGAGATTTTATCACCCTTCCCAAACTTGATCGAACTCTTATGTGGTTTCACTTGCAGGAAGACTTGATCTCCAACTTCATAACTACGGTCGACACGATGCGCATTGACATAACTCTTCTGTCGATCCTGTGCTTTTTTGATCTTTTGTCTTATTTTTTTCATTTGATCTTACATTTCTTGGATCACTTCTGGTCCCACTAGAACCCTATCCTCAAGTTTATCCCAACTCAAGGCGTCTGACAGGGTTGCTCGTAAAGAAAGTTGAAAGGTGTCATCTTAATGGTTCTTTGATAACTGTTGTTATATGCAAATTCTAATAGTGGCAATAATTCTTCCCAATTATTCTGTTGGTCCATCACGTACATACACAACATATCCTCCAAGATTTTGTTTTTTCACTCGGTCTTCCCATTTGTTTCTGGCTGATATGCAGTACTAAAGTTAAGTTGGGTTCCCAAGGTCTCTTGGAAACCAGTCCAAAATCATCGTGTAAACATCGATCCTATATCAAATATAGTCCTCTTAGGCAAAACATGAAGCCTCACAATCTCAATGATGAAAACTCTGGCTAGGTCAGGTTCCTGATATGTTGTATGCATAAGGATAAAATGAAAACTCTTTGTCAAAGTGTCGACTACCACAAAAATCGAGTCGTGTTTCCTTGTGGTCAGTGGCAATACAACAATGAAATCCATCGAAATGACCTCCCATTTTGATTCTAGAATAGTGTGTGGTTGTAGTAATCCTGTTGGATGTCTATGTTCATCCTTCACCTGTTGACATTCTAAAATCCTTTCCATGTAGCAGACTATGTCTGCCTTCATTCCTTTTTAGAAGAATAAGGGTTTAAGGTCTTGCCTCATATTCGTGACTCTAGGATGAGCCATGTACACTGCTCTATGAGCCTCATTTAGGATCAAACTCCTCAACTTGTCGTTGGGCGATACGTAAATTCAAATTTTAAATCTCAATAATCAGTTGTTGTCCATAGTAAATCCCTCAAATTTTGGTACCATCATTGTGTTTTGTCCGATAAAATACTTGACCTCTTTGTACCAGTCATCTCTGCACTGTAAAGTTAGAATATTTTCACATAGACACATCTAAAGAGGCATCACCGAAAATATGAATGGTCTCCGACTCAACGCATTTTCCACTCTGTTCATTGTTCCTTTTATGTAAGTAATCTTGAAATCGTACTCGCTAAGCAATTCTGACCAATGTCGTTATCGCGCGTTGAGGTCGTTTTGTGTAAGGATGTGTTGTATACCACAGTGGTCCATTTTTAGTTCAAAATTTTGTCCAATAAGGTAGTGTCTCCAAAATATGAAGGAATAAACAATGGCTAACAACTCCAAATTGTGTGTCTCATAGTTCTCCTTGTGCCTTCTCAAATTTCTCGAGATGTAAGCGATCACTCAACTGTCTTGCATCAAGAATCCACCTAAGCCTTCTTTAGATGCATCAGTGCATGCCAAGAAGTTTGCGTCCATGTCCAAGACCTTTAGTATTAGTGCTTTTTTTAGAATCTCCTTAAGCCTCTAAAAGGCTTCCGCGCATTTCTCAGTCCAAAAAAATTTCATGTTCTTATTTTGCAATTTCGTAATCAGATTTTCTATCATTGAAAAACCCTCAACAAACTATCAATAGTATCCTACTAAACCCATGAATCTATGCACTTCTGGGACATTTGTCGGTGCAGGAAATTCCATAATAGCCTTGACCTTTGTTGGATACACAATGATACCTTTGTCAGAGATGACATGCCCTAAGTAGTGAATATTCAATTGATAAAACAAGCATTTAGACAGTTTTCCAAACAATTTGTTCTCTTGTAGACACTGTAGTAACAAACGAAAGTGCTCTTCATGCTCCTCCATTGTCCAAGAATATATCAAAATATTGTTAATGAATACTTTGATGAACTTTTCCAAGTATTCGCGGAATACCTCGTTCATCAAACTCATAAAAACCCCTGGGGCGTTTGTCAGTCCAAACGGTAAAATAGTAAACTTGTAATGTCCAAACCTCATCTTAAAGGTGGTCTTAGGGATGTCATCCTCTTTTATCCATAACTGGTGATAACTTGATATCAAGTCGATCTTTGAAAAAACCGTCACACCCTTCATCTGATCAAACAGATCATCAGTCCTTGGCAAAGGATATTGATTCTTGATAGTTTATTGGCAAAGGGTAACTGGTTGTACTGGTAGCTACAACTCGTAACCTTCCCTCCAACCTTTTTTTTAGCTCCCGAAGCCATTTCTACAAAGCTAAACTCATCATGTTTGACTACCTTTACCTTAATTCTTTTTAGCGTCGAACCAGAAATAAAACTCTCTGTAGATCCTGGATCTATCAAAATACTAAGGTTCTGGTCAGCGACAACACCTAACGTCTCGAGAACAGTCGACTGGTGCTCTTCCTGGTGTTTATTCACCTCTGCATGAATCCGATAGGCCTTTCACAAATCTCCCATGGTAGTCGGTCTAGCTAATCTAGATGATATGTTCCTCTCCACTGGGAAGTCATGTTGGTAATGTGACTCTCCACATGTCCAACACCCTTTATTCGGTCCGATACTCCTGGTACCTGAAGTAAAAGTTGACGGCCCACCGTCTTGGAACCATGGCATGTTTTGTTGAAAAATCCTAAACTGTTGTTGTTGCGGTCGACATTGTTGCTCGTGTTGTGGTCCTCTATAAGGAGTTTGTTGTCAAGGCATCGGTCTCCATGGTGTAGTGTATGTGGATCCTCTCTAAGTGCCTTGAACACCTGGTGAATTTCTAGTTGGTGTCTAATGTTGTAGCGCACCAGATGACACTTGTCCCACTGGTCTCACTGGAGTCCTTCTCTAACCCTAGCTAATAATCTCATCCTCATCTATGAGGTCCTTCTAGACAACATCATGTAAGGTTTGAGGCATCTGAATCCTCACATTTTCACGAATAATGATGTTAATGATGAACACGAACTTGTTGACCTTAATTTTCTTGGTATTCAGGTGTAGAGCATACCGAAGAAGCTCCATGAGACAAGAATCGTACTCGGGCACCGTATGACTGACTTGCTGGAAGGATTTGAACTCATTGAGATGACACTCAATGCATTCCTTAGATAGATACCTCTCTCGGAACCATTCCTTAAACATTTCCCATGACATGTCCTTGACTAGCATGTTCAATTGCGGCAGGAGCATCTTCAACCATAGAAGAGTGCTCCCCTTCAGTTGAAAGACCTCCATGCGGACCTTCATGTTGGAGGTATAGTTGTGAAGTGAAAATCATATCACCATATTCTCCAACCATTCATCGGCGACTGCATCGTCCGAGGCACCAAAGAACTCAAGAAATTTGAACTTCTCGAGTTCATGGTGAATGCTACCAGTACCCACTAGAGCTCGTGGTGGACCCTCAGGGAGTGTTGATGCCCTGGCCTCATCTCTATCCAAACAGATGATCAGTGCCTCAAACATCCACTGAAAGAACCTCATTATCCCAACCACATCACTCACAACTATTTGTTCCTTCCCGACAACATGTGTGTCTCCATGGGGTTCAGACACCTCAGACGTGGATGTTACTGGGGGTGTCAAGCCTCCTCCCCTAGCACCCCTTCACGTGCCTCCACAACTTCCTCTAACCATGATTACTTACACGAATACAAATCAATTTAATTAGTGACATCATAATCAATTATCTAATCAATGAAAGTCGTAGTGATCCCATGTCACAGGATGAACCTACTCTGATACCATATGTAATGACCCCTGTCGTTACGACTACATGTGATGCATATCAAGTGCAATTTTTTTTTTACTAAATCAAGAAAGTAACAATGGAAACAATTAATCAACACAACTTGACGACAAACAGAATGCACACAAATCAGACAAAAGAAAACATAACGACCCACCATACTAGAACATCATGCAACTAGATGAAACATGTGAAAATTGAATAGACAAAATAAAAATGACTACCCGTCCATCCTACCCTGCAAGTATAGGATCTCTGGAACACATAATCAATGCTCAAGCCTAGGTTCCCATCGATTTTGACCATTTAAGGTCTCAAGGATAGCGATTGTTTTGAGGAACAAGGAGGTGTCTACATCCCACCCAACATAAGAAAGACAATGCCTACAAGATAAAATACAATCATCAATAAAAAAATGCAACAACACCAACTGAAAAATGTAACATGAACCTTCAATGCGAGCGCGAAATAGCAATCAATGAATCAACAATGCATGGCGCACAAGTAAATAACAACAATTGAACTTCAGTGGCCTTCCACCATGCACCACCAGATAATATAAAAATTTGGACAATACTTCTAACGACCCTTAATTTACAAGCACGGACGATATCATGCATACACAAACTATCTAGCGGTAACCATCTTTAGGAAATTTTTTATTTAAATTCCAGGCATGCCATTTAATCAATCCTTCACTAAAATAAAATATGAGTCGCAAGAAGGGATGTACCTTCTAAGGCTTTCAGGTAAACACACAAACATCAAGTCGTTGAAAAAAATAACTATGATTATTCATCTAAGAATTTTTAAACAAAGAAAAGACTAAACTACCACATGTAATA
Organism: Picea engelmannii; assembly: GCA_009831015.1. Taxonomy (NCBI): domain Eukaryota; kingdom Viridiplantae; phylum Streptophyta; class Pinopsida; order Pinales; family Pinaceae; genus Picea; species Picea engelmannii. The sequence goes on along the minus strand of ML781703.1, from coordinate 522,335 downwards.
AATCCTTCCAACTTATGCAATCAAGATTTTATGCTCCATTACAAACTTTTCATATAACACCTACCCAACTAACATAAAACAAAATTTTCCCCAATCTTCCTAGGTTTCCCACTTTTCTTTAAGTTTCCATTTTTCTTAAGGTTTCCCCTTTTTATAACTAAGTTCAGAATTAGCGGGTGTAGACCAAACAACCAAATGCCCCTTTTATTAATTAAGCCTTTATTAAAATTTCCACTTTAGTTATTAATGCTTGAATTTTCTTTACCCCCTTCCTGTTATAGGTGTAATTAGTTTTTTTTTGTTCAAAGGTTCTACTCAGACCTAGGTTTTTTATTCACTAGGCTTGGCGATAGTTCTTAAGGGAAAATTTTGCTATTAAACTTTACTTATCACATCTTTCATTTTAAGGCCAACTAGGTCCTAAGGAGGCATATTTTTCTAGGCACTAGGTTTATTAACTTATCTGAACAAAAATCGCAATGTGCCCTTCAGGATGCACTACATGCTCCAAGGGTACCACTTACCTCTTTCCATTTTATTTGCACGACGTGCCCTTCAATATGCACTAAGTGCTCCAAGGGTGCCACTCGCCTCTTGATTGAATTTGGTAGACGTCAAACATGTTGATACTGAGAGGGGGGTGAATCAGTATCAAGTACAATTTAAAACCTTTTTCAACTAATACTTAAACCATTCAACTATATCCAATGATCAATGAACAATAATATAAGAGTTACACCAATACAACACAATACACCATGCACAATATATGAGAAATAATCAATAGTTATTGTTCAATGGAAGTAATGACTTCCAAAGGTAGCTATAGCTTCCAAATGTAAAGGGAGGGATAAACCTCCAAGAGGAAGATACAATCCTACAATATAAAGAGAGAGTTGAACTCTCCATCCTTTCCCCTTCCTTCCACCCAAGAATATATGAGAGATAATAAAACTTTACATTAAATCATCACCATCAACCAATCATCACATAGAACCTGATAATGCTTCCTGAGACTTCTTCAATTTCTGCAATTCTTCAATTCTTGGAGTACTCTGATACTATAGATAATATTACTCAATGTATTCTCTGAAACTCCTCCAATTTTCACTCCTTGAATCCTCCCCAAAAAGAGGTTATAGAGAGAATGGTAGACTTTATTCAATTTTGTTCTATTCCGAAGACCCAACTTGTACAGCATGCCCCACGCTCAATATTTAACATCCGATTATGAAACTCACACACAAGAAGAAAAAATCCATACTATTTCCAATGGAAGTGGTCCCACTTCATTTGGATTTTGTATGAATAAGTTATGACTATTTTACCCGAAACACCTGTTTATTAACTAGCTTCAGGACTGGTCACAAACCCTATCTTCCACAGAGTGTATCTCCATAATTATAGTGAATCAAGACATTAAATTTTTACCAAAGGTAACTTGATATGTATTCTCAATACCATAGTGATTTCACCATCTGAAGCATTCTAGAAAAAAGGTTATAGAAAAAATGGTAAGATGACCTGAAAATAACATACCTTAGAACACATCACCAAAAGACTTCATCCTCCTCTGAAATCCGACCTTCTTTTACTTCTTATTTCCTTTGAAATTTGACTTGTATCAAATGAATGTATAATGATGTTTATTTATACCATTTATTTCACTTCCTTTTAACATTAGGTCCGACTTGACATTTTCTTATTTTGTAATTCTTTTCTTTAATTATCTTCAGGTCCTACATGTACTTCCTTCTTCAATTCACTTTGTCATCTTCAAAAATTCATTTCTCCTCAACCATGAGGATCCACGTGAAGTGCCACATAACATTGGAAACAACATGATGTATACTATCCATCCATGGGTGTTGTATCTGCTTATGCATTTTCCTTCATGTCCAAATACCTTCATCAATCTTGTGGTCCAAAACCCATGACTAGGGTTGACATCAATGACAACAACCAATCTTCCAACAATCTCCCCCTTTGTCAATGATGGAAACACTCATGCTCCCCCTATCATCATGATCCCAATTTATCTCCCCCTTTTACATCAATGGCAAAGGGTATGACTTCTCCCCTTGAGTTTAATGGCAAAAGGTAACCTTCTTCTTTGGGGTTGCTCCCCCTAAACATGTGGCACTCAATAATACTTCATCCTTATTTTTGGTCTTTGGGACTTTTTCTTCCTTGGAATCCTTTTGTGTGGTTTATGTCTTCTCTCTCTTCTTCATGTCTAGTATGCATATGTTTTTTGGTCTTCTTGTTGCAATTGCAACCAATCTTCCTGAGTTATTTTCTCTAATTTTACATTTTTGGGAGTTAAATGTAAGAGTGTATCCTTGATCACACATTTTACTAACACTGAGTAGATTATGATTCAAGTCTTCAACCAATAGAACATTCTTTTCTTTTACATTTTTTGTTCCAAGCTCTACTACACCTTCTCCAAGTATTTTGGTAGATGGGTCATCTCCAAATGCAACATTGTCAACCTTTCTCTTCAAGCTGATGAATTTGTCTTGATCCCCAGTCATGTGTGAAGAACATCCAATGTATATGTACCATTCATCTTCTTCTTTACATTCTTTAGCGGTTAATGCTATTCAACAATCTTCATTGTTTGGAATCTCTTTCCTTCTCCATACTGTGGTTGGCATAGAGACATATTCATTCATATATCTACAATCTCGTGATTTGTGACAAAGATAATTGCATTTGTAGCATACAATATTTTTGTCCATCAATGGGTAAAATGAATTATAACTTATGTTGACAAATCCATGATTATTTCCATATCTTCTTTTTACACCATTCATGTTTCTTGCGTATTTGTTCCTTTCATTGATTTTGAAATTAATTGCCTTATGTCCAAAATTTTTGCAAGTATAACAATGACCAAGAAAGAAATTTTGATACCTGGGAGTAAGTGATGTAGTCCATATGGGTTCATGATCTACTCTTCTGTATTTTCCTTCATACTGATTGAATCTTATTTTATTCCTGAAGGTAGGAGGTCTTCTTGGATATTCATCTCTTTTATAATAATTCCTTTCTTTCTGGTATCCTAGTCCACTTCTCATAAAATGTCTGTGTAGCTCTTTCTTCAACCTTCTTGTTGGTATTTTCATCTTCTTTGTATGAAGTTTCATCCATGCATCCAAGATGTGTTAATTCTTTTGGCACTTGAGCGTTTCTTAAGCTCTTCCTCAATGAGACAACTTCTTGTTCAAGTTTCTCACAATCTTCTTCTTTCTTTATCAATTGGACCTTCTTTACTTCTACTATTCTTCTTGCTTCTTCGAGTAGAGTTTTCAAGGAAATGGTTTCTTCTCTTAGTTTCCGAAAGTCTTCTAATTGTTTCTTTAAGCTTACAACTGTATTTTCATAACTACTCAATTCACTTCTTAGTTTTCTACGCATGTCTTTGAGCTTGCTATTTTCAATCTCAACATGCTTCAATTTTTTAAGATTCTCATCTTCTTGTTGAATCATTTCTACTTCATAATTTTCTTCTTCTTCATTTTCATCTCTTTCAATCCTTGGATGAGGACATTCAAATTCAACATGTCCCAATCCTTCACAATTAAAGAAAAAGAACTGACCTCTATTTTCTTCTTTGAAATCTGAAATGTAATCTTCTTCAACTTCTTCTTCTTTTGCTTCTTCCCTTGCATAAAGTTCTCGCATCTTGTCCCAAATATCTTTTGTTGATGCACATGATCCCACCTTGGATTTCACTGAATTTGTCAATCCATCCCGGATGGTATCTATTGCTAGTTTGTTGTTCCTTTTTGCTTCCTTCTGAGCTACAGTCTTTGGTTTCTTCAAAGCATTGTATCCTGAAGCAACTGAGAACCAAACATATTCCCCAAGAGATTTCAAGTAAGTTTCCATTCTATTTTTACACTATTCAAAATTGCTTCCATAAAATGGTGGAATCCCATTTGGAACGTTTCCTTCCATTTCTGCATAGCATTTTCCTTCCAATGGTTAAACTCTACTGAAGGTAACCTTCTCTGATACCAATTGTTGATACTGAGAGGGTGGTGAATCAGTATCAAGTACAATTTAAAACCTTTTTCAACTTATACTTAAACCATTCAACTATATACAATGAGCAATGAACAATAGTATAAGAGTTACACCAATACACCACAATACACCATGCACAATATATGAGAAATAATCAATAGTTATTGTTCAAGGGAAGTAATGACTTCCAAAGGTAGCTACAACTTCCAAATGTAAAGGGGGGGATAAACCTCCAAGAGGAAGATACAATCCTCCAATATCAAGAGATATTTGAACTCTCCATCCTTGCCCCTTCCTTCCACCCAAGAATATATGAGAGATAATAAAACTTTACAATAAATTATCACCATCAACCAATCATCACATAGAACCTGTTAATGCTTCCTGAGACTTCTTCAATTTTTGTAATTCTTCAATTCTTGGAGTACTCTGATTCTGTAGATAATATTACTCAATGTATTCTCTGAAACGCTTCCAATTTTCACTCCTTGAATCCTCCCCAAAAAGAGGTTATAGAAATAATGATCGACTTTATTCAATTCTGGTCTATTCAGAAGACCCAACTTGTACAGCATGCCCCGCGCTCAATATTTAACATCTGATTCTGAAACTTTGATACAAGAAAACGCAGTTCGTACTATTTCCAATGGAAGTGGTCCCACTTCATTTGGATTCTTTATGAAGAATTTATGATTGTTTTACTTGGAACACCTGTTTATTGACTAGCTTCAGGACTGGTCACAAACCCTATATTCCACAGAGTGTATCTCCATAATTATAGAGAATAAAGAGATAAAATTTTTACCAAAGGTACCTTGATATATATTCTCAATACCATAGCGATTTTTCCATCTGAATCATTCTAGAAAAAAATTATAGAAAAAATGGTAAGATGACCTGAAAATAACATACCTTAGAACACATCACCAAAAGACTTCATCCTTCCTTGAAATTCGACCTTATTTTACTTCTTATTTCCTATGAGATTCGACTTGTATCAAATGAATGTATAATGATGTTTATTTATACCATTTATGTCACTTCCTTTTAACATTAGGGTCGAGCTGACACTTTCTTATTTTGTAATTATTTTCTTTAATTATCTTCAGGGCCTACATGTACTTCCTTCTTCAATTCACTTTGTCATCTTCAAAAATTCATTTCTCCTCAACCATGAGGATCCATGTGACATGCCACAGACCATCATAAACAACATGGTGTATACTATCCATCCATGGGTGTTGTATATGCATGTGCATTTTCCTTCATGTCCAAATACCTTCATCAATTGTGCGGTCCAAAATGCTTGACTAGGGTTGACATCAATGACAACAACCAATCTTCCAACAAAACCCCTGTAGTCAATACTTAGTTAGTTGATATTATGGGAGACTAAGTGCCTCTAAGGAATAAGGAACCTACCTTATTTCATGCCCTTTATAATCATCGTGAGAGACTCTCACAATCTTCCCTCATGACATCGTGGGTCTCTCAAACTAGGTAATCATTAACCTGTAGTTCGAGCCATGATGGGAGTGCTAGTAGGTTGTGGTAGGGATGCTACCATGCCTCTTTTTAGAATATAATTGGATGTTCTCATTTTACCATTGCAAATACCCTTGTCACCCAACCATAGGCCGAAGCCACCCTCCGAACACCTTAACCTTGATAGAAAATCACTCTGAAAGCAAACCATAGGCTAGATAGCCAAACAAAGGGTAGCACACCTTTCCCCAAGGATAGCGCATCAACAAGAGCTAATTAGATAGTCCAAATACTAGCCAAGAGATAGTCCAAGCATAATTGCTAGCTACAACAACTGCAATGACAACTCTCCTCCAAACCTGTGTAGAAACTGGGCAACTGCAGTGCGCACAAGTCTGCTCTGCAATTCTGAGACTGCCTGCCAGAATGAGAACTCACCTCCTATATTTATACTAATTCTGGCTAACTCCCTAGGCCGAATTCTCATTCTGGGTATCTGTTTATTTAGTATATATTATTATTTATGGTCGACTTCTTCTCTTGGAGGCTAATAACCTAATATAAATTATCTTCTTGAGATGACAAGTCTTCTAGGGTTATTAGCCAACTCATTAGGGTTTCTTCTTGCTTCCCGGAGTATTCTATCCTTGTAATGTTTACACGTGGAGGAAAATACCTCCTGCAACTACCATAATATCAACACTCCCTCCTAGATAGGGAGGTATTACAGGTAGTGGTCTTGAACAGAAAACATACCATTCACCCGGCAGCATCAACATAGTTATATAGACTAGATCATGACTATATCATGAGCACCATCATCATCATTGTTAGGCGAAATATATGTCATTATAATAACGTTGTAGTACTTGCCCAACCATTTAATTGTCAACCCGGGGTACGTAGACTGACGAAGCACATGCACTGTATATGCAGGACTGAAGTATAACTAATCTAATCTAATCTATGTT
>ML781703.1:481807-507975 GCA_009831015.1 Picea engelmannii | reverse complement strand
AGGAATTCATTGAGCGTCAACTCAACGATTTCAACATCTTGCGACAAGGCATTCGTATGGTGCCCAAGTATGAGGCTCATTTCATGGAACTTCTTTGGTATGCTTCGCACCTGAATACTGAGAAACTTAAGGTCAACAAGTTCGTGTTTGGACTTAACGTCAGTATTCGTGTAAAGGTGAGGATTCTGATGCCTCAAACCTTGCATGATGTTGTCCAGAAGGCCCTCATAGCAGAGGATGAGCTTATCAGTGGGGGTCAGAGTAGGACTTCAGTGATACCAACATGATAGGTGTAATCTAGTGCACTGTAGCATCAGACACCATCTAAACATTCACCAGGAGTTCGAGGAACTCAAAGAGGATCCACATACACTACACCGTGGTGACCAGTGCATCAACAACGAATTCCTTATAGAGGACCACAACACCAACATGAGCGTCGACTGCAACAACAACAGTTTAGGCCTGTTCAGCAGAACAGACCAAGGTTATAGGATGGTGGGATGTCAACTTCTACTTTAGGTACTAGGAGTACCAAACCAAAGAAAGGGTGTTGGAGATGTGGAGAGTCACATTACCAACGTCACTGTCTAGTAGAGAGGACCAGAGAATCTGGATTAGCCTGACCTAGTACCATGGGAGATTTGGGCAAGCAACATCGGATTTTTGCAATGGTGAATAAACGCCATGAAGAGCACCATTCAATTGTGCTCAAGACATCAGGTACCATCATTTACTAGGCCCTTAGTATTTTGATAGATCCAGGAGCTACAAAGAATTTTATTTCTGGTGTAGCACTAAAAAGAATTAAGGTAAAGGTAGTCGAACAGGATGAGTTTATCTTTGTATAAATGTCTTTGGGAGCCAAGAAAAATGTTGGAGGGAAGGTTACGCGCTATATCCTTAACCTGGGAGAGTTTGTCACAAGGTCCAACCTGTACGTCATGATATTAGGGTATTATGACGTCATGATCGGTATGGACTGGTTGGAATCGTATGAGGTGTTACTCAACTCTAAGAAAAAACAATTGAGCTTGGTTGATGATGAGGGACAGAGATGCGTGATTGTAGGTCCAAACTAGGGAGTTTACTTGAGGTTCATCTCTTCCTTGCAGCTACGGAAAAGCATAGATAAGGGATGTAAGATTTATGTGATCCTTGTGTTAAACGAGAAGGAAGTAGAGGAAGTTCTATAAAACCTTCTGGTTGTGTGAGAGTTTGCACATGTATTCCATGAGGAGTTACCTGGGATGGATCCTAAGAGGGAATTGAAATTTACCATAGACGTAAAACCTGGGACTGAACTGATAGAAATAATGCCTTATCGGATGTCAACCCCAGAATTATAGGAGTTGAAAAGGAAACTGAAGGAGTTGTTGGACCTAGGACTTATACATCCAAGTGTATCACCGTGGGGTTCCCCTGTTATCTTCATATGGAAGAAGGATGGTTCTTGGAGGCTCTGCATTGACTATCATCAATTCAACAAGGAAACGATTAAGAATCAATATCTGCTGCCAAGGATTGATGATCTGTTTGATAAGATTAAGGGTGTGACGATGTTTTCAAGTATCGACTTGAGATCAGGGTATCACCAGTTATGGATAAAAGATGACAAAATTCCTAAGACTCCCTTTACGAAGAGGTTTGGACATTACGAGTTTATTGTTTTACCATTTGGACTGACGAATGCCCCAGGGGGATTTATGATTTTGATGAATTGGGTGTTCCGCAAATACTTGGACAAGTTCGTCCAAGTATTCATTGGCAATATTTTGATATATTCTTGAACGATGGAGGAGAATGATGAGAAATTTCACTTGGTACTATAGTGTCTACGAGATAAAATATTGTTTGGAAAACTGTCGAAATGATCGTTTTATCAATCGAAGATTCACTACTTAGGGCATGTCATCTCCGACGAAGGTATCATTTTGGATCCAACAAAGGTCAAGGCTATTATGGAATGGCCTGTGCCAATAAATTTCCCAGAAGTGCGTAGCTTCATGGATTTAACAAGATACTATCAATGGTTTGTCAAGGGTATTTTGAAGATAGAAAATCTGATTATGAAATTACAAAAGAAGTACAAGAAGTTTGTTTGGAATGAGAAATGCACAGAAGCCTTTCGAAGGCTGAAGGATATATTGAAGACATCACCAATACTAAAGGTTCGGGACATGGACGTAGAATTCTTGCTATGCACTGACGCATCCAAAGAAGGCTTAGGCGGAGTCTTGAAGCAAGAAAGTCGAGTGATCACTTACATATCGAGAAAGTTGAGAAGGCATGAGGGGAACTATGTGACGCACAATTTAGAGCTGTTATCCATTGTTTATGCCTTGATATTTTGGAGACACTACCTTACTGGATGAAAATTTGAACTAAAAACAAACCACTGTGGTCTACAACACATCTTTACGCAAAGTGACTTGAATGGGCGACAATGATCTTGGTTATAATTTCTTAGCGAGTACGATTTCGAGATTACTTACAAAAAAGGAACAATGAATAAAGTGGTAGATGTGTTGAGTCAAAGACCATGTATATTTTTGGTTATGCCTCTTCACATGAATCTATGTGAAAATATTATAACTTTATAGCCTGACAATGACTGGAACAGAGAGTTCAAGGATTTTATCAGACAAAACACAATGATGGTACCAAAATTTGAGGGATTTATTGTGGAAACCAATGGATTATTGAGATTTAAAAGTTGAATTTACATACCTCCCAATGAAGAGTTGAGTATTTTGATCCTAAACGATGCTCATAGAGCAGTGTACATGGCTCATCTTGGAGTCAGGAAGATGAGGGAAACCTTAAACCCTTATTCTTCTTGAAAGGAATGAAAGCAGACATAGTCTGTTACGTGGCAAGATGTATAGAGTTTTAGTAGGTTAAGGATGAACATATACATCCAAAAGGATTACTACAACCACACTATATTCTGGAATCGAAATGGGAGGTCATTTCATTGGATTTCATTGTTCGATTCCCACTGACGATAAGGAGAGGAATCGATTTTTATGGTAGTCGACACTCTAAAAAAGAGTGCTCATTTTATCCTTGTGCGTACGATGTATCAAGCACCTGACCTAGCTATAGTTTTCATCAGTGAGATTCTGAGGCTGCATGGCATGCCTAAGAGGATTATATAAGATAGAGGATCAGTGTTTACAAGACAATTTTGGACTAGTTTCCAAGAGGCCTTGGGAACCCAAATTAACTTTAGTACAACATATCACCAAAAAATAGATGGGAAGACCGAGCAAACAAACCAAATATTGGAGGATATGTCGTGTATGTACGTGATGGAACAACAAAATCATTGGGAAGAATTCTTGCCACTATTAGAATTTGCATATAACAACAATTATCAAAGCACCATTAAGATGTCGCCTTTCACATTTATTTACGGGAAACCATGTTGGACGCCTTGAGTTGGGATCGTCTTGAGGATAGGGTCTTGGTGGGATGAGAAGTGATCCACGAAATGGAATATAAAATGAAAACAATAATACAAAGGATCAAGGAAGTGCAGGATCTACATAAGAGTTATGTCGATGAACATCGTGTCGACCATAGTTATGAAGTTGACGATCAAATATTCTTGTGGTTGAAACCACATAAGAGTTTAATGAGGTTTGGAAAGGGTGGTAAAATCTCTCCTAGGTTCATGGGAACCTTTGATATTGTGGAAAAGAAGGGGCCTGTGGCCTATCAACTAGCCTTTCCTGATTCTTTGAGGCCTATGCATGATGTTTTTCACGTATCTGTTTTGATACATTATGTTAGTGATCCTACACATGTTATTGACATTAGTTCATTGCAGGTATCAGATGAGGTTTCACTCATGGTATAGCCAATATGCATCCTATACCATTGCATTCGACGACTATGACATCTAACATTAGATCAAGTCAAGGTCCAGTGGGACAACTATAGTTTGCACTTGACGACCTGGGAGGATGCATATGATATGCGTCAACAGTTTCCATTTTTGTTTGATAGCTAGACCAATGCTATTATGACAAACTTTATTTCATCACTTACATACTGTGAAACTTTGAGACAAAGTTTAAAAGAAGAGGGGGTGTATGTAACATCCCGCTCTTGCGTGCACTAAGAAAACTTATTATTTGAGGACATTTGCGTGAAAGTGATCCGGTTCTTTATATGATTGGTTGTTTTGATTATGATTATGAGATATGGTGGATATGATGATATGTTATTTTTATTGTATTTACATCGATAGGTGCTATTGACTGGTTTCCCCTGAGTGTGTAGGACTCTGGACATTGAGGATGTCGAGGCATCAATGAAACTCCTTGGACTTTAGATCGAGTCAGGGAGTGTATTGTTAGGGTTTGAATGGTGTTGATGTGAAATATGTACATATGATTAGATATTATGATGTTGATTGTTATTGCTAAGATGATTCGTTAATGGATGCAGGTTGACGATAAATTGCCAACAAGATTCACATTTGGAGTAAAGGGGTCACGCACGACAACCAGAGACATTGAGGGAGAGGTCTGGCAACAACCCTACCACAACCTTCTAGCACTCCCGCCATGGCTCGAACTGTAGGTTAACGATTACCTAGTTTGAGAGACCTGTGATATCGTGAGGGAAGACTATGACAATCGCTCATGATGATTCTAAGGGGCACACAATAAGGTAGGGTCCTTATTCCTTAGAGGCCCTTAGTCTCCCATAAGATCACCTGACGGATTATTGACTCAAGGGGTTTGACATCTACCAAATTCAGTCAAGAGGCGAGTGTCACCCTTGGAGCACATAGTGCATCTTGAAGGGCACATCGTGCAAATAAAATGAAAAGAGGAGAGTAGCACCCTTGGAGCACATAGTGCGTTCTGAAGGGCACGTCGTGATTTTTTTAAAGATAATTTAATAAACCTAGTGCCTAGAAAACTATGCATGCTTAGGACCTGATCGGCCTTAAAATGAAGGATGTGATAAGTAAATTTTAATACCAAAATTTTCCCTTAAGAACTGTCACCAAGCCTAGTGAATCGAAAACCTAGGTATGAGTATAAAATCTGAACCAAAAAAAACTAATTAGACCTATAACAGGAAGGGGGTAAAGAAACTTCAAGCATTAATAATTAATGTGGAAATTTTAATAAAGGTTTAATTAATAAAAGGGGTATTTGGTTGTTTGGTCTAAACCTAGTAATTCTGAACTTAGTTATAAAAAGGGGAAACGATAATAAAAAGGGAAACTTAAAGAAAAGGGGGAAACCTAGGAAGGGGAAAATTGTGTTTTATGTTAGTTGGCTATGTGTTAGATGAAAATTTTGTAATGGAGCATAAAATCTTGATTGCATAAGTTGGAAGGATTTATTACATGTGGTAGTTTAGTCTTTTCTTTATTTAAAATTGCTTATATGAATAATCATAGTTGTCTTTTTCAATGACTTGATGTTTGTGTGTTTACCTTAAAGCCCTGAAAGGTACATCCCTTCTTACGAATCATATTTTATTTTAATGAAGGATCGATTAAATGGCGCACCTGGAATTTAAATAAAATTTCCCTTAAGTTGGTTACCGTCAGATGGTTTGTGTATGTCTGATATCTTGCTCGCTTGTAAATTAAGGGTCAATCGAAGTATTGTCCAAATGTTTAGATTATCTGGTGGTGTGCGGTGGAAGTCCACCAATGTTCGATTGTTTTTATTTACTTGTGCGCCATGCATTGTTTATTCATTGATTTTTATTTCACGCTCGCATTGAAGGTTCGTGTTACGTTTTTCGGTTGGTGTTGTTGTGTTTGTTGATTGATGATTGTCTTTTAGGTTGTAGGCATTGTATTTCTTGTGTCTGGTGGGATGTAGACACCTCCTTGTTCCTCAAAACAATCTCCATCCTTGAGACCTTAAATGGTCAAAATCTATGGGAACCTGGGCTTGAGCGTTACTTATGTGTCATGGAGGTCCTAACCTTGCAAGGTAGGATGGGCGGGTAATCATTTTTATTTTGTCTAATTGATTATTGCATGTTTCATCCAGTTGAATGATGTGCTAGTATGTTAGGCCATTATGTTTTATGTTTCCTAATTTTCATGCATTGTGTTCATCCTCAAGTTGTGTTGATTGATTGTTATCATTGTTACTTTCCTGGTTTAGTAAAAAAAAATTATTTTCACTTGCTATGCATCACATGTAGTCATAACTACAGGGGTCATTACACAAAGGGTCATGGAGGAATCTGAATTTTTTTTGGTGGCCCCTACATGTGATTCCTTTTGGGACTCCATTAAAGAACAATACTATGCTTCTGGCAACTATGAGGACTAGTGCACCAGATGGACCACCCTATGTCAATAAAGGGACCAGAGAGTACTAGACTTCACCAATATTTTCCATACCCTATGCACCAAATTGGGTATCAAAGATTTTGAGCATCATCTAGTTCTCAAATACCGCAGTTGTTTCCATAGATACATTCAAACAAAAATGGATTTCTTGGACATCGCCTCATTGGGCATGAATTATAGATACATTGTCAAGATCGAGCAGAAATTTAAGTAGAAACGACGAGAGTTTGGATCTGTAAACCCCTCATAACTGAAGCAGGGTGAAGGAAACCCCAACCCACATAGCAAGGGACCAACTCAAGATGGTCTCCCTCAGGAAAATCCATCCAAGCGATAAAACAAGAAGGGAAATGAGAAGACAAATAATACCACGGGAAAATGGTGTGAGTACTATAAAAGTTCTTGGCACAACACCAATGAATGTCGATCCAAACAATCCCTCGTGTCTGAGATGAAGGCTTCTGAGTCAAAGGCCTTTTGTATTTTCGAGTCAAATCCTGAAGAAGGGAAGAGGATTACCAATTCTGAACCTAGTGCCATGGTATCTACCACCAAATTTCGACAAAGTGAACCAGAAGAACCAGAGGAAAGGGAACATATCTTTCACTTGCATATGTGAGTCAAGGGGGATCTGATTCATTTCATTTTCAACATCTATAGTTAGAAGAGCCTTATTTCAACAGAGGTCATCAAGCGGTTGGACTTGCCAATGACATCATGCCCACAACCCTACACCATCAGCTAGCTTTGTCAAGGAAGAGATCTTTGTGTCAACCAATTGTGTCGTCTCCCCTATGGAATCAAGACTTTCAAAGATGAGGTACTATGTGATATTTCTCCCCTTGAAGTTTGTGAAGTTCTTTTAGGACAACCATATTTATGGAAGTGTCATGCTGTGTATGAGGCTAGACCCCACAATTTTATTATTAATTTGGGTAGACAATTGTATAGGATCCTAGAGGTGGCACTACCTACTTATATTTCTTTAATCTCTGATAAGCAATGCAGTAACGTCATTTCACAGACCAGGAATTTCATCTTCTTTGTTATTCGAGCTCACGGTAATTAGAAGGTCACTTCCACATCCTTGGCCTCTACACAACGCCTCTCTTTGCATCAAAATCAAGTGGACGGTATCGTGGAAGAATACAAAGACATCTTCACCTCACCTACAAGGGTACCGACACACTGCCAAGTCAAGCATCCAATTGATATGACCCCCGATGCACCTCTACCTAATGGGCCAGTCTATTGGCACTTGTTGATGAACAATAAAAAAATCAAGCATCATATCCAAGAGCTTCTTCAAAAGGGGTGCATTAGACCCAGCTCCTCCCCTTACAAAATCCTAATTGTATTGGTGCATAAGAAGGACGAGACCTGGTGAATCTGCATTTATTATAGAGCCTTAAACAAAATCATGGTCAGGAACTGCTACCCCATTCCCAAGATTGATGAACTTCTTGACCAACTCAAGGGGGAAACATTCTTCAACAAGATTGACCTGAAGTCTGGCTACCACTAGGTTCCCATCGAACTAACTTATGTTTGGAAGACAAACTTCAATTCTAAAGAAGGTCTCTGTAACGATCCCATCATTATGACTACAAGCAAAGAAGAAAGTGCAATTTTTTTTTAAATGGGATGACAACCACAATTAAAGCTAAACAACACATCTGACAGTGAGCACCATCCTGTTGAAAAGGAAACAGACAACTATGACTCCATGCACTAGAACAAGAGTAACTGGGAGAAACATGCGTAAAAAAAAGGAGAAATGACTACCCACCCGACATAAACAAGACCACGCCTACCATCTAAGGGACAACATCCCCCTCCCATCACAATGACCTTGACGACCAATGACTATAACCTCAAGGCGCGTGAACCAAATGCATGAAGGCATTACATCTTAAGCGCTCACAAAAACTTACATTGGTCAATAACACACACATGGAAGGCAACGACCTCAGCCAAGTTATCCTTCACCTCTATCCCTTAGGGTGTGCAATGATCCCCTCATCGGGAATCATGTCATCCACAGATAATAGGCATGACTATAACCTTGGCATGACACCTCCTATCTAGACCAAGGACTCTAGATAAATCCAATGGCTAGGAGCCGAATGCTGACAAGAAGGCTACACCCATACCCCAAGAAACAGGTCAAAAATATGAAAGATACCAATAATCAAAGGAAAATATCAAGCTAATACCTGACTCCGCCAACAACCCATCCAATAACTGATAAGCCATATGTCTAAGTGAGAAGGTCGAACTGTTACCAAGATACTAAGGTCATAAATTTTATCATAAAGGGCCCTAAGAAAGGCACTTAACCAAATCAAATATGTTTATCAACAATTATAAACTATCCATTAAAATAAGTGAACTGCTTAACATTTTAAAGGTGCTCCACGCTGATTATAAAAATAATCGACATTATTGTTTAAAAGGGCTAATCCTTAATGTGATTGATGTCTATAATTAATGTCACTTCAATGTTATCCTTACTGGCATTTTATGTTGTTATGTGGTTATAAATAAAAGCCATTTGACACTATTCAATGCAATTTTAATGCTATCTTGTTGCTTATAAATAATTGTCACCTCGACATTATTCAATAAGATTTAATGCTAATTTTAAACACAATCTGAAAACAATAATTATTAATGCTAATTAATAACAGAAGAACGTTGTCTAGAAACAAAATTCCATGTTATCGCTGTCATAAGGATAGCATAACCCAATAATACATACTAAGTTAACAATGATCACAATGATACATGTTGTAATAAAGCTAAGCTAATAATGATAAAAATAATACACGCTGTAATAATGATAAGTTAACAGTGATAACAATAATACACGCTGTAATAATGCTAACTTAACAGGAGAACACTGCGCAATAATACAAGATAACTCTATATAATAAAATCACATTATACCAATTGCTTAACCATGCCATATAAATCAAGCTATACATTACAAGAAAAGTTGCAAAATCCAGCTATGTGCCAAAACGTTTTCAGAGCAATCAAATCGCAATCAAGTACGGGAAAAGGGAAGAGTGGTCAAATGAAAAGGCTAGCAAAAGACAAGAAGACAGAGAGATAAATTGGTTTCCATCTCCAGAAAAAAGTTTCCATGAAGACGTAGAGATAAGTGGAAAGTCGCAGAGATTAATAAATACATGAAGACGTAGAGATAATAAAGACATGAAGACGCAAAATTGCAGAGATTTAAAATGATAAATGGAAGAGATTAAGCACAAAGATTAATGAAAAATTCGTAGAGGTTAACCATTGGAAAAATCGCTAAAATCTTGAAGGATTTATTACATGATTTTAATCACTACTAACAACTAATAATGATATTAACAGAATATGATATGAAGACCCTGTGGTCTAATTGTATGGGATTTATGCTCCCTATATTTTCAATTCACTGCCAAACTAAAAATCTTCGTCATATAGTAACTAAAAATGCTGCCATACAACCTATACCTTCGTTGTCAGGTATTCATGATTAAAAAAAAAAAAAACAGTCATGGACCAAGTAAAATCACTGTCAGTAAAATCCACCATTACACAAAAATTCCCACCATTACACTCCCATTAACCAATAAGGTGCAGACATTTGATGGAGAAATAAAAAACAATCCATATGTATAAAATCGCAGGGCAAATTCACCCTTCAAATAAAAATGAAATGCAATCCTAGGAAGTGGAAAAATTGCCAAGTAAACAACCACGAATTGCAATCTTAAAATGGCCAAAATCGCCAAGTAAACACATGCAAAGATTGTTGTCTTTAAGAGTGGAAAAATTGCCCTGTAAATAAAAACGAAATGCAGTCTTAAGAAGTGGGAAAATTGCCAGATACACAAGCTACGATTGTTGTCTTAAAGAGTGGGAAAATTGCCAGATACGCAAGAAACCATTGTTTTCTTAAGGAGTGGAAAAGTCCCCTTTAAATATAAACAAATTATAGTCCTAAGAAGTGGAAAAATCATCAGGTAAACAACCACGAATTGCATTCTTAAAATGGCCAAAATCGCCAGGTAAACACAAGCAACGATTGTTGTCTTTAAGAGTGGAAAAAGCGCCCTATAAATAAAAACGAAATGCAGTCTTAAGAAGTGGCGAAATCGCCAGATACACAAGATACGATTTCTATCTTAAAGAGTGGAAAAATTGCCAGATACAAAAGCAACCATTGTTGTCTTCAGGAGTGGAAAAATCACCCTTAAAATATAAATGAATTGCAGAGAATATGGCCATAAAAAAAAACCAAACACAGAGTTAAATAGTTAGGAAGGTATTACGAAGAAGAGTTAAATTATCCAACAATATTTAAAAATGAAGAGTTAGAATTCTGTGGTTGAGGGTTTTGAAATCTAGAGAACACTAAACACAGTTTTCAGATACCGAGAATGATTGGGACACAGAGGTGATATAACATGCAGAGACCAAAATAGGGCAGAGATCAAGGCGTGGAGATAATAAGGGGTAAATTGTTGGGAAAACACATCCTTCGCTCATCATCCACACACAAATAGTAGGGCATTAGAATCTATAGGTCATTATGCACCGAAGTGATGACCATCAATTCATCTCCTGGTAGACTACTCATGAGTGGATTTACGAACTAGGGATGAAGACGAAGTTAAAAAAAAATAACAACTCTTCACAACAAATCAATAAAACCGATAGGACACTCACAACATTCATGGATCGAAGGCCAAGGGAATAAAATCAACAACTAGCTTAAGGCTATGGGGAAATTAAGTTATCAATTAAAATGATGAGTCAACACCTTCTATACACAGTTAAAAGCACATAAATGAAAGCGTAAGGTAAATAATAATGTACCATGGAAAATAAAAGTAAGTGTACCGTAGCCCAAGTCGTCCACTTTGATTCGTTGTCCCGAACGCTCCTTGCAGCTCCCGCTTGTTGACCGATGAGACTTCACCAATACCTCCCAACCAACGCTAGGGGTACTGTTCTTCCCCCTTAGCCTCTGACCCACAATGCAGACACACACACTAAACTAGAGAATGGCTAGCTCCTAGCTCGCCTCGCAAGGCTAAGCTACCACTCCTCACTAAGCTGGGTATCCCAACTCCCACAAACTAAGTCAATCAAGTCTAAAATTTTGCAGTGTAACATTACACATAACAAAAAACATCCATCCTCCTCCTTCTCCCTCCTTTATATAGGGTTTCTAAGTCAATTACTTTCCCAAATTCCCATTTAATTTATTGTTCAATAATTTAATTCATAAAAATCCTCCTCGTACATGTGTCACCCATCCCCTTCATTGCACCATAAATTAATTTCATTAATTAATTAATTACTCCTATTTCCCTCACCCACCTAAAAGCATTCCTAGAATCACTCCTAGGTGTTCCCATATTCCCTTACACATTCTAAAGACTTACCCTCTCACTAATTTACTAGTTGAGTTCAATTTAGAAAGTTCTTAAATGCAAGATACCTTACTAAGTTAGTCATTCTGATTTTTCCTTATGTTTCCCTTTCTCTTTATTTTTCCCCTTTTTTCCTTAGTTTCCTAATTCTTTTAAATTTCCCTCTTTCCGTTTTTATCTAAAACTCAAATTAGTAAGTGTAGACTTTACCCCTTTTTCCCCCTTTTTCATTTTAGTAAAAATTTTAATTAGAACATGTGACAAACAATTATTTCCCTTTTAAAATTTTAAATCCATACAAAATTTGTTTTTAATAATTTAGTCGAGTTTCTTACCCCCTTTTTGTCACAATTTAATGATTATTATTATTATTATTTATTTATTTTTATTTTTATTTTTATTTTTTTCTACCTCAAGTATCACTTATAATTAGATTTTATTTTCCTAGGCTAGGCGACATTCTATTAGGGAGATTATATTAAATATTTCTTATCACATTTTTTGTTCTAAGGCCATCTAGGTTTAATCACTTATTAGTTAACAACGTGACATGCCCTTCAGGACATGCTAGGTGCTCCAACTGTGCCACTCACCTATTTTTGTTTTTCTTGCACGACGTCCCCTTCAGGACGCACTACGTGCTCCAAGGGTGCCACTCACCTCTTCCTATTTTTCTTGTGCAGCGTGCCCTTCAGGACACACTATGTGCTCCAAGGGTGCCACTCGCCTCTTGACTGACATGGTTTCTATAGTGGGAAAATCCCTCTACGGGCTACACAAAGGGCCTAAAGTGTAGGCAGAGCTAACCGTCTAAAGTCTCCTACTTTTTATCACTATCCCAACATTACCCCACAATCATACATAAAAGACAAGAGAGAGGGATCCGGTAGGCCTACCTTAAAATATCTGTCCGGTGTAAATCCCTCTGCACTTAGTTGTTTCCTGACTCTAAATCTCCTCCCAAGGCTAACCTGCATTCATCAAAAAACAAACATGAAACTACAAGAATGCATTCTACATATGGATTAGTGGGTTAGACATCATAAACAAGAAATGTAAACAAATCATATAAGTTCAAGACGTCATTTGGAGGGGCAGAAAAATTACTTCTTTATATTAATCTCGCAAAATCTGCTTACAACATGAGACTAACACTACTTCTTGAACTTGGTCCTGGGCACCTCTTCACCATGCACCAACTGCTTTCATGTCTTCTTCTCCTCTTCAGTTCTCTCTTATGGAAATGGTAAGGGCTTTACAATTGGGGCAAAGGGGCATTGATAAAATGGGCAGAGTTTCTTTGCTCTCATGCGTCTTCTTGCAATGGGACCCCAACCCATACTTTTATAGGTCATAAGGGATAGTAATAGTTGGGGTGACTGTCTATGGGCAGTCAAATGGTTAAGTAATGTCCCAAAAACCAGAATCCTATGAAAATTTCTGCATTTCGCGATATTTTGTGAGTGTATGTTGGTTGTAGTGGATCAACAAGTGTGTGTACACAGGGCGCATACACCTTCAAAATGATAGTTTTTAGAAGAGTTGTTCAATAATGGCTTCGTAAAGATAACAAGTTAGATGGCCTGAAGCCAGGTATGCATGTCAGGTGTAATTTAGGGTTATAAGAGATGCCCCCTAATGTATGAGGTTAGAAGAGCATATGATGGCCGAAATACATTACAAATCTTCACCATTGTACGATGTGAGTGATCCCAGGGACTGGAGTTGAGGAGGTGCCATCTACAAAAATAAGAATTTCTCTCACCGAGGTGGGCATACCCATGCTCAGGATGAAATAAAATCATGGATTCCAATCAAATACATTGCATATCCATGTCATATAACTATATAAAGTGTATTCGTGAGCAATACACAACGGATCTACATCTCAAAATCGAAAAATATATATGTAGAGTATCCATTTTTAAGAAGCCAATCACGCCTGATGGCTGGAGATGAGTTCTTTAGAGCTCGAGCAACAACTTCAAAATCTTGAAAACTCGGGTAGGAGTGTAATATGAGTGTACGAATTCACTACCCAGAGGTCTTCGATGACTCGTCGGGAACAGGCAAGAGGATCTTGATGATCAGGCATATAAATTCATTGATTTTGAGCAAGGACTTGATTGGTCTTTCGGGGTGGTCGGGCATGAGGAAAAGAGAAAAACTGCAAAAGGGTGGACTCAAGTTTAGGAAGACTTACCTTGGAAAAAAGAACGACAAAATATGAGACTCAGGGAGCATTAAATTGACATAAGTTCACAATGTAGGAGGCAAAGCAAACTCTCCATATGTTTGGAAGGGTAACCAAATAGAGGAGGACACAACTCTATGTAGCGAGAACAACTTCCTAAGGTCATATTGAATCCTAAGGCTTGAAAAACAAACAAAAGGATGTTCTTTGTCCAAGGGCGACTCATTGTGCTCTCAACAAAAAGAAAATACTTTTCCCTTCCTCTTTTTGGGGTATATTTGATTTTTTTTGTCTTTTTCAATAATTTTTGGAAGCTTGAAAAATAATAAAGAATGTTATGTTACAAAGGAGGATCGAGTGTCGCAGACATACTATTTCCAAGCACAAGGAATATATTGATGCTCAGATCAAGGGGACATATGTAGGAAAAGGAAACTTGGGAAAAATCCTCCATGGGTCAAGGTGTCAAGACGCAGAGGAAAAGGGCTACAAGGCTTGTGTATAAGGCATGCTTTAGATGGTTCAGTTGAGAGCAACATGGAGCCGACATTAGGCCAAAGATGCAGGAATGCAAATGTGATTAATAACACAGAATGATAACATCCTTCGATATGATTTTAATGATCCCAGAGAAGGTAAGCTCGGTGGTTTTTCATTTTTAGAGAGTCTGAAAAAGAATAAAAGGAGACTCCATTGGGGTACCTTTTTTGAAGGTAGTCTAGTTGGTTCGAAAAAGGGGTAAACTAGCACCTAACATACATCTATTCAAAATCATTTTAATGAGTGTGACAAAGACAATATCACTCGACAATCTTTTCATTTTTAAGGAGTTTGAAAAGAGCTTAACTATGGAATCCGTAAGAGATGTTCTTCTGGACCAATTTGATGAGTGTGAATAAACAAGGTCACTTGGCTATCTTTTCAAATTTAGGGAGTCTGAAAAGAGCTTAACTATGGAATCTGTGGGGGTTCCTTTTTTGTAAGTTTAGTCCCTCAGGCCTGAAAACGAGCTAAATCTATACCTAAGAATACTCTTCTAGAGAATCGAGGCTCCTAGAGTATATCTGTGTTCGTACTTTTGACCATCTAGACCCAAAAATATGTAAAATACCATTGGAAATACGTGCCTTCAAATTTTAGTTTAGCGAGCATGAAGGGAAACAAGATCACTCAACAATCTTTTCATATTTAGAGGGTCTGAAAAGGGCTTAAAAGAAGAGCCGTTGTGTTTTGGGAGTCCCAAGGGTGAGTTCAAGAGTGATAATGAATCATGAAAATGAGTCTCACACTCGTAATAAAAAAACTAATAAGGACTCACGAGCCTATAGTCATTAGTGACAGCATGGAAAACAAAATGCAACCAGGATCTATCTATGGAATCCACATGAAGGTAGGCTCTACCACTAAATTAAAACACTTCTAGAGCAAGAGTGAGGGTTCTGTCTCACAATTCGGTGGGATCAATCCTATGGAAAAGCAGAAAAGACAAGGAGGTGCAACAAGTGGAGGTGGAAACCTAACTTACGTGCACAAAGTTGAAAAAATGACTTTTTACCAAAAGACCTTTCAAATGACCCAACTCTCCAAAAATTTTCCCAATACTCAAAGTAACACTTATCGTAACATTCCATAAGAAACTCATGAACCATACTAAATGATTTTTAAGTTAGAAAAAATGACAAAAGGGTTCAAAAAAATGACAAAAAGGGCCAAAAAAGTCTATAAAACACCCCTTTGTAAAAATAGTTGATTCTGGGAGCTTCAATGGATGAAACAAACTTTTGCTTGGACCAAGTACGTACAAATTAGCCCCTCCTACATTTCTATTCCTCCTTTTTGTATTTACTTTTGTTTTTTTGGGGGGTACTGACCTTTAAAATGGTCGGCCTTACGTGAACGCAAGTTGTCCTAGGATAGCACGCGTATGCCCGCGTGCAGATGAAACTCTGCACACGGGCATACATGATTGTATCCACTATAGCCCGCATATACCCTCCAACATGTGAAAAAATTAAAAATGAAATAGTTAACTCTCCATGATTTTGTCTTTTTGTAGGATGTATGTTCATTGGAGAGAGAGGGAACATGAGGAATTTGATTTTTTGGTCTCAGAAGATCCCAATGTTGTCGTTGTATTGTCACAATGTGGGTTACTAAATTTCTTCCAGTGTCCATTCATGAGGGCGCAACCCAGGTTGCTAAATGCATTGATAGATTATTGGCATCCTGACACAGAGGCATTGATGCTCGAGGGGCAGTCGTTGACTCCAATGACTGAGAAAATTTATTTTATGACTGGCCTCTCAAGGAGAGGGGATCCATTCAAATTGTGCACTTTCCCCCCCGGGCCACACAACATCGAGGATTTTATTGGACTCCATTGTGAGGATGGTACTGAGAAAGTAGGTTCTCAAGTGCCTATAAACAAGATCAACAACCTCTCGCTAGAAGCGATTGTTCTACTCATTGGGTAGATCACTGGATCCGCATCTTTGCATCAAGCTTCCCGAGAACACATGCATCCTGCAGTTCAATGCTTAAATGCACAAATTTTTTACTGGAGCACAACCATGCTGACATGCATGAAGAGACAATTGACAGATTGTCGAGTGTGGGTGCAAAGGAATTTCGGGTTTGGGTCTGTTTTGTTCTCTTTCTTCTTTGAGAGGGTACACAGTCTTAGTACTCGAGATATGGTATGAGGGAATGAGGCTACTCTCCTGACACTATGTCGATGGGCGGCGTTGTTTCCACGACAAGGTGGGGGGAGGACCATTGAGGCCTTCGATGACAAGTTTTTTGACTCTTGGTCTTGGAAGATTCTGGCGATAGAGGAATACCCCTATGCCAGGATTGACTTCTCTAGGGATCCTGACATGGCTGTACCTTCTGAAGTAGAGTGAGAAGAGTTAGGTATGCTTGTTTTTTCAAATTTATTTAATTTTTATTTCTTTTTTTTATATATATCATTTTTTTGTACTAGAGTATATGACAAGTATGTATCCATTACGTGCAGATGTGGGACCAGTGTGTCCAACAGATTTTGCAAGGACCAAGCGGCATCCTCGACCAGAGGGAGGACCAGTAGCAGTAAGGCATCCTCCATCTGGAGAGGCTGATAGAGTTTTGAGATGGGTGGAGCAGAACCTTATCATGCTCACTCACACAGTACCAATGGAAGAGATCGAGGACCTACCACCATCGATGCAACCTCATGTAGTTGGGGTGCCACAGACCTAGGTCCAGATTTTTCGGTGTCTGGAAAACTTTGTTGTTCACTACGGCAGGGCCAGCAAGCCCGAACCTTAGCTATGATAGACTACTTACATGCCAAGAGAACCTTTTGTGTATTTTTGAGGGCATAAGCCCTGTGATTCTGACTGGACATATTTTTGAGGCGCTTGCGCCCACCCATGTACTCTGATATATATATATATATATATATATATATATATATATGGATCTTTTTCATCTTTTTTATGTCTTATGGGTTACATCTATTTTAAAAATTTATTTACATGTGTGTGTGTGTGTGCTTTTTCTTACATGTGTGCAATATGCCAATCTAATACATGATTAGATAGAGTATCTATGATTTGATTCAATCTCCTAGGAACATCGATATATGTAATGTAATCAAAAATTCATTCTAACAGACGTACCCTAGGGAACCATCGGTGTAGTGTGGGATTGTAAATGCGGTAAACCCCATTTAATTGAGACACAACCAGCTGAGCGTCTAAGTAGAACTGAAGGTGAGAGATACCATGCGGGAAAGCCTCACGAAGAAACTCTAATAATGTGCTATATTTGGCGATATTGTTTGTCGTGTAAACTAAACAGATACCTCCTGAAGATAGAAACTATCCCTGAGGTGTGAAAATCACCCAGGCTGTGGAAGCAAGCCTCCAAGTGTGCTGGATAGCGTCGTCCACAAACCCAACGAACATCTCTGATTCACTTGACATCTTCCATAGTGAAAAATATGACATCAAAAATTACACGTCCATAAAACCAAAAAGATGAACTGAAAAGAGAATCTATAGGAACTATACATATGTTACAAGAAGTCACCTAAGGTGACCCACCTATGAGTAATAATTCTTGAGGTAGAGCCCATTTCTAGGCTCTACCAAAGCATTTCCCTCAAAATCCACCAGTAAATAAGAACCCTTATTTAGAACCTCCTTTACGATGAAAGGTCCAAACCACATGGGTTTGAACTTGCCTGCCCCCAAGGGATCCTTATCTTGGTCATGGACTAGGACAAGGTCGCCTTCAGAAAAAAATCTGAGAACGAACAAACCAATCATACTGACACTTGAATTTATGTTTGTGAGCCTCATTGATCTACTCAAGATATAATAAATGCTCTTCAAGTGGTGAAGTGTCTAGCAATAACTGTACTGCCAACTTTAGAGAGGGGATCTGGCACTCTATAGGAAAGACTGCTTCTAGCCCATAAACAAGTTGAAAAGGTGAGAAACCGGTTGTAGTCTTAGATGTTTGGTATGCCTATAATGACGAGTACAACATCAAATTCCAATTTGACCTAGACGAATTGATCATTTGTTGTAAAATAGTCTTCAGGTATTTATTCACAGCTTCCACCTAACCATTCACTTGTGGGTAGTAGGGTGATGAATGTTCTTGCCTCAACCAAATCTTTGATGTTAACTTGGACATCATTTTTTTCGGAAAGTGACTTCCATGGTCAGTGACCATCTCTCTCGGGATTTCGAACCTTGCTATTATCTGGTTAAACAAAATCAGAGATGTAGTCTTGCCTCATCTTTCAATGTTGGCATAGCTTCAACCCACTTCATGAAGTAGTCTACTGCTACAATTATATAATGGTGCCCCCTTGTGGAAGGAGGGTTTCATGTAGCATAATCAATCCTCCACTTGGTGAAGGGAACAACTGTGATGATGGGAAACATGGGAGCGGGGTGTGCCCTCATCTTCTGAGAGAGGATCTGACACGGGTGGAACTTCTTGACCGATTCAACACAATCTTTGATTAATGTCGGCCAAAAGTAACCAGCTCATAGAATCTTTTGGGTTGTTGCCAACCCAGACAAATGACTGCCACATGCTCCAGTGTGGAAATCGTTAAGAATGATTTTCGCTTCTTCATGGGTGAGACACTGAGAAAGGATGCAATCTACACCTCGACGATACAAAGTGTCCTTGAGTATGAGATAGTTTTTGGCTTGATGTTGTATATGACGATGCTCATCATGAGAAGCAAAGGTAGGGCACTTCAAAGTCTGCAGATAGTCTATTATATCTCCGTACCAGGGTCCGAAGACGCGATAAGAAACATGTATCCTTTTATAGGTGACTCTTCGGGTATAACATCACCTGATTTGACCAGAAGTTTCGAAATGAGTTTCGAAAAGACCAACGAATTTTTGGATTTTTCCGAAAGAAAATCCAAGTTGAATTCCTGGAGGATAACTATCCATCTACTAATATTTCTGCCAATTACACATCGTGTCAGCACGTATTGAAATAGATTCACAACGGAAATGATGATGGTCTTGAAAAACAAGATGTACTGACGGAACCGTTGGACAGCATGAACTGCAGCCAACACAAGTTTTTCAATGTGGGAATAATTGAGTTCCGGTCCAAACAAACCTTGGCTCAGGTAATAAATAACATACTCCGAGAGAAAATCATCCTCCTAAACCAAGACCATACTGATGGTCAACTCCTCAATGACCAATTACAATAAGAAATATTTATTATAATTGGGTGGCCGAAGCACAGGGGTAGACGTGAGGGATTGTTTCAACACTTCAAAAGAGTGTTGAGTGGCTTCGTCCCAATGAAAAGGAATTTCCTTCCTCAGTAAATGCATAAAACCATTTTTTATCTCGGCATAGTTCGCGATGAAACGCCGTAAAAGTTCACTTTTCCATTTAGACTTTGAAGCTGAGGGATTGTGCATGGGGGAGGAAGTTGAACTATTGCCTCAACCTATAGAGCATCGAACATGATCCCTATTGTCGAAACTATAAAACCTAGAAGATGACCCAATGTGATGCAAAAAATGCATTGGTTTGGATTCAAGCGAATCCGGTAGTAGCAGCATCTCTCAAAGATAAGTAGGAGGTGTGCAAGATGATCATCTCTCTTGTGAGATCGAGATGCTAAATAATCGAGATAAGCGTCGACTATGTGTTTGAGGTCATGGAAAGAAAAAGAAATGGCCCGTTGAAACGTAACTCCACCATTTTTTAGACCAAAAGTCATCTTTCGATAAGCGAATGTACCCCAAAGACAGATGAAAGAGGTTTTGTGTTGGTCTTCGGGCTTGATCTGTATCTGATTGTATCCTAAAAAACAATCCATGAAAGAAAAGGCTTCAAAACCTACGCATTCATCGACTATGTAGTTAATAAATGGTGTGGAGAAATTGTCTTTTTGACAGGTCTTGTTCAAATCACGGAAGTTCGCATATATGTGAATCGTACCTTGCTTTTTGTTGAATGGAATGAGATTTGACACCCATTGAGTCAATTGGATAGGGTAGATGAAACCAACTTGGAGTAGTTTCTCTACTTCAGCCTTAATAGTTGTTTCTTTCCTAGGATTGACTAGATGAAGATTCTACTGAGTCGGCTTAGCATCAAGATATGTCGTGATTTCATTTTCAATGATTCTTGGATCTATGCCTGGTATTTCCTCATAAGACCAGGCAAAACGTCGTAGAATTCTTTAAATAAATATGTGTAGATTTGAATATCTTCGGGGGAGCAGTGTGCTTCGACGAAGATATTCTCCACGATGCCAGGGATTCTGGAGATACCGATAGGTATCGTTTCAGAATTTTTTTCCATATTTCCTTCAGCATAAACAACGTGCATAGCCAAACGATTGATAGGACAAGCCTTATCTCCAGTCATAGTCAGAGTGAATTCACCTACTTCAATTCTTCTTAACTCTGGGAGGAAGTAACATCATGTTGGAAATACTAAAACAATTGAGGGGGGGGGGGTGAATCAGTTGTTTATGAGCTTAAAATTTTTTATACCTTTTAAATATTATTAATATTCCTTCAAGTGATCATCAACAATATACAGCATATGGACAGTAAAAGTAAAGACCATCAGTCACACATAAAGTACACATAGAGACAGATTTTCACAAGGAAACCCATAAAGGGAGAAAACCTCTTCTTCTTCGAAATGATAGGTAGTCTTTTTCAGTTCTGTACATCATTTACAATTGAGCACGAACTCAATGTGAGGCTGCTATCTCTGTTTTACAAGATGCAACTTGTTTGAGAGCACCAACTCTCTGGTTTCTCTAGCACCCACTAGAAGGAAGCACCAACTCCTTGAATATTCCAGCACCAACTGGATGGAAGCACCAACTTCCTGAATGTTCCAACACCAACTGGATGGAAGCACCAACTTCCAGTTACACAAGCTCCAACCTGCATAACAGAGAACACTAGTTCTCCCTTGCACCTCCCTGCCACCCTAGTTTCTCTAGCTACAACTAGATGGAAGCTACAACTTCCTGTGTTCAAGCTCCCACTTGAACCTCTGAGGACAACAGTCCTCCCGAACTCCTCCCAACCTCCCTACAATATAAATGGCTAAATAAACATTCAACTTTACAGATAAATCAGGTCTTACCAATCTTTCTTTGTTCTGTAAATATGGTCTTTTGCACACTGTTCTGCAGCTCTACTCTTCCTCTGTCTGCTCAGCAAGTATGTTCTGCATCGACTCGTGCTCTCATTTTTCTCTTCTTCAACTCTCTATTATTATGCTCTGCATTTCATCTCACCCTTCACATATGCTCAATCTCCTCCTGTGCATCCTCTTCGTCTCTATCTTTACAGTTTCATTCTTTTTCACTTACAGAACAACCAACCAGACACAGTCTATTTCATCTTCTTTTATACACATGAACATGAACGTTCAACTTCCCAACTCCTTAGGCAAAATGTCGACAACTGTCTAAGAAACTTAAACACCAACTAAAAAGCTAACTGATTTGCAATCATGAGTCCCTTTTTCTATGATCTTCATCGACCCTGATCGACGGTCCATGATCTCGATGAATCAACGGTCAAGATCTTTTCGAGATCTCGCTTCTCGTTGTTCCTTAGTTGGAGGTTCTCGTCACTCCAAGTCATGATAGGCGAAGCTCCTAAATGGAGCTCAGATAAACGATCCACGTTCTTGGTGATCCGACGGTCCTGATATTTTTGCGATCTCGCATCTCGTTGTTCCTTAGATGGAGGTTCTCGTCACTCGAAGTCGCGATAGGCGAAGCTCCGAAATGGAGATCAGATCAACGATTCACGTTCTTGGTGATCCGACGGTCCTGATCTTTTCGCGATATCACATCTCGTTGTTCCTTAGATGGAGGTTCTCATCACTCCAAGTCGCGATAGGCGAAGCTCGGAGATGGAGTTACATCAATGGCCCGGATCCAAGCTTGATTTAATGACTGTGATTGAATCGCCATATCGCATATCACGATTTTGCATTTCTTGTTGCAGCATTTTTGTCACTCCATGTCGTGATTCATGAAACTCTGATAAGGAGTTACATCAATGGTCCAAATCTGATCTTGATCTGACGGTTGCAGTTACGTCGTGATTTCACATATCGCGATATCAGGATTTTTGATGTTAATAATCTTTTACATGTCCAACTTGCGATCCTCGAAACTTCGATATGGTGTCCATCTACTGACGTCACATGTGAATTGACACGTGTTGAATACTGCCATGTTTCACTCTGATTCATGACTTACATGTGCCTGAAATGTTGAATTAGTCTGACACTTATCATTACCTGATTGTGCCACGTGTCCCTAGCTGACGTGGTCTGCTGTCGTGAGTTGGATCGACGGTCTAGATCACATCTTGATCTGATGGTTCAGGTTCAGTCAAGATTTCACACATCGATGTCAATAAACTTTGACATGTCCAACTCGCGAACCCCGAAACTCCGACAAGGACTAGGATCAACGGTCCAGATCAATGCTTGATCTGACGGCTCAGATTTTATCGCGATTTTTCATATTGCGATTACACCCACTTCTCCTTGTACTTTAAAGAGTGTGCATTTTCTCCTTGATCCAACGATGGTAGAACCTTGCACTCGGATCTGACGGCTGAGATCTGTCTCCCTCTTCAATGATCAGAGATTCTTCTTCTCAAAATTTTGCTCATTCACTGCCTTCGATCATTCACCTCTCTGAACTTATCTTCTGTTTTCCTGTCAATTACAAAATTGTTGTTCTCATGTCATCTTCACTGTTTCCATCAATGACAAGCATTCGTTGTCTGTTAACTATCTATTAAATATTTTCCAACAATCTCCCCCTTTGGCATTGATGGCAACACAAGCACCCACATGTATTCAGATCTTCTCTCCTGCTCTTTTCTCCCCCTTTGACATCAATGTCAAAGAAGAACCATTCTTCCCCTAATATGTTATAAAAACCTACTCCCCCTATAAACTATAAGCATCTTGGAAATACACCAGATATTCAATAAGTACTCCCCCTGACTAGGTGAACAGATTAGGCACAAGAGATTATAACCCCCAACTTTTGACGAAGATATCCAAAAGGGGTTGCTGCTAATGGTTTAGTAAAGATATCAACAATATGTTCTTTGGAAGGAATATAATTCAGCTGAACAATTCTGTTTGTAACTTGTTCTCGGAGAAAATGATACTTGATTGGAATATGCTTAGTCTTGGAATGAAGAACAGGATTCTTGGAGACACTAATGGCACTGGTGTTGTCACAATGAATTGGAATAGGATCAGTGTAAGTTTTCTTCAGATCTGTAAGAGTTTGTATCATCCATAAGATTTGTGTGCAGCAAGTAGCAGCAACAATGTATTCTGCCTCTGTATTGTATAATGAAATAGATCCTTGCTTCTTACTAAGCCATGCAACTAATGAATCACCCAAAAAAAATACTCCTCCACTGGTGCTTTTTCTCTCATCAACACAGTTTGCCTAGTCTGCATATGAATAAGCAATTAACTGGAAATTCTGATTTCTAGGGTACCACAGTCCATATGTCATTGTTCCCTTCAGATATTTGAATATTCTTTTAACAGCTACCAAGTGACTTTGTTTAGGAGCAGACCGAAAACGACCTACCATTCCAACAGCTTGCATTATATTAGGACGAGATGTTGTGATGTACAGAAGATTGCCTATCATAGAGCGATATGTTCTTTGATCAACATCAGGTGAGATATCATCTTTACTCAGCTTGCAACCAACCACCATAGGTGTGATAACTGTAGAGGAATCTTCCATCTGAAATTTCTTCAACATCTCTTTCAAATATTTTTCTTGAGAAATGAAAATTCCTGCAGAGCTTTGTTTTACTTGTAAGCCAAGAAAATATGATAGTTCTCCTATCATGGACATTTCAAATTTTGTTTGCATAGAATTAGCAAACCACTGGACAAATGATTCATTAGTACAGCCAAAAATAATATCATCTACATAAACCAAAATAACTAGTAAATTATCACCTTCAGACTTAATGTAAAGGTGTTGTGAGGTATTCTACCGTACGGACTAATAAGCTAGGGCTCTAAACTTATACGCAGATCATGACCCTTAAGATTTAACTTTTAGCCTTCTACCCAAAGTCTCCACCCCTTTTCTCAGGCAAACACGGGAAGAATAAACCAACCTTTTTCCGATGGTTGAAGTAGATCCTCCGTTGAGTTTTTATCTCCTTGCTTCTGCTGCTCCTTCCACAAAGCTTCCTGCAATCAAGACAAACTGTGCATGCATGCTACTGATCTACTAGGGGGTTAGAGATAAAACATAAATCAAATATCATAGATGAGACTCATGTATTCGGGACGAGAAAAGTATCTTTTTCATTAATCTCAATATGAACCAACTTACAATGATTTCTGAGATCGGCCACCGTTCCACGATCCTGATCCTAGGCTCTTCCTCTTCTTTCTGTCCTCCAACTGCTACTGCATGAAGTTCTCCTAAAGCTTGAGGCAAGGCTAAAGGGTTGGGACAGAACTGGCTTGGCGATTTGGCAGAGTTTCTTTTCTATGATTTTTTCCTTTTAATAGTACCCCTACCCCTCCTTTTATAGGCTAGAAGGAGCTAGGGTTTTTGGCGAACTCTTGGCCATGCGTGGCTCGGAGTTCCAGTTAACTGACAAAAAGCCTCGTGTCCCGGCGGAAACTTTCCTGATTTTTTGCTTTGTTAGGTACCCGCGGGCTATTTTGGGTTAGCCCGCGGATGCCCGTGTGCAGTATAAGGACAGCAAGCGGATGCCCGCGCCCAGTGAGAATTTAGGGCGCGGGTTTCTTGTTTTAAGTGGTTTTTTGAGGATTTGTTCAGGATGTCTTTGGCTAGGAAGAGGCATGAGTTGGCCTGATGCCAGGTAAACCTGTGTAGTGCATTTTAGGGTTATAACAGATGCCCCCTAATGTGTGAGGTCAGAAGATCATCTGATGGCCGAAATACATTACCAATTCTTTACCAATCTGTACTGATGTGCTGAATAAGTGAGCCCAGGAACCAGGAATCGGGAAGTGCCATCTGCAAAAAATATCAAATGTCTCATCGAGGCGGGCATACCCATGCTCGGGATAAATCAGAACCATGGCTACCAATCAAATACACTGTAGATCCATGTCGAATAAGTGTAAAGAGTAGCTGCAAATGATACACAGTGGAGCTACATCTCGAAATCAGAAATATATACATAGGAAGTATCCATCTCTCAGAAGCTGTCTTGGCCTGATGGTTGTACTTCAAAGCTCAAGCAACAACTTCAAAATCTTCTACTACTTGGGTAGGAGTGTAATATGAGTGTACGACTGCACTACCCAGAGGTCTTCGACGGCTCATCGGTGACAGACTTGATAATCTTGATGATCGGACTGAAGGCTTCAGTGATTTCGAATAAAGACTTGATTGGACGTTCAGGATGGCCGGGTATGCGGACAAGAGACATATTGCAGAGTGGCCGACTCAAGCTAAGTAACAAACTTCCCTTGGACAAGAGCACGACTAGTGATAAGACTCAGGCAGCATATCTGTTAATCATAAGTCTACGAAGCAGGAGGCAACGCAAACTCTCCATATGTTTGGAAGAGTAACCAAACGGTGGAGGACACAACTCTGTAACGAGCAAAGCTTCCTAAGGTCGTACTAC
>ML781703.1:434054-469739 GCA_009831015.1 Picea engelmannii | reverse complement strand
AGATAGAATTCATCCCCTTAGCATTAAAACTAAACTCTAACTTATCATCCTTGTTGGCTAGCACAACAGGCTTTGTATATCCAGTCTCTACTACATCCCAAACATCAACACCCAAGGCCATTAAGTATGTTCTCATTCTAATCCTCCAGAAGGAAAAATTTGTTCCATCAAACAGAGGGGTCTTAGAGGCCGAAGTCCCTTCATGACTTGTCATGTTTAATCTTACAGATCTACCTTTAAATAAAAGGAACCAGCTCTGATACCAATTGTTGGAAATACTAAAACAATTGAGAGGGGGGGGGGGTGTGAATCAGTTGTTTATGAGCTTAAACAATTTTATACCTTTTAAATATTATTAATATTCCTTCAAGTGATCATCAACAATATATAGCATATGGACAATAAAAGTAAAGACCATCAGTCACACATAAAGTACACATAGAGACAGATTTTCACGAGGAAACCCATAAAGGGAGAAAACCTCTTCTTCTTCGAAATGATAGGCAATGTTTTTCAGTTCTGTACATCATTTACAATTGAGCACCAACTCAATGTGAGGCTGATACCTTTGTTTTACAAGATGCAACTTGTTTGAGAACACCAACTCTCTGGTTTCTCTAGCACCCACTAGAAGGAAGCACCAACTCCCTGAATATTCCAGCACCAACTGGATGGAAGCACCAACTTCCTGAATGTTCCAGCAGCAACTGGATGGAAGCACCAACTTCGAGTTACACAGGCTCAAACCTACATAATAGAGAACACTAGTTCTCCCTTGCACCTCCTTGCCACCCTAGTTTCTCTGGCTGCAACCATATGGAAGCTACAACTTCCTGTGTTCAAGCTCCCACTTGAACCTCTGAGGACAACAGTCCTCCCGAGCACTTCCCAACCTCCCTACAATATAAATGGATAAATAAACATTCAACTTTACAGATAAATCAGGTCTTACCAATCTTTCTTTGTTCTGTAAATATGGTCTTCTGCACACTGTTTTGTAGCTCTACTCTTCCTCTGTCTGTTCAACAGGTATGCTCTGCATCGACTCGTGCTCTCATTTTTCTCTTCTTCAACTCTCTGTTATTATGCTCTGCATTTCATCTCACCCTTCACATATGCTCAATCTCCTCCTGCGCATCCTCTTCGTCTCTATCTTTACAATTTCATTCTTTTTCACTTACAGAACAACCAACCAGACACAGTCTATTTCATCTTCTTTTATACACACGAACACGACCGTTCAACTTCCCAACTCCTTAGGCAAAATGTCGAGAACTGTCTAAGCAACTGAAATGCCAACTGAAACGCTAACTGATTTGCAATCATGAGTCCGTTTTGCTATGATCTTCATCGACCCTAATCGACGATCCATGATCTCGATGAATCAATGCTCTAGATCTTTTCGAGATCTCGCTTCTCGCTGTTCCTTAGTTGGAGGTTCTCGTCACTCCAAGTCGCGATAGGCGAAGCTCCGAAATGGAGCTCAGATCAACGATCCACGTTCTTGGTGATCCGACGGTCCTGATCTTTTCGCGATCTCGCATCTCGTTGTTCCTTAGATGGAGGTTCTTGTCACTCCAAGTCGCGATAGGCGAAGCTTCGAAATGGAGCTCAGATCAACGATCCACGTTCTTGGTGATCTGACGGTCTTGATATTTTTGCAATATCGCATCTCATTGTTCCTTAGATGGAGGTTCTCATCACTCCAAGTCATGATAGGCGAAGCTCCGAGATGGAGTTACATCAACGGCCCAGATCCAAGCTTGATTTAACGGCTATGATTGAATAGCCATATCGCATATCGCGATTTCACATTTCTTGTTGCAGTGTTTTTGTCACTCCATGTCATGACTCACGAAACCCTGATAAGGAGTTACATCAACGGTCCAAATCTGATCTTGATATGACGGTCGCAGTTACGTCGCGATTTCACATATCGCGATATCAGGATTTTTGATGTTAATAATCTTTGACATGTCCAACTTGTGATCCTCGAAACTCCAATATGGTGTCCATATGCTGACGTTACATGTGAATTGACACATGTTGAATACTGCCACGTGTCACTCTGATTCATGACTTACATGTGCCTGAAATGTTGAATCAGTCTGACACTTTTCATTACTTGATTGTGCCACGTGTCCCTAGCTAACGTGGTCTGGTGTCGTGAGTTGGATCGATGGTCTAGATCACATCTTGATATGATGGTTCATGTTCAGTCGGGATTTCACACATCACGATTTTAGGGTTCCTGATGTCAATAAACTTTGACATGTCCAACTCGTGATCCCCAAAACTCCGACAAGGACTGGGATCAATAGTCCAGATCAAAGCTTGATCTAACGGCTAAGATTTCATCGCGATTTTTCATATTGCGATTACACCTGCTTCTCCTTGTACTTTAAAGAGCGTGCAGTTTATCCTTGATCCAATGATGGTTGGACCTTGCGCTCGGATCTGACAGCTGATATCTGTCTCCCTCTTCAACGATTAGAGATTCTTCTTCTCAAACTTTCTCTCATTCGCTGCCTTCGATCATTCACCTCTCTAAACTGATCTTCTGTTTGCCTGTCAATTACAAACTTGTTGTTCTCATGTCATCTTCACTGTTGCCATCAATGATAAGCATTCGCTATCTGTTAACTGTCTGTTAAATATTTTCCAACACATCGGTGATGAAGATCATCCCAGGGTATGTCCAGACTAGTCATTGCCTCAATAATCACCTCGTCTGAGGGAAAGACTAAGTCTAAAGAATCAATATCAGTGAGGGAACATTGAGCCCATGTAGGTGTTAATATTATGGTAGTTGCGGGAGGTATTTACCTCCACGTGTGAACCTGACGAGAATAGAAGACTCCGGGAAGCAAGAGAAACCCTAATGAGTTGGCTAATAACCCTAGAAGCCTTTTCGTCTCAAGAAGATAATTTATATTAGGTTATTATCCTCCAAGAGAAGAAGTGGACTAGAAATAATAATAATATACTGAACATAAACTTATCTAGAAGGAGAAGTCGGTCCCAACAAAACTGGCAGAACCACTATAAATACAGGGTTCCAGTTCTCATTTGTAGCATCTTAGAATTACAGTTATGTTGTTTGGTGCGCACTGCAGTTGCAGTCTTGTGCACAGGTTTGGAGGAGAGCTGCTGGTGCAGTTGCAGCAGCAACACGTTTTCAGTATTGGCTTGAACTATCTATTGGAGAGGGTTTGGACTATCTGATCAGCTTTTTGTGATGTGTTATCCTTAGGAAATGATGCGCTACCCTTTGTTTGGCTATATATCTTAGGGTTTTCTTCCAGAGGAATTCTCAGTCAAGGTTAAGGTTCTTAGAGGGAGGCTTCAACCTATGGTTGGGTGACGAGGGTACCGTCAATGGTAAAATGAGCACACCATATTCTATATTCTAACAGGTTATGGGCCCACACCCCTTCAGTTAGCCTAAAACACTGGAAGGAAACATAGCCGCTAGACATTGAACTCATTGAGGAACTGCCGCTAGGGTTACTAGCAGGAGCAATTTCCAAAAGAACTGCAGCTAGGGTTACTAGCAGAAGCAGTTGTAGAAACCCTAAACCTCTTGTCGAGGCACCTTAAGTAATGAGATTGACCTAATCTTCGAATAGATCAGTGCACCCTAGCCTAGTGCACCTCCTGACACTCTCAAAAGACCAAGATGTGAAGTTTGGATTTCTGATCAAATCTAGGGTTTGACCAAGTCAAGCAAGCCATGAAAAACTCTATGAAGTATGAGAACAAGCTAGATGGAGCCTCTAACTTCAAAGCATGGAAGAAAAATATTGACCTCATCCTTGCTAAGAATAAAGTGTTGGATATTATGAAAGGAAAGATCGTGAATCCAGAGTTTAAAGAAGGAGAAGAGAAGGAACCACAGAACGTTGCAGCTATGGAGAAGTTCAAAGATGTTGACATCAATGCCATGGGTATCATAGTGGATTCCATAAAAGACCACTTGATACTCTACATCTCCCATCTTGACTCATCAAAGAAAATGTACGATGCCCTAACAAATCTCTTCTCAGTCAGAAACATTGGACAAGTTATGAGTCTGAAGAATGAGCTCCGTGACATGAAGATGAATGATGATGACAGCATAATATCATACTTTGTAAGGATCTCCCAGTTAAGAGATCAACTAAAATCTATTGAAGAGATCACTTCAAAAAATGAATTTGTGAACATAGTACTCAATGGTCTTCCCAAGACATGGGATGCATTTGCTGCAAGCATGAACACAAGGAAGGAGTACCTGACATTTGAAGAACTTTGGACTTGTTGTGCTCAAGAAGAATCGAGGATCAATGCAAAAGAGAAACCCCAAAAGAAGTACGATAATCAAGCCTTCACAACAAGATTCAAGAAATTCAAGAACAAAAGGAAGTTTGGTTCAAGGAGGAAGCTAAATCAAGAGAAAGACATTTCAGAAATACAATGCTTCAACTGTCAAAAGTATGGTCGCTACAGAAATCAATGTTCTGAGCTAAATAAAAGGAAGGAGAAACATGAAGCATCGATTGCCGAAGAAAAGGAACCTACAAATAAGACTAAGCAGGATGGAAGAGACTTCTTCTACTGAAAGGTAACACCACTCTTCTTATTTCTTGTACATATCTTGTTTGCATCGTCTCTGTACATATCTTGTATATCTATCTCTTGGAAGATAATGTGTTCCAAGAAGAACTATACCTATGAAAGAACAAACAAGATGAAAAGAGTTATCATTATATATTACACATGAAAGAATGAAATATATCATGTGAAAGCTATTACAAGATAAGCCGAAATCAGAATCAATCTTGAAGAGACTTAGAAGTCAGACATCAAGAGAAATTGGAGAAAGACTTATGATGACAACTAAGATGGAAGCATGGACTCTGTTAGATAGAGAGAACCAATTATATATTGCAAAAGACAATAAGGATGCAGATGGAAGTATGGACTCTATCAGACAGGAGGGAGTCGATTATATGTACTCTTACATGAAGCAAGGATTAGGAGGGAGCTAATCCTATGATCCATTGAAGATGATGAAATGTATATATCCATGGTAGCAGCCATGAAAAATAGTACGTGTTCAACTCAACCGCAGAAGGAGACCTCTTTGAGGAGAAACCTTAAGGCATTCTTGGTTGTCCATCCAGATCTGTGATCCTATGATGAAAGGAAGAAGTGGAATCTCTAGGGCATGGAATCTATAAGAAACTCCATGGACCCAAAAGTAAAAGAAAAACATGAAGATTCCAAGAAAGAAAAAGAAACCAGAACAACCAGTCATTGTATCAAAGAATCACAAGATTACCAGCCTGATATGAACTCACTAAAAGAAGTCAAGCAAAAGAACTCAAAGTCGTGATGAAGAACAGTGTATGGAAAACTTATGAATAAAAGCATTGCAAGATACAGAACCAGAGGTTCTCCCAGATGGAGGGAAAAGACTATGATGATTGATTGTTCCAGTACACCAGACTTATCTCTATATAAGTCATTATATCATCTGCAACATCCATGAGTTGGAGTCCTACATCAGATGAATAAAAAGAATATTCTCTAGAGAAATTGAATAAAGAAGCATATGAAGAGAAATCTCAAGAATTTGAGGCATACCAGAAAGAGACTCCTATATGCAGATAAGAAGAAGACAACTTGATGGAGAACCTCCAGTGCACAGCAGAAGCATGGTGAAGATTTCCTATAACATCAATATGACTACTCAGAAGATCAGATCTCATGATGATAGAAGAAGTGCCACATAGATATGTTCCAGCTTTCCAACTATGATATACTCTATCGTTTAGATCTACATGAAGCCTTCATAGTATTCCAGACTAAAGTACATTTGAAATCAATCATTACATTATCCATGATGAAGTCCAGGAAGGAGAAGTAAAGCTCAAGTATATTCCCACTGCTAATAAGACAACATATATCCTGACAAAACTTCTATCCAGAATCAAGTTTGTATATTTCCGAGAAAAGATGGGGATCGAGAAGATTCTCCAAGCTAATAGAAGGTATGAAAAAACATTTTTTGAAAAACATTTATTTTTGTGATTTAAATAAACTCTCAAGTTAGGAGGGAGCATTTATCTTTGAAAATAGTCCAGATTGGACAGATGCTTTCCTGTTCAGAAAGTGGATTGAGATTTCTGACAGATAGTGACTTCTCATTGTAGTTGACATGGGAGGCAGACTGATTGTTGATGTATCATAGACAACTACTTTCCATTATGGTTAACATGGGGAGTGGTCTAGGACAGTCATTCTTCTTGGAAGTCACTCTGAGTAGTGGTCAAGTAGAATGGTCTGCCTCACTGAGCAGTCATTCTTTCGAAGTTCACAGTTGTGAGAAGTTTCGAAGAATGGTTCGTTTTGCAGGTTGATGCAAGAAAAACATTCCTCGAGGGTTATACATTCTCTCCAGGTTACACTTTGTTTAGTGTCAGAAGAATGGCCCAGGGTGGGGAATGGTCCAGACAGTTATTCCTTGAGGGCAGACTCATTCTCTCCAGGTTAAACTTTGTTTAGTGTCGGAGGAATGGCCTAGGGTGGGGAATAGTCCAGGCTCAACAATCAAGGACAATCATTTCTTAGGGAAGACTCATTCTCTCCAGGTTACACTTTGTTTAGTGTCAGATGAATGGCCCAGGGTGAGGAATGGTCCAAACATTTCTTAGGGTTTATACATTCTGTCCAGGGTGCACTTTAATTAGTGTAGGAAGAATGACCTAGGGTGAGAAATGGTCCAGGCTCATAAATCAGAAATAATTCTTCTTCCTTGTTTGTGAAGAATAGGGTAGATATCCCATTGCTGATGAGGGAAGACATTCTTTCAGATCTCATAAACATGAGTGAAAGATCTACTCAGAGGATTCAGTTTATCTTTAACAATATTTTTCTATGCAGGATGGCATCAGATGATTGTTATGGACAATAGAGATATACTACTGTGGTGGATATGTTCCACTGTTTGTGAGGTATATATTCTTTCAGATCTCACAGACACGAGTGAAATATTGGCCCAGACAAATCAACTTTTTATCATAACATTGTTTCTATGCAGGTTGCAATCATATGTTTGTTATGAAGACTCTATGACAGTAGATGAGGACTACTATGGTGAATATGTTTCATTGTTCACAACCATACATTGATGATCAAGTACTTGTGTGTTACTTGATGTGGTAGTAAACCACTGAATTGTAGTTATATACTACTATGAATAGACACAACTGTGTTCTATCCTTGTTATAATTGCCTTGAAGACTATCAACAGTTTATTGGAGATAATGATCATTCAGATGGATGATGAATAGAAATTTCCCAGACGGAAAATAGTTCAGAGCTCTTACTCCTCTTGTATCACTCTATGGTGAGAGTGACTTATCCAACATCATATCTAATTACTCAGATGAAGTATGGTTTTGAGAGATGATGCAGCTAATGGTGATGGTGATGCTCATGATCTAGTCATGAAATAGTCTGGATGATTATATTGATGCTATCGGGTAAACGGTATGTTTTTTTTCTCAAGTCCATTACCTGTAAATACCTCTCTGGCTAGGAGGGAGTGTTAATATTATGGTAGTTGCGGGAGGTATTTACCTCCACGTGTGAACCTGACGAGAATAGAAGACTCCGGGAAGCAAGAGAAACCCTAATGAGTTGGCTAATAACCCTAGAAGCCTTTTCAACTCAAGAAGATAATTTATATTAGGTTATTAACCTCCAAGAGAAGAAGTCTACCAGAAATAATAATAATATACTGAACAAACACTTATCCAGAAGGAGAAGTCGGCCTCAACAAAACTGGCAGAACCACTATAAATACAGGGCGTCAGTTCTCATTTGTAGCATCTTAGAATTGCAGTTCTGTTGTTTGGTGCACACTGCAGTTGCATTCTTGTGCGCAGGTTTGGAGGAGAGTTGTTGGTGTGGCTGCAGCAGCAACAAGTTTTTAGTATTGTCTTGAACTATCTATTGGAGAGGGTTTGGACTATCTGATCAGCTTTTTGTGATGCGTTATCCTTAGGTAATGATGTGCTACCCTTTGTTTGGCTATCTAGCTTAGGGTTTTCTTTCGGAGGAATTCTCAGTCAAGGTTAAGGTTCTTGGAGGGAGGCTTCGACCTATGTTTGGGTGACGAGGGTACCGTCAATGGTAAAACAAGCACACCATCTTCTATATTCTAACAATAGGCTCGAGAACTGGATCCAACTTCTCTGTGGGAGTCGGATCAGGGTTGGAAAAATCTTGTTGGACTCTAGAGTATGAAACTTCTGTCATGGACAAAGGCCTGGCCATGCCATGGTGCTCTGACCCTTCCATCATGGCTGATGAGGAAGGAAGAGTCCATAGATCATTAAAGTAATTCATGCCAAATGATGAGATTTGAAATATTTTGGCCCTAGGCTGGTCGGGGACAACTGACATGTAATGGACATTGTCAGTCAGAGGTGGGTAATCGAAAGTACCCATCAAAGGTGGGCACAAACCAACCCCTATGTTGACGATGTCAGGTTGAGGGTTATCAATCATCAGGACCATGGATACCCCCAATGAAGGGTCAGGAGGAGAGAAGGATAACTGATCAATGGTCATGATCCGACCCTCATGTGGAAACAATAAGACCCGAAAAACTGTCATGACCACTACTTTCATAGTGTAGGTCCAAATCCTTCCTAATGAGAGATTGTAGTTGAGAAACACATCGACCACTTCAACTTCAATGCACATGCTCTTCCCTCCTAACTGCACAAGAAAAGAGGGGATGATTCCATGTGGTCGGAATGAACGACCATTGAAAGCAGTAAGAAGGGTAGGTGATGGAGACAAAATGGGTTGGCCAATGGCCTTCCAACATGCCAAATATATCACGCATGTTGAGGGATCCTCATCAACCACCGTGCAGAAAATGTTCCAAGTAAAATTTTTTGTGGTGTAAGCCACTACTATCTGAAACACTACGTGGTAAGGAAGAGAGGTTTTTAAGTCGGTCATATCAAGCATGATCATTCCTGGATTACAAGTCTCAGTAGATCCTAAGGAAGCTAACATAGCCTTTCTCTGGGAAGGGTAGCTCTGGAGGACCTCCAAAGTTGACATCGCACAAGGGGTTTGTGACAAATCCTCCACCACAGAGTAGTTCTGCGAGGCCCTTGCATTTGGGTTGTGAGAAGATTTCTTGAATGCACCTTTGGGGATGCATGTCATTGTTTTTCCCAATGTCTTCTCAATCTAGAGAGGAAGAGATGGTTTTTCGACTTATTTACCCTTCTCAGAGGTGTTTGGCATTCCATAGTCGCGTGTCCAAGTCGCTATGTCAATGCTACCTTTCATCATGTACACATTTGTGGATGACGGATTGCTCGAAGATGGAGGGGGTCCCTGACCGGACCCTTCCGCACTTGAAGAAGCTTGAGATAAATTTTTCCCATGTGGAAATGGATTCATTAACATGGCAGGCAGATGCTGTACCAATAACTTCTCGGCCTCCTCAAACCGAGAGCACTGGTGAGTCATATGGTCTTCCATGCAAAGATTACAAGGATACTTCAAATTTTTATTTTCAGTGTTTCCTTTTCTAGCATTATTGGTAGGTTTCTTATCCCCCTTACCCTTATTTCATTGTTTCTTATTTCATAGGTTTATCTATTGCACAATGTGTACACCCGAAATTTGGGCAGGGGGAGTAGCCGAACCAGTCGTCTGGCTGGCCATTGTCTACTGTATTTCCAATTGTTGTAATTGATTCGACAACTGATCAACAACCTTTGTTTGTGCTGAACCTACAATTCCATCGACATGTGGTCTAAATATTTGTCAGATTTTGTCAAGTATCGATCATGGTGCATCTGGTAAAACTTCATAAAGTAAACCAGACTGAGAATAAATTAGTTCTAGTTGTTGGGCTCTCATTATCACTTCTTCCTCTGAAAAGACCCCTGAGGTTGCGAAGTATTTAGATAATTGGGGTACCAAAGACTTAAGGAACCACTCTAGCAGAAATGTTGGTGCAACTAGCACTTTTATCAAACTCTTCCAGCATCTCCATTCTCGGATGTGATCTGAGATATGGTCCTCTTTTGTCTGCTCAAAGTTGGCCAGCAATTCAATGTCGGCATCGTATCTCATAAGTAATTGGAAATGGTTTAAGAAAGCCATTTCCAATTCACCGAAGGAAGCGTATCTTGAGCGGTCGATCTCGATGTACCATTTCACCGCACTCCCGATGAGAGTGTGTTGAAACAAACACAATTGGACGAAGTCGTCTCTCAAAGAATTAGACGAGCACCATAAATGGAAGGTAGTCACATGATCACCTGGATCTTCGTTGGGATTTACCTTGAGCTTTGGAATGTCTGAAGGAAACTTGGTCAGCAAAGGGGGCCAACATGGATCATGATAGATGGGGTCATTTAATAAACTTTTCA
Organism: Picea engelmannii; assembly: GCA_009831015.1. Classification (NCBI taxonomy): domain Eukaryota; kingdom Viridiplantae; phylum Streptophyta; class Pinopsida; order Pinales; family Pinaceae; genus Picea; species Picea engelmannii. The sequence continues at coordinate 459,285 of ML781703.1, read as the reverse complement.
AGTATGGAAAGTGCAGAGTTTCCAGAAATGGTAATTTGGGTTGTTGATTGTAACCAGGGAAAAAGGATCCTAGAGTTTGGCTGGCACCAGGTTGTGAGGAAAAGTTAGGTTGTTGTCGAGGGTTTTGGTAATAACCATGGCCATGACTAGCATATGGATTCTATTCTTGTTGAGATGTCATCAGCTGACTCCCATAATAGGATGTAAAGGGATGGGCTTGCGTCACATTCCAAGGATTGTGGGAAGGGTTTCCCCTTACTGATCCGATTGGCATAGGTGTTCAACCTTGCTCGAGGTTCCATTAGCTATGGAAGGGGTTTCCCCTGGTCGACATCCTCGATGAGGGAACTGATACTTGCAACAGATTCCAAGGTCCTTGTGAGGAAGGAATTCCTAAGTATTCCCCCTATGTAGGAGTAGTACCCTGTATAGGATGTTGTTGTCCATAACCGGGGTTGCCCTCGATCGAGATGGTAGCTAAGGAGAAATCATTGTTACCAAATGAGTTGAACAAAGAGAACAGTGTCGAACCTACTGGCATGCTATAAGTAGGAATTCCTTGACTACCTGCTCCAAATGAACTATAGTTTACGTTCGACCCGATAGAGTTCTGGTGGGCACCGCTAAGCGAAGGGGACAAAGGAGGTATATGACCCCCTCCGTAAGGGAAAGCGTTATAGGGAGATGAAGTGCCCCCCATGGATCCTTGCAGAGGAGCATTCGAGCTCCCTGCCCCTAGACCTAATGTCTGTAGAGTGGAGGAGGAAAGGACATAGTTTGTAGCAAATCTAGGCATCTCGTATGAGAACGAAGGGCCTGTCGGACTCTAGGTGAAAGGACCAGTGATCGCCTCCATAGATGGAATAAGACCATTTCCATCTATAAAAAGTTTCACAATATATAAGTGCCAAAATAATGTGTATCAAAGTATCATAAGTCTATCTATAAAAAAAAACTGGAAACTGCTAGCGCATATCATATGCATCCTCCTAGGTCACCGAGTGCGGACTATAGTTGTCCCACTGAACCTTGACTTGATCTATTGTTCGACACTGTAGCTATTGAATGCGATGATCCAATATGTGGATCGGCTCAACCATGAGAGCCCCCTCATCCGACACCTGCAAGGAGCTCATGTCAATAACATGTATAGGATCACTAATATAATGTCTCAAAATAGATACATGAAAAACATCATGGATACGCCTTAAAGAATCAGGAGAGGCTAGTCGATAGGCCACAGGCCGTTTCCTCTCCAAAATATTTAAGGGTCCCATGAACCTAGGGGATATTTTATCTACCTTTCCAAACTTGATCGAACTCTTATGCGGTTTTACCCACAAGAATACTCGATCGCCAACTTCATAACTACGGTCGACACAATGCATGTCGACATAACTCTTTTGTCGATCCTGCGCTTCTTTTATCCTTTGTATTAATATTTTCATTTGCTCTTCCATTTCTTGGATCGCTTCTGGTCCCATTAGGACCCTATCCTCAAGTTGATCCCAACTCAAAGGCGTTCGACATGGTCGCCCATAGAGAAACTCTAAAGGCGCCATCTTAATGGTTCTTTGGTAACTGTTGTTATAAGTGAATTCTACCAGTGGAAAGAATTCTTCCCAACGCTTTTGTTGGTCCATCATGTACATGCGCAACATGTCTTCCAAGGTCTGGCTCATTCATTCGGTATGCCAATCAATCTCCGGGTGATACACAGTACTAAATTTAAGTTGGGTTCCCAAGGCCTCTTGGAAACTAGTCTAAAATCGTTCAGTAAACACCGATCCTCGATAGGATATAATCCTCTTAGGCATGCCATGCAACCTCACAATATCATTGATGAAAACTCTAGATATGCCAGGTTCCTGATATGTCGTACGCACTGGAATAAAATGAGCACTCTCCGTTAGAGTGTCAAGTACCAAAAAAATCGAGTTGTGTCTCCTTACTGTTAGTGGAAATCCAAAAATGAAATCCATCGAAATGACCTCCCATTTTGATTCCAAAATAGCGTGTGGTTGTAGTAATCTTGTTGGATGTCTATGTTCAGCCTTTACCTGCTGACATTCTAGACATATGGCCACATAGTTGACTATGTTTTCTTTCATTCCCTTCCAGAAGAATAGGGGTTTAAAGTATGCCCTCATCTTCATGACTCCTGGGTGGGCCATGTACACTGATTTGTGAGCCTTGTTTAGGATCAAACTCCTCAAATAATCATTCAATGGTACGCAAATCTGATTTTTAAATCTCATTAATCCATCGTCTTCAGGCGTAAATCCTTCAAATCTTGGTACCATAATTGTGTTTTTTCTGATAAAATCCTCAACCTCTTTGTACCAGTCATCGTCGCACTGTAAAGTTAGAATCTTTTCATGTAGATTTGTCTGAAGAGGCAACACCGAAAATATGCATGGTCTTCAACTCAATGCATCTTCCACTCGGTTCACTGTTCCTTTTATGTAAGAAATCTTGAATTCATACTCTCTAAGCAATTCCAACCAACGTCGTTGTCGCGCATTCAGGTCGCTTTGCATAAAGATGTGTTGTAGTCCACAGTGGTCCATTTTTAGTTCACATTTTCATCCAACAAGGTAGTGTCTCCAAACCTTCAAGGCATATACAATGGCTAACAACTCCAAATTGTGCATCACATAGTTCTCTTCATGCCTTCTTATTTTCCTCGATATGTAAGAAATCACTCGACCGTCTTGCATCAAGACTCCGTCTAAGCCTTCCTTGGATGCATCAGTGAACACCAAGAAGTTCACGTCCATGTCAGGGACCTTTAGTATCGTTGTTGTTGTCAACAACTCCTTCATCCTCTGAAATGCTTCCACACATTTCTCGGTCCAAGAAAAATTCTTGTTCTTTTTCTGCAATTCCGTGATCAAATTTCCTATGTTTGAAAATCCCTCGATGAACTATCGATAGTATCCTGGAAAACCCATGAAGATACACACTTCTGGGACATTTGTTGACACAAACCATTCCATAATAGCCTCGACCTTTGCTTGATCCATGACGATACCTTCGTCGTAGATGACATGCCCTAAGTAGTGAATCTTTGATTGATAAAATGAGCATTTGGACAACTTCCCATACAATTTGTTCTCTCACAGAAGATGTAGTACCGAGTGGAAGTTCTCGTCATGCTCCTTCATTGTCCGAGAGTAAATCAAAATATCGTCTATGAATACTTGGATGAACTTGTCCAAGTACTCGCGGAGCACCCTGTTCATCAAACCCATAAATACCCCTGGGCGTTTGTCAATCCAAACAATAAAATCATAAACTCATAATGCCCAAACCTCATCTTAAAGGTGGTCTTAGGGATGTCATTGTTACACATAAAAAATACTCACTTTGATAGTGTCTCAAGTATCATCATTACAAAGGTCGCAAGTGTCGCAAGTGTTAAAGAAAGCATACTTGGCACATGTCAAAAACTTGATCTGGAAGAGGAGGAAAGGTTAACTGGGCTCATGAACCTTTTTCTATCGAAAATCACTCCAAAAACTAAGCTTTTGAAGGAGAGCGCGCCCCTATACCTCTTCTGGGAGCACTGGCGCTCCCCCTTACACTATCTGGGAGCGTTATAAATCTCCTTTGGCCCTTTTGAGGGAGTGTTGGTGTCTTTAGGAGTGTTGGCGCCCCCCTTAATTCTATTGGGGAGCTCTACAATGCTCTGATGGCCCTTTTGAGGGAGTGCTACCTATTTTAGGCAGCAGTTGAGTTGTTGAGATGAATGGGGGAAGGATCTTTTCATTCTTAGAAAGAAGTTGAGCTTGAATCCCTAGTCCATCCATGTTCTTAGGGAAGATCCTTAACTAAAGGAGGCAAATAATCAACTTCCCCAAGGATATCTCAAGTGGTTAAGGCCTCTCCAAGGCTATATAAGAAATCTTTCTAATGGTGAAAGGGGAGAGAAAAGGGAGAATCACACAAAACTTATGATCTTATAAGTGGTGCTAGAACAAAGATAATTTGGAGGCAAGAGACCTATGATCTCATAGGGAGAAATCAGTGAAGCTATCATCATTCGGATCGTGGATATTTTGAGCAAGGGGTAGACAAGGAGGACTTGATGAAACTGTTTCAATTCATCTATAGCTGTAAGCAATGTTTTGTCCTCATTAATATAATTTGTTTGGTTTGTTTGTTTCTAATTCTTGTTCAATCTCACATGAATTTGTCTCTTTAGTAGATAGACCTATTTCAGACTAATCTTGATAGAGTAGGAAGTAGTCGTACTTTGTTTGTCTACAGGGCTTATCGAGGAGCGAAAGATTGGAGCTCAACTCGGAGCATACAGGGACAAACACCGGTAAAAGGTACTTCTTTTCTCCTTCCTCCTCACACACTAGTCTAGCTAGATCTAAAAGGAAGTTAGTGACCATGATAATCACTTTCTGTCTTAGAGTTAAGAGTCTATCTCTTTGAGGAGATCTACCTGTCCGCAGGGAGATTTTCCTTCAACAATCATCCTCCTTGATCCATAACTGGTGATACCCTGATCAAAAATCCATCTTTGAGAACACCATATCACCCTTCATCTGATCAAACAGATCATGAATCCTCAGTAACATATATTGATTCTGGATCGTTGCCTTGTTAAATTGACGGTAGTCAATCCAGAGCCTCCATGACCCATCCGTCTTTCCTATGAAAATAATAGGTGCACCCCATGGTGACACACTCAGACGTATAAGTCCTAGGTCCAACAATTCCTTCAGTTCCATTCTCAACTCCTGTAACTTTGGGGTCGACATCCGATAAGGCATTCTAGCTATCGGTCCAGTTCCCGATTTTAGGTCTATGATAAACTCCAATTCCCTCTCTGGCGGCACCCTAGGTGACTCTTCCGGGAAGACGTCCAAAAACTCTCTCACCACACGAAGGTGTTCTAGACCTTCCTCTATTCCCTTCTCATTTAACATAAGGATCTCATAAAGCTTACATCCCTTGCACATTCTCTTTTGTAGCTGCAAGGAAAAGATGAACCTCAGGGAAACTCCCTAGTTCTGTCCTACAACCATGCATCTTTTTCCCTCATCATCAACCAAGCTCAACTGTTTCATCTTACAATTGAGTATCGCCTCATGTGATTCAAGATATTCCATACCAATCATGACATCATAAGATCCTAAGATCGTGACATATATGTTGGTCCTGGTGACAAACTTTCTAAGGTTTAGGGTACACCCTGTAACCCTTCCTCCAATATTTTGTTTAGCTCTCAAATCCATCTCTACAAAGCTAAACTCATCTTGTTTGACTGCCTTTACCTTAATCATTTTTAGTGCTACACCAGAAATGAAACTCTTAGTAGCACCGAGATCTATCAAAATACTAAGGGTCTGGTCATTGACGGTACCTGATGTATCAAGCACAGTCGACCGGTGCTCTACCTAGCGGTTATTCACCACTGCATGAATCTGATGGGCTTTTCCCAAATCTCCCACGGTAGTGGGTCTAATCGATCCAGATGCTCTAGTCCTCTCCACTAGGAATTCATGCTAGTAGTGTGGCTCCCCACATGTCCAACACCCCTTCTTCGGTCCAATACTTCTGATATCGAAGTAGAAGTTGAAAGCCCACCGACCTGGAATCCTGGTATGTTCTACTTAATAGGCCTAAACTACTGCTACTGCGGTTGACGTTGTTGCTGATGCGGTGGTCCTCGATAAGGAATCTGTTTTTGAGGCATTAGTTGCTAAGGTGTAGTAAAAGTGGATCCCCTCTAGAAGTGACAATATCCAGGCATATGTCTGGCTAGTGTCTGATGTTGCTGTGCACCGAATGACACCTGCCCTGCCGGTTTCACTAGAGTCTTGCCCTGACCCCTGCTAACAAGATCCTCCTCTGCTATGAGGGCCTTCTGGGTGACATCATGCAAGTTCTGAGGCATCAAAATCCTAAAATTTGCACGTATGTTTCCATTAAGGGCAAACAAAAACATGTTGACCTTAAATTTCTTAGTATTAAGATGCAGAGCATACCGAATCAACTCCATAAAATAGGGCTCATACTCGGGCACTGTATGGCCACCCTGTTGTAAGGCGTTGAACTCGTTGAGCCGATGCTCAATGAATTCCTCTGAAATGTACCTCTCTAGGAACCGTTCCTCGAACAGTTCCCATGACATGTCTTTGACGACCATGTTCAATTGTGGCAGGAGTGTCTTCCACCATAGAAGAGTTCTCCCCTTCAATTAAAATACCGCCATGCCGACCTTCATGTTGGAGGTATAGTCACGAATTCCAAAGAACATCACCATATTCTCCAACCATGCCTTGGCGACTGCCCCATCCGGGGCACCAAAGAAATAGGGAAATTTGACATTCTCAAGTTTGCGGTGAATGCTACCAGTACCAACCAGAGAGCGTGGTGGAACCTCAGGGGGTGTCGGTGCCCTAGCCTCTTCTCTATCCAAATGGTTGATTAGTGCCTTAGACATCTGCTGAAAACACCTCATCAACCCAACCACATCACCCACTGTTATCTTCTCCTATCCGACAACCTGTTCATCTCCCTCAAGGTTAGACCCCTCAGGTGTGGATGCTACTAGAGGTGTCGTGCCTCCTCCCCTAGAACTCCATCGTCTACCTCTGTGACGTCCTCTAACCATGATTACCTGCACGAATACAAGTCAACTTAATTAGCAAAATTATAATCAATATCATAACAACTAAACCCGTAGTGTTCCCAAGTTACGGGTTGAACCCCACTCTGATACCATATGTAACGACCCCATCATTATGACTACAAGCGAAGCAGAAAGTGATTTTATTTTTTGAAACGGGATGACAACCATGATTACAGCTAAACAACACATCTGATGGTGAGCACCTGCTCGCTAAATAGGCATCAGATGACTATAAATCCACGTGCTGGCATGATGCAGGAGCATCTCTCCATTGCCATCCAGTCAGCCACGTCAGTGCGCACTCATGCAGGGCTGAAAGGGAGGCGCAGCCTCATTTTGAATTTGAATTGAATGTAAATAAATGTCTTAGGTTGGTGAGCCATGAATGCCATGTCTTTTCACAGGCATTAGATAGGATCGGCCTTTATTGTAGATTGGTTGAGATCTAGGTCCGATTCTGGACTAGACAACCCCATTCATTGTAATTGAATAGGGTACGTGTACCTGGATGGAAGCGCTCAATGAGCACTCAGGTAAAAGAGATTTCATATCTCATTTTTAAAAAAGAGAATGGTAGAGTTGAAGAGCCAAGGAGAGCTCGAGAACACCTTGTAAAAATACAGGCATTTGCCAATTGTTAATATATGAACAGAGAGCAGTTTTTCCTGCATAATATTTTGTTTATGTGTGTGCATGTGAGTGTTTTCCTTTATGCTGTAATTGTATGTTGTTATCATGCATTTGCAGGGAGTTGAGTTGATTTCAGGTTGAGGTTCTTTGAGGCTTCACACCAGGTGGGTGTGACAGAACGTTGAGGTTCTGATGGTCGTGCATAGAGTTGCATTCTGAACTCAGAGGAGTCAGACAAAGACGTGCTGAGAGCACAAGCATTGAAGTCAACAACTGATACAGAAGAAGGACTTTTGGGGTTACTGAACACCTCAAGAGGCAAGGCTGTGTAGTTGAGACACAGTTGCTAATGGAATCACTGAGGATTCTATGAGAGGCTCTGCCAAGAGGGCATTGAGCGCATATACAGTGGTGTACAGAGAGAAAGAACTCTGATGTGAGTTCTTAAGGGAATACCGAAATCACTGAGGATTCTGAGAGGCTCTGCCAGGAGGGCATTGAGCAGGTGAAAAAGGTGCATAGGAACCCAGAACTACTGAATGTTCTGTGGGAGCAGAGACTTCGCTAGGAGGGCGTCGAGGAAGGTTGTAGACAGACACGAGGTGAAGGGAACTCTTTGAGTTCTAAATATGAAGAAAGCATCCATTGAGGGAGATTTCATTGGGTTACTAGATACCCCGAAGACTCAGTGAGAAGGTCGCTTGAGTAGAAGGATAGCAAGAGGCATCTATATTCCCCATCAGAGGGAGAAGGAAGTCAAAATCCCCCAAGGGGTCTGAGTATTCGCTGAAGCTCAGAAGAGACAGCACCGTGTGTGCGTAGAGACTCTACAGGAGCGCAGGAGACAAGGAATCCGTTGAGGATTCAAGGACAGAAGCTCAGGAAGGGCAGCGCTTTTGCGCTTATCTGGAGACTCAAGTTGAGGAGTTCACGCAAGAGGAAAAGAGACAAAGGTGGAGGCCTTTGAGACTTGGAGATTCTTCCAAGCATAGGGAGGAAGGAAACACAGAAGCTCAGGAGGGATAGTTCCTTCTCATTACAGTGGGGACAGACTCAGGAGAAGTTCCGGACAAGGCCAAGCTTGGAACAGGGAGAAATCTCCAAGGAGAATAATCGACGGTCAGAGTTCAACGGGGGGAAATTGTGAAACCCCGCGGACTGTTTGATCTTAGTAAACCTGCGTGGAAGTTAAACCATAGGCGCAGGCGTGGAGAATTAAATTCCATCGGACTTCGGGGTTTCGGCATTCGGAGGTTGGCAAGGTGAGAGTTCATACCCCGTGAAATCGCGAGTCGCAATTCCCCGAATTGATCAGAGCCGTTGATCCTGAAAGGACAGGTGGCACAAGTTCCCATCATATCGGGGTTCGGAACAAAGCCCATTGGGGTTTGGTGTTCGGTGTTTGTCGAAGTGTGAGGTCCATACCTTTTGGAATCGCGAACAGCAGTTTCCCGAATCAACGAGAGCCATCGATCAGGACAGGGACATGTGGCGTGTGATCCCTGAGGATCGGGGTTCGGCGTTTGGCGTTTCCCGGAGGCAAGAGTTCAACCTCTTCGAAATCGCGACTAGCGATTTCCCGAATCGATCGGAGTCGTCGATCATAGTGGGGACACGTGGCGCAGGATCCTGAGGAGTCGGGATTCAGGGTTTTGTAAGGACCGTGACCTTGTGCATCAAGAGACGCGAAATCCCAAATCGCGATTTCCTGACAGCACGAGTGGGAGACAGGTGTCAAGGGGTTAGACCTCCCCATGGGATGTTGACAAGTTGCATCGGAGAATCGAGGTTCGGGGGTTTGTGATGCAAGAGAATTATGATTGGTGAAATCACGATCCCGCGATCCCCGATCGCACGAGCGTAGGAGGTGACGTAGCTGAGTGGGACCTCCAGAGAAAGTGGAGAACAGGTGTCATCGGACTTCGGGGTTTCGGCGTTCGGGGTTCTTGACGTCAAGGAACTCTTGCATCGTGGATTCACGATCCGTGAAATCCCGAAGAGGACGTGGTAGTGTGACCTCGGAGGATAGTGGAGTACAGGTGTCGTTGTACTCGAGTTTGAAGGCAGAAGGTCCAAGGCCGCACGTGTTATCGAAGTTCGGGGTTCGGGACCTTGTGGTGTAAAGGATTTGTGACATCGCAATTGCCGATTTCCCGATAGGGAAATCCCCGATACTCGAAGAGCATTGACTGTTGACTATTCAGGGTTTGGGGTTGGGAGCTGCATGTGAACCATGCCCACGTGAACCGTGAATTCCCGAGTCGCGATATCCCGATTTACGAAGGGGAGATTGCCGAAGGAGTTCCTGTGGGTGACTCGTGACTCCCGAGGGGAGTTGGAAGAGCCTAGACTCTTCGGGCCTGTGGTTGAAGAAGGTCCTGGTGGGAGTGGTTTCTCACTGAGGGGCAGGTGGCAGCAAGTGGTATCAGAGCCCAAAGGTCTTGTCCGTATACTTCAGGAAAGAGGAGAGAAGGAGGAAAGGAAAGCACTCTGATACTCACGACTTGCGTCAAGTGGTATCAGAGCGGGATTTCATCTGTATTTTGCAGGTGAAGGAAGACAGGGTTGCTGAGAACTCTGTGGGGGCTTGCTTGCCGGAGGTAGCAGTCCGTAGATAGTTAGAGGGAGACGGTAGAAGGAAGCTGAGCACTCAGGATTGCTGGAGTGACAGCAACAGATCTGTCGAGGGGATAGATAGACACAACAAAATGGCTACTGAAGGCCATAGGAAGAAAAGCAAGGCAGAAAAGCTTGCCGAATGGGACGAAGAAGAGACCAGAAATCTCTATGAATTAAAAGTAGACATACAGAAGATGGAACTGCGGATGCGACAGGATAGGAGGAGGAGACGACTGCGCGAATTGCCAATGAAGAAGGCAAAAGTGAAATGGCCAGTCAAGTAGCTGATGGTCATAAGACAACGTAGGTTTTTGAAAAGATGGCTGAGGTATGCTGAGAACCTCAGGGCCACAGAAGAAGACATGATTTTTTACTGTTGGCCAGAGACAGGAAAAATTCTCAATGATGATGATGATGAGTGGGATAAATTGGAATCAACTGATGGTTTCAAATACTGTCGGTTGGGCAGAAAAGAAGAAATTCCAGTTTACCAGGAGGGCAACGAATTGGGATCAGTTGAGGATCTCAAGGACTGTCGTGAGGGTAGCTAGGAAACTTTGCATTGCCAGTTGGGCGATGAAAGGAGATCAGGTGAAGATCTCGAAGACTGCCAAGAGGGCAGCGAAAGCATACTAAGCTACCTAGAGGGCAGAGATGAAAAATTGAGACTGTCTGAGAGTCTCTTGGACTCAAGGGAGAGTTCAATTCAGCAAAGGTTGCTGATGAAGATGGGATCGGTTGATCTCATAATCTGCCAGGGAAGCAGCAGTGGAAGCATCCCATATGGCCAGATGGGCAAGGATGATTTGAGAAGTCAGATTCAGCCAGGAGAGATGACAGAGCATATAAGCTCGCAAGAAGATCAGCAGATGAAGCTGACAGGAGAGGAGGAACATCAAGATGGTATACTGATGATTGGGGGAATTGAAATATTCCTTCCATTTGCCCAGGAGGAGGCAAAAAATTCTGTTCAAAATGCAACAACAGCAGGGGAACAGTCACAGTTGGAGATGACTGTCAGAAAAGAAAGGAAATTGGAGCAGGTATCTGAAACTGCCGAAGTGGATGAAGAGAAGAATGAGTGTTCTGAGGAACAACTCAACAAATTCAGCCAGCAAGCTGAGCGAGCTGTAGCATTTGAGCTGACAGCAAAAAAACCAGAAGAAGGAAACGAGCATTCCGAGGAATGGCTCGACATATTCAGCATTTCAGTTGAAAATACTGCAACACGAGAGGTTGCAGAAGCAGAAGAAGAAGACACAGACAACATATGTTTGGCTGATCTGTGGGAATAGATTGAAGCCCTAGAAGACAGGGTGAAAGTGTAGGGCATGCACATCCAACAGGTGAGGTTGGAGACATATGAGGAATGCGTGGGGGATCATGATGATCTTCCCAATGGCCCAAATTTTTTGTAGTTGTGGAGACTGCAACAGAAAAGCCAGCCACTGGAGCAGCTGGATGAAGCGATCAAGGAAATCATGGAGCTGATGTTGAAATTAGCGCAGACTACCAGCGAGGAGAAGTTGGGTAGAGGAAAGACAGCAGTAGCAGCGCAGCGGAAGCAGCAGTAGCAGAATGGAGCAAATGGGCAGCTCCACACATTTGTTTGGAATCCAGGGGGGACTTCCAACAAGCTACAGGGGAAGCTCATGAGCAGGAGCTCATGATTTTTGCAGCTGTGGAGTATGATGCAGGAGCATCTCTCCATTGCCATCCAGTCAGCCACATCAGCGTGCACTCATGCAGGGATGAAAGGGAGGCGCAACCTCATTTTGAATTTGAATTGAATGTAAATAAATGTCTTAGGCTGGTGAGCCATGAATGCCATGTCTTTGCGTAGGCATTAGATAGGATCGACCTTTATTGTAGATTGGCTGAGATCTAGGTCTGATTCTGGACTAGACAGCCCCATTCATTGTAATTGAATAGGGTAGGTGTACCTGGAGGGAAGCGCTCAATGAGCACTCAGGTAAAAGAGATTTCATATCTCATTTTTTAAAAAGAGAATGGTAGAGTTGAAGAGTCGAGGAGAGCTCGAGAACACCTTGTAAAAATAAAGGCATTTGCCAATTGTTAATATATGAACAGAGAGCAGTTTTTCCTGCATGATATCTTGTTTATGTGTATGCATGTGAGTGTTTTCCTTTATGCTTTAGTTGTATGTTGTTATCATGCATTTGCAGGGAGTTGAGTTGATTTCAGGTTGAGGGTCTTTGAGGCTTCACACCATGTGGGTGTGATAGAACGTTGAGGTTCTAATGGCCGTGCATAGAGTTGCATTCTGAACTCAGAGGAGTCAGACAAAGACGTGCTGAGAGCACAAGCATTGAAGTCAACAACTAATACAGAAGAAAGACTTTTGGGGTTACTGAACACCTCAAGAGGCAAGGCTATGTAGTTGAGACATAGTTGCTAATGGAATCACTGAGGATTCTGTGAGAGGCTCTGCCAAGAGGGCATTGAGCACGTATACAGTGGTGTACAGAGAGAAAGAACTATGCTGTGAGTTCTTAAGGGAATACCAGAATCACTGAGGATTCTGAGAGGCTCTGCCAGGAGGGCATTGAGCAGGTGCAAAAGGTGCATAGGAACCCAGAACTACTGAATGTTCTGTGGGAGCAGAGACTCCGCCAGGAGGGCATCGAGGAAGGTTGTAGACAGACACAAGGTGAAGGGAACTCTTTGAGTTCTGAAGCTGAAGAAAGCATCCACTGAGGGAGCTTTTATTGGGTTACTGGATACCCCGAAGACTCAGTGAGAAGGTCGCTTGAGTAGAAGGATAGCAAGAGGCATCTATATTCCCCATCAGAGGGAGAAGGAAGTCAAAATCCCCCAAGGGGTCTTAGTATTTGCTGAAGCTCAGAAGAGACAGCACCATGTGTGCGTAGAGACTCTACAGGAGCGCAGGAGAGAAGGAATCCGTTGAGGATTCAAGGACAGAAGCTCAGGAAGGGCAGCGCTTTTGCGCGTATCTGGAGACTCAAGTGGAGGATTTCGCGCAAGAGGAAAAGAGACAAAGGTGGAGGCCTTTTAGACTTGGAGATTCTTCCAAGCATAGGGAGGAAGGAAACGCAGAAGCTCAGGAGGGATAGTTCCTTCTCGTTACAGTGGGGACAGACCCAGGAGAAGTTTCGGACAAGGCCAAGCTTGGAATGGGGAGAAATATCCAAGGAGAAGAATCGACGGTCAGAGTTCAATGGGGGAGAATTGTGAAACCCCGTGGACCGTTCGATCTTAGTAAACCTGCGCAGAAGTTAAACCATAGGTGCAGGCGTGGAGAATTAAAGTCCATCGGACTTCAGGGTTTCGGCATTCGGAGGATGGCAAGGTGAGAGTTCATACCCCATGAAATCGCGAGTCGCGATTCCCCGAATTGATCAGAGCCGTTGATCCTCAAAGGACAGGTGGCACAAGTTCCCATCATATCGGGGTTCGGAACAAAGCCCATCGGGGTTCGGTGTTCGACGTTTGTCGAAGTGTGAGGTCCATACCTTTTGGAATCGCGAACAGCGGTTTCCCGAATCAACGGGAGCCGTCGATCAGGACAGGGACACGTGGCGTGTGATCCCTGAGGATCGGGGTTCGGCGTTTGGCATTTCCCGGAGGCAAGAGTTTAACCTCTTCGAAATCGCGACCGGCGATTTCCCGAATCGATCGGAGCCGTCGAGCATAGCGGGGACATGTGGTGCAGGATCCTGAGGAGTCGGGATTCGAGGTTTTGTAAGGACCGTGACCTTGTGCATCAAGAGACGCGAATTCCCGAACCGTGATTTCCCGACAGCACGAGTGGGAGACAGGTGTCAAGGGGTTAGACCTCCCCATGGGATGTTGACAGGTGGCATCGGAGAATCGAGGTTCGGGGGTTTGTGATGCAAGAGAATTGCGACCGGTGAAATCGTGATCCCGCGATCCCCGATCGCACGAGGGTAGGAGGTGATGTAGCTGAGTGGGACCTCCAGAGCAAGTGGAGAACAGGTGTCATCGGACTTCAGGGTTTCGGCGTTCGGGGTTCTCGACGTCAAGGAACTCTTGCATCGCGGATTCGCGATCCGCGAATTCCCGAAGAGGACGTGGCAGTGTGACCTCAGAGGATAGTGGAGTACAGGTGTCGTTGTACTGGAGTTCGAAGGCGGAAGGTCCAAGGCCGCACGTGTTATCGAAGTTCGGGGTTCGGGACCTTGTGGTGTAAAGGATTTGTGACATCGCAATTGTCGATTTCCCGATAGGGAAATCCTCGATACTCGAAGAGCGTTGACTGTTGACTATTCGAGGTTCGGGGTTGGGAGCTGCATGTGAACCGTGCCCACGTGAACCGCGAATTCCTGATTTACGAAGGGGAGATTGCCGAAGGAGTTCCTGTGGGTGACTCATGACTCCTGAGGGGAGTTGGAAGAGCCTAGACTCTTCGGGCCCGTGGTTGAAGAAGGTCCTGGTGGGAGCGGCTGCTCACTGAGGGGCAGGTGGCAGCATGGCACAAGATCAACTGGGTAAAACATGCATAAAACAACAAGGAGAAATTACTACCCACACGACACAAACAATGCCATGCCTACAAGCTAAGGGACAACATCCGCCTCCCAACATAATGGCCTTGATGACCAATGACTAGAACCTCAAGGCACACAAACCAAACGCATCAAGGTGTTACAACTTAAGCGCTAACAAAAATTTACATCGGTCAACAAAACCCACACAAAAGGCACCGACCTTAGCCAATTTATCCTTCGCCTCTATCTCTTAGGGCACACAATGATCCCCTCATCGGGAATCATGTCCTCCCCATGTGATAGGCACGACTATAACCTTTGCGCGACACCTCCTATCTGGACCAAGGAATCTAGATAAATCCGATGCGCTAGGAGCCAAATACTGACAAGAAGGCTACACCGATACCCCAAGAAACAGGTCGACAAGACACAAGATGACTACAATCAAAGAAAAATCTCAAGCTAATACCCGACTCCGCCAATAACCCATCCAAGAATTGATCAGCCAGATGTCAAAGTGCTAAGGTCGAACTGTTACCAAGCTACTAAGGTCATAAATGTTATCATAAAGCACCCTAATAAAGGCACTTAACCAAATCAAATACGCTTATCAAGAATTATAAACTATCCATTAAAATAAGTTAACTACTTAACATTTTAAAGGTGCTCCATGCTGCTTATAAAAATAATCGACATTATTGTCTAAAAGGGATAATCCTTAATGTGATCGATGTTTATAATTAATGCCACTTCAATGCTATCCTTACTTCCATTTTATGTTGTTATGCGGTTATAAATAAAATCCATTTGGCGCTATTCAATGAAATTTTAATTCTATCTTGTTGTTTATAAATAATTTTCACCTCGACGTTATTCAATGAGATTTAATGCTAATTTTAAATGCTATCTGACAACAATAATTATTAATGCTAATTAATAACAGAAGAACATTGTCCAGAAACAAAGTGCCATGTTATCGTTGTCATAAGGATAACATAACCCAATAATACATGCTAAGTTAAAAATGATCACAATGATACGTGCTGTAATAAAGCTAAGATAACAATGATAACAATAATACACGCTGTAATAATTCTAAGTTAACAATGATAACAATAATGCACACTGTAATAATACTAAGTTAGCAAGAGAACATTGCGCAATAATACAAGATAACTCTATATAGTAAAATCACATTATACCAATCGCTTAACCATACCATATAAATCAAGCTATACATTACAAGAAAAGTGATCAAATCCAGCTATGCGCCAAAACATTTTCAGAGAAATCAAATCGCAATGAAGTATGGGCAAAGGGCAGAGTGTCCAAATGACAAGGCTGGCAAAAGACAAGAAGACACAGAGATAAATGGTTGCCACCTCCAGACAAATATAGCCATGAAGACACAAAGATAAGTGGCAATTTTTAGAGATTAATAAATACATGAAGACATGGAGATAATAAAGACATGAATACGCAAAATTACAAAGATTAAAAATGATAAATGGAAGAGATTAATTGCAGAGATTAATGGAAAATTTGTAGAGGTTAACCATTGGCAAAATCGTTGAAATCTTGCACGATTTATTACATTCTTTTAATCACTACTAATAGTTAATAATGAAATTAACTGAATACAAGATGAAGACCCTGCGGTCTAAATGTATGGGATTTATGCTCCCTATCATTTCAATTCACTGTCAGACTACAAATCTCAGTCATATAGTAATTAAAAATGTTTCCATACAACCTATACCTTCATTGCCAGGTATTCACGATTTAAAAAAAAGAGGAACAATCATGGACCAAGTAAAATCGTTATCAATAAAATCCACCATTACACAAAAATGCTCACCCTTACGCCCCCATTAACCAGTAAGGCATAGGCATTTGATGGAGAAAAAAGAAACAAGTCAGATGTATAAAATTGCAGGGAAAATTTTCCCTTAAAATAAAAACAAAATGCAGTCCTAAGAAGTGAAAAAATTTACAGGTAAACAACCACAAATTACAGTATTAAAATGGCCAAAATCGCCAGGTAAATACAATCAATGATTGTTGTCTTTAGGAATGGAAAAATCACCCTGTAAATAAAAACCAAATGTAGTCTTAAGAAGTAGCAAAATCGCCAGATACACAAGCTACGATTGATGTCTTAAAGAGTGGAAAAATCTCCAGATACACAACCAACCATTGTTGTCTTAAGGAGTTTCAAAATCGCCATGAAAATATAAATGAATTGCAGTCACAAGAAGTGGAAAAATCGCCAGGTAAACAAGCACGAATTGCAGTCTTAAAATGGCCAAAATCGCTAGGTAAATACAAGCAATGATTGTTGTCTTTAAGAGTGGCAAAATCACCCTGTAAATAAAAATGAAATGCAGTCTTAAGAAGTGGCAAAATCGTCAGATACATAAGCTACGGTTGTTGTCTTAAAGAGTGGAAAAATCGCCAGATACACAAGCAACTGTTCTTGTCTTAAGGAGTGGGAAAATCACCCTGAAAATATAAATGAATTGCAACAAATATGGCCATAAAAAAAAAAAAAAAAACATAGAGTTAAATAGCCAGGAAGGTATTACCAAGCAGAGTTAAATTATTGAGCAATATATAAAAACACAGAGTTAGAATTTTGTGGTTGAGGGTGTTGAAATGCAGAGAACACTAAACACAGTTTTCAGATGCCGAGAATGATTAGGACACAGAGGTGATATAACATGCAAATACCAAAACAAGGCGAAGATTAAGGTACGAAGATAAGAAGGGGTAAACCACTGGGCAAACACATCCTTCTCTCATCATCCACACATAGAAAAGCAGGGAATTAGAATCTATAGGTCACTATGCACCAAAGTGATGACCGTCGATTTGGCTCGTGGCCGACTGTTTAGGCACAGAATGAAGAACTAGGGATGAAGATGAAGTAAAAAAAAATAAGAACACTTCACAACAAATTGATAAAACCAATAGGTCAGTCACAACATTCAGGGATCGAAGGCCAAGGGAATCAAATCAACAATGAGCTTAAGGCTATGGGGAAATTAAGTTATCAATTAAAATGTTGATTCAACACCTTCTATACACAGTTAAAATCACATAAATAAAAGCGTGAGGTAAATAATCATCTACCATGAAAAATAAAAGTAACCGTACCATAGCCCAAGTCATCCACTCTGATTCATTGTCTCGCATGATCTGTGCATCTCCCACTTATCGAATAATGAGACCTCACCGGTACCTCCCAACCAACAATAGGGACAATCTTCTTCCCCCTTAGAACCCCGAGCCGCAAAGGGGCCACGCACACTAAATTAGAGAACGACTAGCTCCCAGCTTGCCTCGCAAGGCTGAGCTACCACTCCTCACCGAGGTTGGTATCCCAACTCCCACAAGCTAAGTCAATCAAGTCTAAAATTCTGTAGCGTAACATTATGCATAACAGAAAATATCCATCCTCCTCCTTCTCCCTCCTTTATATAGATTTTCTAAGTCAATTACTTTCCCAAATTCCCATTTAATTTATTGTTCAATAATTTAATTCATAAAAATCCTCCCCGTACATGTGTCACCCATCCCCTTCATTGCACCATAAATTAATCTCATTAACTAATTATTTACTCCTATTTCCCTCACCCACCTAAAAGCATTCCTAGAATCGCTCCTAGGTGTCCCCATAATCCCTTACACATTATAAAGACCTACCCTCTTACTAATTTACTAGTTGAGTTCAATTTAGAAAGTTCTTAAATGCAAGATACCTTACTAAGTTAGTCATTCTTCTTTTTCCTTATGTTTCCCTTTCTCTTTATGTTTCCCCCTTTTTCCTTAGTTTCTTAATTCTTTTAAATTTCCCTCTTTCCCTTTTTATTTAAAACTCAAATTAGTAATTGTAGACTTTACCCCTTTTTCATTTTAGTAAAAATTTTAATTAGCACATATGACAAACAATTATTTCCCTTTTAAAATTTTAAATCCCTCAAAAAATTGTTTTTAATAATTTAGTCGAGTTTCTTACCCCCTTTTTGTCACATTTTAACGATGACTATTAGTATTAATTTTATTTTTTTCTACCACAAGTATGACTTAGAATTAGATTTTATTTTCAAAGTTTGGGCGACATTTTATTAGGGAGATTGTATTAAATATTTCATATCACATTTTTCGTTATAAGGCCATCTAGGTTTAATCACTTATTAGTTAACAAGGTGACATGCTCTTCAGGATGCACTAGGTGCTCCAAGGGTTCCACTCACCTCTTTCTATTTTTCTTGCGCGACGTGCTCTTCAAGACGCACTGTGTGCTCCAAGGGTGCCACTTGCCTCTTCCCTTTTTTCTTGCACAGCGTGCTCTTTAGGACACACTATGTGCTCCAAGGGTGCCACTCGCCTCTTGACTAACTTGGTAGACATAAAAAACCTCTAGAGTCAACACTATGTCAGGTGATATTGTGGGAGACTAAGGGCCTCTAAGGAATAAGGCCCCTGCCTTATTGCGTGCCCCTTAGAATCATCGTGAGTGAATGTTGCAGTCGACCCTCACGACATCGTGGCTCTTCTTGAACTAGGTAATTGTTAACCTATAGTTTGAGCCACGGTGGGAGTTCTAGTAGGTTGTGGCAGGGATGTTGTCCACACATCTCCCTCAATGTCTCTGGTTATCATGCATGACTCCTCTACTCCACATGTGAGTCTGGTCGGCAAGCTGTTGTCAACCTGCAACATCAATGAATCGTGTCATAATAAAATCCATAATCATAACATCTAATCAGATGCACATAGGTCATATATACAACAATCAAACCCCAATTGTCCACTCCCTAACTCGGTCTGGAGTCCAAGGGGTTTCATCGATGCCTCTACATCCTCAAGGTCCAAATTCTTGCACACTCGGGAAACCGAGTCAATAGGACCTACCTATGTCAATAAAACAAAATAACATGTCATCAATTCATAATGCCTCATAATCATAATCAAATTACCAATAGTATAATAATCTGGATCACTTGCAAGCAAGTGTCCTCAAAGAATAATTTCGCTTAGTGCACACAAGAGCGGGATGTTATAGTCTCTACGAATGGTTAGTCATGCTCTTTGTCTTAAAAAATGCACCAAACACTTTCATGAGGTTGATGCATGATGCATTGAGACCCTTCACCAACTCCTTTGTGGTAGTATATTTGGATGACATCCTCATCTTCAACAAAATGTGGGAGGAGCACATGCAACATATTCAATAGGTTTTTAGCACTTTGTGACAACACAAGCCTTATGTCAACTTGGACAAATTCTCTTTTGGCATGAACATGGTTCAATACTTGGGCTACATTGTTGATGAGCATGGGGTACATGTTGATCTAGCTAAGATCCAAGTCATCCCTGACTGGCCAACACTGACCACACTGATTGAGCTTCGAAGCTTCTTAAGACTAGCCCATTTCTACCGATGATTCATGTTGGGATTCTCCCTTATTGCATGGGCCCTCAACCAAGTGACCAAGGGCAGTGGTAGGGCCAATTTCATGTCGGAGAAGGAACAACATTGAAAATTCGATGATCTGAAACATCGCTTGGGCTTAGCTCCAATACTCTCCTTGCCTGATTTGCAAAAACCATTTGATATTGAGACTGATGCATATGACTATGTTGTGGACACAATTCTCACTCATCACGGGCATCCTGTGGCATACCATAGTGAGACACTCTCTGATACTGTCTGAAAATACCCCAACTATGACAAAGAAATGTATTCCATTGTACAAGACTATCGTTAATGGAAACATTACATTCTAGGGAAAGAGACGATCATACACACTAATCACAAGCCTCTACATTTCATACAGACATAGGGGAAATTGCAAAATGATAGCCATTATAAGTGGTCCACCTACCTTCAACAGTTCCATATCAAAATCAAGTATAAGATAGGTATCTCCAATCGTGTCGTTGACTACCTCAGTTGGCCTCCTATGGCTACACTCATCACTTTTCTCCATTCATGTGGACATGAAGCATTAGAGTGGCCCCAAATTTATCAACAAGATCCAAACTTTTCCACCATATATCATCTCTTGGGTACAAGCACCACTGTCATTGATTTTCACATTCAGGATACACTCTTATTCCACCTGGGCCATCTCTGTGTTCCTAAAAGTGAGTGCAAATTTGATTTGGGAATCCCACTACAGTCGGGTGGCAGGACATTTTTACGTAGAGAAAATTGTGGTTGTTCTTCAGAAACATTTTTATTTTCCAAAACTTCGATAGGACGTTAGTAAGTATATCGGATCTTGCACTACCTATGCCATTGCCAAGACAACCATTAAGACGCAAGGCTTATACACCCCTCTTACTATTCTCGAGAAGTCATGGGAATCCATCTCAATGGATTACATGTTTGGTTTTCCATCTACCAAGCATGAAAATGACTGCGTGTTTGTGGTTGTTGATCGGTTTTAGAAGATGGCCATCGTTACATATAGTAAGAAGAATGTCACAATGACAGATACTTTGATGCTCTTCTTCGAACGAGTTTGGGTCCACTTTGGGATACCACAGACCATCATCTCTGACCAAGACAACAGGTTCCTCAACACCTTTTGGTTGAGTCTCTGGTCTCTGTTGGACACCAAGCTCAAAAAATCCATTGCTTTTCACCCCCAACCCGATGGCCAAATCGAGGTCATCAATCCAATGATTGTGCACATCCTGCACATGTACAATTCTAATCATCCCCGTGCATGGGATGAGAGTCTCCCATATGTACAACACAACTACAAAAGGGCTCTCCATAGTTCCACCAACCATATCCCATTTCAGGTGGGTCTGGGATTTCAACCCATGGAACCAATTGATGTTGCAATTCCTCTTGCCACCACAGAGACAGACGATTCCCCTGATTAGTCTATGATCGATAAAGCCACTAGATTCATTGAGTGGGTTAAACACATCTGCAAACAAGTCTAGGATATTTTTCATAAATCCAATGCTAAGTACAAGAAGCACCATGATCAACACAGGGTATCACACTAGTTTCAGGTTGGCGACAAAGTCTGGTTACATTTGCAAAAGGATAGTCTCATTGGGCCCCATTGGAAGCTTCACCCACTTTTTTATGGGCCTTACACTGTCACCAAGGTTGTGGGTAACAATGATTTTGAGCTCAACACTCCACCCTTCTTTATTATGCATCTAGTATTCAATATGGACCTCCTTCAGCCATATTCTCCACTATTATTGGACATCTCTAAGATCATCGAACAACTGATCCTAATAGATCTCAACCCTGACTGCATGGAACAAGCATCCACTAACCAGATCGTGGACATACAGGTCAAGGCACTCACCAACAATAGATCCAACTTTATTAAGTTGTCAAGGTAGGGAAATTCCTACACCAAGGCAAGTGGCTCACCTGGGGCCAAGTCCAACATAAGTTTCCTCACTTGATTGGGGAACTCAACGAAATGGAGACCATTTCTTCCTAAGGGCAGAGGATTGACCTAAGTGGATATTGGTGGCCACCCACCAATTCCAATTGGCACCTCGTGTCTATTTTTGTTCAGCACGTCCCTTTTTTATGCTTTATAATTGTGAGTTATACACTTCTAAGGTTTCTTGAAGCCCCACACATTTTTCAGTAGGATACGAGTGGCCTCTTGCCTAATCCAACTCTATTATTTTGTATGTTTTCATGTCAGCAGATCTTTTTGTACTTTTAGGGTTGTTTTGGGGCCCTAAACATTATTTTTTTGGCTCGCCACAGTTAGACTGTAGTCGAAGTCAGAGTCTAATAGTGAAATGTGTAGTTCTCTAAAACACCTTTCCAATGGGCTATCACGTGCATAAAATGAAGGTTTATGCAATAGTTACGACCCTAGGAAGTTGAGGTACCAAATTACACCAACTTACCCATAGGGACCACATGAATTTTTTCATTTATCCTTTTAGGGTTAGGTCTTTGGATGTCTAGGGTTTTGACATTCATGAGTAAAATGAAAAGGGCCTATGGAGCCTCATTGTAATCCATTCTTCTCAGACGGATGCACATAGCAACAACATCTGTTCTCAGAGATAGCTACCACCATTCGAGCAAGTTTCAGTTCTGCAGTTTTATAGTTTCAGCCTATTTAATTATTTAATAGAAGATATTGTTCACTAGATATTTTTGTTATTCTTCCTATCTCTATGTTTATTGTATTCAGTCTATTAATCAGTTCATTTGTCTCCTAAATATGGATCAATAACTACTTATTTATTATATGTATTTATACCTTATATTATTAATTATTAATCTGCGAGAATGTTTTCCCGATGTTGTCCAAACATCAACACTCACTCGCTCTCAGTTAGGGAGGTATCTTTCCATGATGTCTTCATCTAGTAGTAACAACAATTAAAAGTAAAGAAATAGTTACAATCCATTTCACATTGTAAGGTGAATGTTGTAACAACACTTAAAAGTAAAGAAGTATTCCATACTAAGAGAATAATAAATAACAAAATTAATCAAACCAATAACACCACATATATGGAAATAAGATGGTTAAATATTTATTCTTTATCTATGATCTCAATAGAATTAAAAACTTTTATATAAATATCAATAGCCAAGATATTAGGTTAATGGTTAAGAACATGTATTTCCTATTTGAAAATCACACTTTAAATCCAAAAAAATTAAGATATATATAAACCAATTTAATATCAAATGATTGATAAGTAATGTTTTTTTATTGGTTTTTAAACAATTTACAATATATTATCAATGCTTAAAATAGTTGTCTATCCAAAAATATCTTAATAGAATGTAAACATGATATGGAATTATTACCTAGTTCACTTTAAAAACAACAACAAAAAAATTAATCAAAATCTTGAATTTTAATTAATAATCAAATAATAATCATGAATTTTATTTTAATTTATTAAAAAATATTATTATTTTTTCTAGTTTCAAAAATTTCAAAAATTTGAAAACTTTTTATACTTGATTTTCTATTTTTTCTTCAATATTTTTCACAATACCTTTTTTTCTCAACATCATTACTTCTCTAACACTCAACAATCAAATTATCACTATTAACGTTTAGTATTTTATACCCCACCATAATATATGAAATTTCAATATAAAACTCACAATATTTTAAAGTTAGATCATTTTTTGTGTTAGTACTTTTTTCAATAGAAAATTTGTTCAATTATATTAATGAAAATATAATTTTTTTACATCTTCAAGACCATAATAGATGATCATAGCAAAATTAGTCCATAGACCATGCTCAAAAACATAAACTACTACATCCCCAAAAGAAACCAGAAAGTCACCATAACCAACACAGAGGTTGCAAAATGAGAAACAAAACATGGGTAAAAGCCCCAAAAAACACTAGAAAAGAAACTGAACCAGATGTCACATGCCCCCAAATGACCTCAAAGTGTTAAACAGTACACCACACGCCCCCATGTGGACCTCAAAGCTCTGGTCCAAAACTTCTTCTAGACAAGGAGGAAGAGGTCAAGAGAGTCCAAAAAAACCAAAGAAATGACTAAACCCCCATTACAACAAACCCCAAAAGCCTCCAACAAGACTCCAATTATTAACACTGTCGCGCATCTGGAGTAACGATTGTGTTCGTTACAACTTTTTGTATATACAGAGAGAAAATCGACCCAAAACAAGAAACAACCACCACAAGTTTCTCCGCAAAGCACCGCCACACCGCATGCCCACTATGTAAGACTCTCCTCCACCACCACCGAACCCTCCGTGTCAAGTACTTGAGAGTGGATTGGTTTTCCCATGACATTTTTTTGTTTACATATAATTCAATTGAACCATCTAGTAAAACATTCTTCTTATTATATTTTACACTTTTCTATGTATGCGATTTTGCACTTTAAGACATTAAGTGTAATCCTTCTATTTTCTACATTAAAATGCAACATGTGGTTAGGATTGTTGAATTCGAGGAACAAACCATTAAATATGGTTTACAGTGTTAATGATACTAGACATTCGCCACATTTTATGTAATACGTGGTTGGCATTTATCCCTATAGTTATAATGTTAACATACCATCTCACACATATGTCTTATGTGTAATTTTAATTAAATGTTAACTAGAAATATGGATATCTTTAGTAAAAGTACACTTTACATTTTTAAAAGAAAACAAAATTATTGATTGTATTTAGGGATGTTTTTTATAATTTAATATAAAATATATGTGTAATTATTTTCATATTCAACCATATAGAGTTGATATTTTATATTAAAAAATACTAATAAAAAAATATATTTGAATGTTTGACATAAATAAAATATTTCAATATCAATTTCATATATGTTGATGATGGTTAGCATCCCCATACATACCTATACAATAATTTAAAGTAAAAACGAAATTATTATTGGGTTAATGGGTTTTGTACAATCTAATATGAGGATGAGGTGTAATTTCTTTAGTGATTAACATGGAATTGACACATGACATTTAAAAAATATTAATAAGAAAAAAGAGTATTTTAATGTTGGCCATAGATATAATATTATAATGTCAACTTTTATAATGATTCTTAACATCCCTCTCATTATATATAGAGAGAGAAAAATGATTTCTATAACTTAGTATGAGGGAGATATATCTTTCCTTCAATACCAAACATGGATTTAAAACTTGGCATATAATATATATTAATCACAAAGTATAGATCATAAATACATATTATATCTTTATTAAAATTAAAAAACATTATAACCTTGCTACCACACCAACTATGAAGTAAAAATCCAAACTAAAATAAAAATCCATAATTTCTAGATCCTCATTTTCTCTT
>ML781703.1:389352-400287 GCA_009831015.1 Picea engelmannii | reverse complement strand
CTCATTTTAAGGATCATCTCAACTTATGCAATTGATATATTATAATAAGAGGTTTTTCCCTCGAAAAAAATTCTTATTCATTTACTCTTTCACTTCATTTATGCATATGATTACTGAATTGGGTCATTTTAATTCTTATTTATCTATTTGGTACATATTGTTTCATCTCAAAGTAGAGGGTCCATGGTTTGAATCATTCAAAAAAGACAAAAATTAAAATAAGTCTTTTGATATTTTCAAAGTCATGGGATTTCCAAGTCAGGTATTTTGTCTAGTCAATAAATTAGGCTTAGCCATTTGGTTTTGGTGGAATAGCGATATATGAATATTGGAAGATCAAAATTGAATATTACCTATTTCATTGTATAGAATATAGAGTAGGGTATTTTAACTACAATTTTTATAACTAATAAATAAAAAAATTCTATATCATTGTCCATAAAAGTTTTCTCTTGTAATAAAGTTAAAAATAAGGTTCTAATAATTTAAAAATAAATTTAAATTTATCTTGAAAGGTTCAAATTATAGGTGATCAATAGAAGTATAAAGAGAACATGTTCAAGTAAGTCACTAAATAATTTCAACAATATAGGATTATAATTGGTTAAGTTACAACATATTCAAGGCTAACTAGTAGAGAAAACTCTAAATCAAGACTTTATAAGTTGTATGAACTTAGAGTTATCATAACTTTTGATTAAATATCAATTTGTGGTGATTCAAGTTAAAAAGAGAAATTAGATGAGAATATATAGATATGAACTTTTTGACCATATGAGGATAATTTCTTGAGAAATGACCATTATCATGTAGGGATAAACAAGGGTATCATTGGAGAAGTAAGAAAAGTTGAAGGACATGCCAAGCGAAATTGTGGAATTTATCATCATGTGGAAGAACCTACAAACAAAATATGAAACTTGGAAAAATGAGTTTTTCTTACAAAAGAAATGTCAACTAATTAAGCATTAAGGACAATTCTTATCTCAAAGAGTAAGATATGATAATCTCCTAACACTTGATACATTAAGTTGTTATTGTAATTTTATTGTTGTCATTATTGATTGGATAATTATTATACCCTTTGTATCATATATACATATATCAAAAACATTAGTTTGAATTATCATTTCATCTTGTACATTTAATATATTGTAATAAAAAATTCTTTCTTTAAAAAAAATCTTATTTATTCACACTTTTACTTAGTGAAACATTATTAAGTTAATTTTTTTTAACCTTTATTTGAATATTTAATATATAACACTTCGTAAACTAAACAATACCCCATTTTTTTTTTTTTTCACATACCAATAAAATCTTATACCAAAAGGAATTAATTGAGTGACACAATTAATGAACACTCACATTACTTTGTAATATTACATCAACCTTGATGTAGGAAGCTCCTTTTATATTTATCCTTATCTGAATGTTTCTCTTGATATTTCATTCAAAGATGGAAATGCTTCCTTCAATAAGGTTTGCAAATGTTTCTATTAATTTTTTAAACTCAACAATATTTTTGAAACTCAACCAAAAAAATCTAAGAAGTGCGAGCTAAGGAAAGTAATTATTATAGAAACATTTTGTAAGATAAAAGATTGTTTTTCCTTAACAAATTTATACGAGTCAAATTAGACGGATTCGAGAAGCTAAGATATAAAATAGAATATAACAATGTTTAAAACTAAGTAAATATTAAATGATTCCTCAATTTTATTTATTTAATTGAAATTTATTTAATAATCTAATTATCATCAAGTAGGATTCTTGAAAACCTATTATTTAATGGGTATTATTTTACATTAGTGATGATAGGAATTACTAACATTAAAAACTCATCTTAATAGATATACCTTAAAGTTTATATATTTTTATTTTATTGATTTTATAAAATCATTTTAGATCCATTTTGAGTATAAATTATAAATTGATCAAACATGGATAACTATCAAATTTATTTAGGTGCAAATATTTTTTAAGTTTTTTTTATTCTAGAAGGAGTTTTAATTTTAAGGGATTTGATTCCTCTTCCAACTTGAGAGATATAGAGTTAAAATATATTTAGGATGAGATAACATGGAAACAAAGATTTTAAATATTTATAATTCAAATGGTAAAAATAATGAGAAAAATAAAACAAGTCATACGATCTCTACAAATATTACATGTGCAAAAAAACTCTAGGGAGATCTTGTAACACAAATCCTTTAACTATAGGTAGGATTCTTATTATTGCATCAAATTTATTAAATTTCAAAAAGTGGAAATACTCAATCAAATAGATTCTATAACGTCTTCAATTACTTCCAAAGATCATTTTTTAGACTAGACAGTAGGTGTAGTGAATGGTTGTAGTGAATGGTTCATTTAATATTGTATTTTCAATGATTGTTAGAGTGGGCTACACTGAGAGAGTGTTTAATGAAAATTTTATTAACTCATTCCAATGTAATACGAAAAGATCACACCATAATTTTTCATTCCAAACATCCTACATGTAAATAAAGGGATAAAATTATGTCCATGCAATCAACCCCAGTTTATTCATTGCTTGCTAAATTTAATGTTTATTGTGGATACTTAGGTGTAAACATCAATTATATACATCATGATCCTATTACTCATCCATGATAACCACATAATCCATCCTTACTAAACCTATCTCTCCTCCAACACATTGACCATCAACATTGTGAATGCCCTTAGACATTTCTTGTATGAGTTTGTAAATGCTCTAACCTGTTTATCATCTAATCTTTTTAGTGACGAAGATGATCATATTGGTGATCAACCTCAATTTGAATTAGACATATAAATTATCAATTATCTCTATGGTTGTGGAAAATACATGCATTGGTGAAGGAAAATATAAATACATTTTTCAATGCCATATGACATATCGAAATCTCATGAACTAGATGACTTTTAACTATGTTAAAGAATCTATTTTTTCTGATTTTATAATTAATTTTTAGAGTAAACATATTAAAAAAATAACATACTTCAATTAATTAAAGAATCAAGTCCTAATTTTAATTAGCTTTGAATTAGTTACTAAATCAATTTGTTTGATGATTTCAATTATCTTTTCAATTTCATTTAAATTTAAATTCACTTCTTTATTAAATTATTTTATTTAGTTTCAATTCATTTCCTTCACACATCTCCATTAATGATTTTAATTTTCTAGATATAATTTTTTATATTCTTTGTATTATTAATAATTTTTTTAAAGTAACATGTGTTACATATATTTGTTATATAATTATATAAAATATAATTATTATGTATTTGGACTAAAATTATAATATTAGGGTCAACATTATAATAGTTTAAATGTTTTTAAAAGTATAACTTCATATTAAACATAAAAGTAATTACACATTTCTCTTATATTAAATTAAACCATGTAATATAGTTTAAACTAATCTGTTAAAAAATAAATTGAAACTTAATTAAAATTAAAATTAATAATAATAAAATAAACAAATAATATTTGTAATAATAAAAAAAATATGGATTAAGTCCTCGAGGTGTAGGACAGTCGGTGATGGAGTGTGTTGCTAAGCCACTCCGTGATGTTAAAGTCACTGACTCGAAACCTACGGGGACAAAAAATCCAACCATGTTAAGGGTTGGTGCGATCCCCGGGTGATTTTGACGGCTTAGATGCCCCTGAGTCGCGGTTTCTCAAGCCACATTTTAATCGCGTAGCCAACAGGTTCCGCACAAATTAAAATATATATATATATATATATATATATATATATATATATATATATATATATGGATTAATTTATTTTTTACATAATTAAAATAAAATAAAAAGAATATATATTTAATAAAAAAAAATACAAATTTATGATTTATTTGGAAATAGAAAATTTAAAAAGTGTAATAAGATGGAAGCGATATTTGGTTCAAATTCAACTTCCCTATAATGTTTAATCATTTTTTAGATTTTTTCTATGGAGATATTCATCAACTTATTTATGTTTATTTAAATATTTTTTATAATTTTAAATTTCTATTGAGATATTTATTATCTATCCAATTATTTCCATTAAGATTTTGTGCATCTTTTTTATTTTTAATTTCCGAATGTTATTTCCTTAATATTAGTAAAATGATAAGTATTGATATTTTTCATATCAATATTACTTGTTAATCTTCACAAATAACCAATTTTGAATTCTAAATATTTTAGACTAATTGTCTTTTCCATCAAATATCCTTAAAAATTGACTAGTTTATACTTATGGAAAATCACACCTATTAATCTAGACAGTCAATTTCTAGTATGTTTAATTTTATCTACATGTATCATGTTTTGCACTTAATAGATTAAATGGAGTCCCACTCAATTTTTAATATGTTTAATGTTATCTCCATGTATCATATTTTGCACTTAAGAAATTAAGTAGAGTCACTTAGTGACATTTTCTAGAAAATGTAACCTTTTCTTGAGGAATGTTGAAACAAGTGAAGATACTCAATTTTCTAGTATGTTTAATGTTATCTCCATGTATCTTATTTTGCACTTAAAAAATTAAGTGGAGTCACTTTGTGACATTTTCTAGGAAATGTAACTTTTTGTTGAAGATTGTCAAAATAAGTGAAGATACACAATTTTTTAGTATGTTTAATGATATCTCCCTATATCTTATTTTGCACTTAAGAAATTAAGTGAAGTCACTTTGTCACATCTTCTATAAAATGTAACTTTTTGTTGAGGAATGTCGAAATAGGTAAAGAAATCCTATTATAAGAGTAAAATTGATTTAGCATATGAGTTGTATTGGTTTTTCATCATATCTGATGTCACATTTTATGTAAAATTAGGTTTACATTTAAAATTTTAGAAAGAAAGAAATAAAAAAAAACTAAAGGTTGAGATGTATAGTAGTGACTAGACTTCTAGATAAAGCAACTCAAGTACGTTATAAATTTTAATGAAAAAAATCTTTTATTAATATACTCACATAGGTATCACATCACTTATTCATTTTAATGTTATTTAAAAAATTAATACAGTAAAACAAAAAACTAAATTACTAAAAATACTCATACAAAAATTGAAAATAACTATGACATCTGATCTACTTAGTTCTAGAGAAGTAGGAATCTTAGAAATACATCTATCTATATACATTGTATAAGATTAAATTCTAAAAATAGTCACCAAAAGTTCAATCTTTCATTATCTAAGTTGAATTTTTCATTTTCTTTCTTTGGTTTAGAAATGTAATTTGAGTAAATGAAATGATAAAGTAAAAGTTAAAAAAATAAAAAATAAAATTATTTTGTAACATCCGGTTAGAAATAGTATCTTTAAAAATGCCATAGTAAAGTAAAGGGAAAACGAATTCAGAAAGGAATGTATTTTGTAGGATTAGGTTAGAAATAGCATCTGGAAAAATGGCATAGTAAAGTAGGAGAAAAACAAATTAGAAATGGAATTTATTTTGTAAGAAGATTCATGTGTTCATACGTTTTCTGCTTTTCGCCAGAGATTCGTAAATTGTTTGCCAGGTTAAAATGCAGTTTTTAATATATTTGGGCTTGTTTAAGTTTTAAAGTGAAATAAAAGCAATGCCACTTGTGAAATTGGTATAGTTATGCGAATATTTAAATTAAAAAATATATATCTTCGAAACATGGTTATGACAAATGTTTTTTAAATTTATARTATCGCAGTTATTAAAAATAAATTTTCTACCTTACACTTTTATTTATATTTAAATTTTCSTGTATTTTTCTTCTATATGCGTGAMATTTRGTATYTTGCTTCGTTAAATAAAACAAAACATCTATTATAAATTCAAACGAAAACAGCATTGAATCATTGGAGGAGTTGAAGTTAAATTTATCCGAACAATCTGGAAGATGGAMTGCAACTATGGAATTAARAARATGCCTACGGAGAGATCGATCTGCTAGAATAGTTTGAATTTATTACTATGTACAGAACATCTATTATTTTAGTCTGCGAAAAGGCTCTGCAAGTCGATAACCCTAAAAAATAGSTTGACAGGACGAGCCTGCGACGAAAATCTTTATATAGGCATAACGTCTTGCAGTTATTTCCATCATTATATTTTGTATCGAGTGAAGTCGGCTGGAATCGGGGCTCCATGTCGCAAGGAACGGATTGCAGCGGCGGCAATATCGAGTCCAAGACGTGGCAGAAGAAGAGATCTGCCGCAAGTCATCCATTCTACATTGGCGTAAGAAAGCGAAAGTGGGGAAGGTGGGTCTCCGAAATTAGGGAGCCCAGACAGCAGTCAAGGATCTGGCTCGGCTCTTATTCGACCCCAGAAATGGCAGCTTGCGCACATGATGTCGCAGCTTTTGCTTTGAAAGGCCACTCTGCTATTCTAAATTTTCCTGACTTCCTTCAGTTCCTCCCTTGCCCTCCTACGTCTTCGCCCACAGACATCAAAGCTGCCGCAGCAGCAGCAGCAGCAAAAATTAATTTGATGCTGAGTCGATCGCCTCACCCGATCAGAAACCGGGCTGAAATAATCAACGTACGCATCGATCATAACGCAACCGACGAAGCTTCATTGGTCACAGCCAATATTAATCCAATAGCAGAATGGGACGGTGGCTCTATATCTTCTGAAGAGTTAAGGTCAAAGCAGTCTGTGATCAGTCCCGTTGTTGAGATGTTCGATCAATCAGATGCCCTGCAAAAATGTGACAATGAAGATCAGTTTGTTATGGACTCTGCCAATTGGCTTATGAATATAGAATACGATCTCCCAACCGCTCGCATTGACGAACAGCCAGTAACCTCCGAAGAAGTCGAAGAATTGTTACTTTGGGATTTCTCTGTGTAATATTATATTCTTCTTAATTTTGCTTTGATGTATATTCACTAGAAACATCATGTGTCCTTGCTTAGTAGGGTTCAAGTATAGGGTTTCTTACTGGAACGGGCTTAACTATTTCCTTGCGAGTTTTCTGTTTCATCATATGCATTTGGAAATGTATAATGTGTGAACATTCTGATATTATGTAATAAATGGGAATTTTTTAAGGAATCTATGCACAAGCTTCTTTTCCTTGACACGGACATAGGATGGGTGAAGCGTATCTCCACAGTCGAGACATTACTAAATGTTTGTCACGACTATGAGAGCGGATTCCAGTACCACGCACACGAAGTGGATGTTTGTTTTGGGATGTCCACTGGGAACTGAAGTTGAAAGAAGGTACTGTCTCTGTTCAAGCTTCCGTTTTCCATTGCCTTATAGAACATCTGTTAGTCTACATTATTGTGTATATGTGTATAAAATATGGTGTTTCTGCTTAGAAATAAACGCAATCAGTCGAGTTAGTTTTGTTCATGTAGCGGTTAAGTTTTTTTTTGCATGAAAAGACAGGAATGGTTAGATCAAGTGATCATTTCGGTTATTATACTCTTGCCAAGCCGTGTTATCTGGTAGAAGTCTCAGAATGTATAGGATATACTGTAGCCCAGGTTCTAAAAAATGCGCTTTTAATTAAGGTATCTGTATGATTTGCATTCATCCTCAGACCAGGATTTAGATGTGCCTGGATAGGGTTAAATAACTCAGATGGCCGAGGGAAGGGTTAAAGAACTCAGATGGCGGAGGGAAAATGTACAGTGGACCTTGTAAATTTAGGTCTACTAATTAGTTTAACACAAGTCATGAAGTTGCGTTACGTAATATCGGAATGAATGCAATCCCTCTTCTATGAATTGCTGTTTTAGGAATCAGTCACTGACCCTAGGGGAAGTTAAAGTTAATTTCTTCAAGGAAACATCGATTGAGATAAATTTGGTCAATCTGAATTCAGTTGATGTACCCGTCCTCGTTTTTTTATGTTATCACATTGTCGTGTTAAGAGGAAGTTGTAGCAGTCACAATGGGATAGGAAGACAATGGGTAAATCAGGTCCTTCAACTTCTGAGATGATTTCATATGTTTTCTATGTATTTCATTGTCACACACAGGAGGCCATGTTTCATGATCAAAGATATCTGTATTATTGGATTCTTGAGGGTTATTATTCCCAAGGTAGAGTAGTTTGATTACAAAAATTTAACATAATATATTCTAATTGTATTCTTAATGTTCTCATGTTTCATGATCAACTTCTGAGATGATTTCATATGTTTTCTATGTAGTTCATTGTCACACACAGGAGGCCATGTTTCATGTTCAAAGATATCTGTATTATTGGATTCTTGAGGGTTATTATTCCCAAGGTAGAGTAGTTTGATTAAAAAATTTAACATAATATATTCTAATTGTATTCTTAATGTTATCATGTTTCATGATCAAAGATATCTGTATTATTGGATCCTTGAGGGCTATTATTCCCATGGTAAAGTAGTTTGATTACAAAAAATGAACATAATATATTCTAATTGTATTGTTAATGTTCTCTTCTCTTATGTTATTGATCATATTATATTTTTAATGTTAAATATTTAGTTTGAATGGTTATTTTGGGTGTTGAATATTTACTTTTAGATGTATTTTTGGGTATTTATTGTTGGTGTAGATTCATTTTAGATTTAGTTTTCCTATACTCTTAATTTTAAATATTTAGTTTTAGTGTTTGAGTGGGTGCTGAATATTTACAGATATTAAATATTTAATTTTAATGAGTGTGGATTTGAATATTTACCTTCACTTGTATTTTTGGATATCTATTGTTTGTGTGTAAATTTATTTTAGATTTAGTTTTGGT
Source organism: Picea engelmannii (assembly GCA_009831015.1). NCBI lineage: Eukaryota > Viridiplantae > Streptophyta > Pinopsida > Pinales > Pinaceae > Picea > Picea engelmannii. The sequence continues at coordinate 391,554 of ML781703.1, read as the reverse complement.
TTTTCTATTTTATAGATAATGTTTTTAGTTTATTAGATTTAATTTTATTAGATCAAAGATGATTGTAGTCTTGTATTTTTAGGATATTGTTTTCAAGGTATAGTAGTTTGATTAAAAAATGAAACATAATTTATTATTTGAACTTGTATTCTTAATGTTCCATAGTATATTTTTTATGACATTATATTATTAATGTTAAATATTAAGTTTTAGTGGTTTTGTAGGTGTTGAATATCTACTTTTACTTTTATTTTTATGTATCTATTACTTGTGTAGATTCATCTTAGATTAGTTTGGGTTCTTCCATTTTATACCTTTTTTAAAATTTATTAGATCAAAGAGAGTTTACTATTTGATTATTGAAGGATATTATTCTCAAGGTATAGTAGTTTGATTAAAAAAATTGCATAATATATTCTACATTGCATTCTATCATTCTATCTTAGATTTAGTTTTCATTTTTCTATTTTATACATTTTTTAAAATTTATTAGATCAAAGAGAGTTGTAATATTGGATTCTTGAAGACTATTATTGCCCAGGTGTAGTAGTTTAATTAGAAAAATTGCATAATATATTCTACATTGCATTCTATCATTCTATAATATAATATTCTACATTGCATTCTTCCATTCTTAATGTTCTTTTAATCTTTTAATGTTATTGATGGCATTATATTCTTAATGTTAAATATTTATTTTTAATGGTTATTTTGGGTGTTGAATATTTACCTTTAGATGTATTTTTGGGTATGTTGATGTAGATTCATCTTAGATTTAGTTTTCATATACTCTTAAATGTTAAATATTTAGTTTTAGTGTTTGTGTGGGTGTTGAATGTTTAATAATGTTAAATATTTAGTTTTAGTGTTTGTGTAGGTGTTGACTATTTACTTTTAATTGTATTTTTTGGTATCTATTGCTTGTGTAAATTCATCTTAGATTTAATTTTGCTTTTTCTATTTTATAGATAATTTTTTTTAATTTATTAGATTTAATTTTATTCGATGAAAGATGATTGCATTATTGGAGTATTTAGGCTATTGTTCCCTAAGTATAGGATATTGTATTCTTAATGTTTCAAAATATATTCTTGATGACATTATATTTTTTTGTTAAATAATTAGTTTTAGTGGTTTTGTGGGTGTTGAATATTTATTTTTAGGTATTTATTGCTTACTTAGATTCATCTTAGATTTAGTTTTCATTTTTCCATTTTATACATTTTTTTATAGTTGATTAGATCAAAGATAGTTGTAGTATTGGATTCTTGAAAGCTATTTTTCCCAAAGTGTAGTAGTTTGATTAAAAAAATTGAACATAAGATATTCTTGATGAGAGATGACACTGTATTCTTAATGTTACCTAATATATTCTTGATGACATTATATTCTTAATGTTAAATATTTAGTTTTAGTGGTTTTGTGGGTGTTGGATATTTTCTTTTAATTATATTTTTGGATATCTTTTGTTTGTATAGTTTCATTTTAAATTTATTTTTTTATTTTTTCCATTTTTACATATTTTTTTTTATTAAATTTAATTTTATAGATTTTTGTTTTAGTTTATTAAATTTAGTTTATAAATTTTAACTATAATAACATTTTTATTACACTTTAGTTACAAGGATTATTTTTTATTAATATCATTTCAAAAAAATTGATAATTTATAGATTTCATTTACTTATAATTATAAAGAAACTTTTTTGGTTCTCTTTGTTATGAATATTATTAATTATATAAATATTGTGTAATTAGGTTTTCATATATATATAATAAGAAAAAAATTACACTCGAAAGTCTTTTTTAATGTTTTTCTAAAACAGAAATAAAATTATAAAGAAATTTGAATGATTTGGTCTTAGTAGACATTAATCATCATCATTATAAATTGTTTCTCATATTTTTCTCTTATATAAGATTTTAGGTCTTTTTAGATGTATGGTTTGAACGGAAATAAGTTTTGAACGGGAATAATATTTTTGGGTCAATTTTGAACGGGAATACTACTTCTCCATGGATTAATATTTCTCCACGGTTTGGAACGGGCATACTAGTTCTATGCTCTTTTGAAATTATATCTTTGCGGTTTTGAAATGGAATAATACTTCTCTTTTGGATTCTTCAAAGGGTTGAGCATTTGGACATCTAAAATGAGGTGAGTCACTTTTTACTTTGATTCAATGTTAAGTTTAAGTATATAT
>ML781703.1:358690-377180 GCA_009831015.1 Picea engelmannii | reverse complement strand
CACATATGTGGGTGGGGGGGGCATTAATAGAAAAAGCTTATTAATGCATTTATCTCATGTATATTTATTATATAAAATAAATCATCTATTTCTCAAGTGTGGATGAAGCACTGGCACTATTTGCTTTACCAATTTCTTTCAAAGTGATATTTCATAATTGTGTCGAGCCATGTAGGTAATATTTAATGTTGTTTGTTGGAGTCCTAAGAAAAAATATAAACTTCAACACTTGTTGTCATATTTGTAGATAGACATATTATATCACTTAGCTACGAGAGTTGGCATTTGAACACAAGTCCAACTGAGGGCATACAAAGTTGATAAATGATTCTCTACATGATTTTTTTATCTATGATATCAAATGGATCTGTGTATCACAATTGAATTGACAAACATATGTTAGAATAATTTGAGTCAACTATATTAGTAGTTATTAAATATGCTTGCATGCACACTATTTTGAAAGAGGTCAATGCTAATGTTATTGGTATTAAATTTAAATTGGATGAAAAGAGTATCAATTTAACTTGTTTTACCTTGTTGTGGCTAGTGAGAATTATTAAATGTCACGCATTTTTTTTCTTTGAAGTCAATGCTCAAAGTATTTGTGAAGGCACATATATTTGCAGTTCAATAACTACTCATGTAATGTACAATTATTACTCTAAGCATGTGATACTTAATATTTTAATTTATTTATTTATAAAAGTCATTGGATATGGGGATATAATTAATTCAACTTCAATTCAAATTTCTTTTCTTACCAATTGGGTAGATAATATATCATCAACCTCATGAATATTGTCCATCCATGCAATGCCAGAAAGTTCATAGCATTTTAAGAATGTGTTGGAAAAAGAGATTGATCCTAGAGAAATTGTCCCACTAGTTGAGAGAAAGCCTATTTTAATCATTTGGAAAGATTTTTTCAAAAAACAATTTCCATGAGTATGAGAAATGTGTTTAATTCATATTTTGAAAAAAATGTTGGATGTTGCCATTATAGGTAAGATTATTTGATATAACTCGCAGCATATATCACACCAAATATAATAAACTCACTTCTAAATAGGATATAGTTATAATTATAAGTCTATGAAAAAACATATCTCTCCACACTATCCATAGCATTGTATAATGTTTAACATACAACCTATTATATGGATACTTTAACCTGTATGAATTTAGCCTAAATGATACACCTATCGTTTAACATACAGTCTATTATAACTTACCCTAACACTAACAATATCCCAACAATATACCGATCATTTAACATAAGGACTAATATGTTGGAACCATAATGACATATTCCCTTGGCATAATTTCACGAGCATATAAGAATACATAACGTATCGTTTGTAACCCTACCCTACTGGAAACATGACTCAGCAATAAATTGGTTTGAATCTGTTTTAATGGCGGATGTCAGGTCGGGTCCCATAGGCATTTAACCCCTGGATGTGGCATAAATGGAGAGACCTGAATTGTAGCTCCCAGATTTGACACTTAGGCAACCACATCCAATATAGGCTCGTCATCTCCACGGTTTCACGTGGCAAAGGTACTGGTGCGTACCTACTACGTTACTCCTCTAGTGATGCCCTTGAGGTAACATTCGTTCCATGTTTTCCCCCTTTTGGTCTTATAACACTTTGTCTCTATGTTGTATGAGAAATCACCCTTTGCACTATATGCTAACATTTTCCCCTACTCTGTATGGTCGACAGCTTGGGAAACTCGACCTTGGTGAACGATGGAAGGACACAAACACCCATATGGCTCCTCTATGCGCAAGGTAAGTAAAAGACTATGTTTCTTCTGCTCTCAATATATTGTGAATGAAATATTTCTTTGCTGCAATGTAGAAATGAAGATAGGTTTCATGAAAAGACTCCTTGTTTTCTTTCTTTATTTGTGTATTTACAATGCATTACCATTTCCCCTCCATATGTGTCCAGGGGTTCTACTATATTTAAGGTTTTGAGACTGGAGGGTTAATGTGTTTCTCTTATTTCTACCTTGCATTACCACTGCACCTCTATATGTGTTTTATCCTGGGGTTCCAATGTGGCTCGAAGTCATTTTTAGCATTTAAACCTTCATTTCTTCCCTTTCACATTTTCTTTTATTTCCCCGTGTAATATTGTTAACCTTACCCTCTAGGATTTGTCCAAGATCACACCCTCGCTATGATGGTTGGTGTTATTCAAACTTGTTTTGTTGTTGAAAACTTCATAGGAAGGTCTCATATTTACTATTTACACACACACACACACACACACACACACATATTCATTAACCCTCTCTGGGAAATTTCTCAAATTACATTGAGGATATATATGTAACAATATTGATATCATGTGGGAAGTTCCATAATTTATAATTTGTGTAAACATAAGGCAAAATAACCCTCTATGGGACATTTCGTAAATTACACTCTGTATATATATGTATGGTAATAATTAACCCTATTTTCATAAATTACATTTTGTGTTTATACAACAACATATATAGGGAAAAAATAACCCTTTGTTCATAAACTACATCCTGTGTTTTATACATCAAAAATATATGGAAGAATTAACCCTTAGTGGGAAAGTCGTGTTTTCTTTTTGTGTAAATTAAAAAGTCATGTTAATCCCTTTGTGGGTAATTCATGTTTTACCCTCTGTGTAAAATAGATAGTCGTATTAATCCCTCTGGGGGGAAATTTGTGTTTTACCTCCTGTGTAAATAAGTAGCAAAGTAAGCAAGATTGCATTTGTTTTAATTCCACTTGATTTGACCCTCTGGTTGTAAACCAACATTGTTGGGAAGGATCGTCCCATGGCTACTTCAACAACATCCTTTGTTTGATTCAATTTATGAGTTTTAAAACGTTTATGAAAGGCCTTTCCCATATTGACCACTCTACGCTAGAAAACGAGAGGTTAATTTGTTTAATCAACAGTTGATTTGAAAGTCATAGGGTTCAAACTCTTTTTGCATCGTTAGATTTTTAACCTCTGATTTTGGTTCTTACCGTATGTTACTATGCATTCATACTTTAGAATAATTACCATTCTTTGATTGTTATTTAGGTTTTAAAGATCTATTGTGATTAAACTCAGCTCACATCTTATGCACCTCTTTAGAATTTAATGGTCTAAAGTGAAAATACACAAGGTTTGGAGAATACGTGCATCCTTTTAATAAATCTGTGTACGGTCTAATTTGATGATAATTTGCTTGTTGTTGTTTTCTCTGTTTAAAATAAAAGTTCTATGTATGTATACTTGAAAACTAATGATGAGGCCCTTTTGTGTTTTATGAGGGTACCCATCAGTCAATTTTGGTTCCAGTCCTCCTCCAAGATTGTGGATAGATTGTCGCACAAGAGAAAAAGGTGATCCGGTTCTTCGTCGGACCCAAGCTAAGTATTGTCCTTGATTTTTTTTAATGTTTAATTTCCATTAAAATACTATCATGGTTTACTAATCCCCCGTCCTTCTCCCTTGCAGAATGTGCAAATCGAGGTAATCAGATAAATAAAAACCTCTTGCTCGAAACGTATTTGAGTTGTGATCTATGAGTACATTACTTTGGTTACATACATATTTTATGCATACTTATTAGATTTTGTCTACAATACAAGTGGTAATGGAATCTTTGGCCTATGGTACTCCAACTGTAATATTTGAACCATGACCGATTGAATACACAGGTTGTTTTGTAAATACTTTAAACAAGGTTCATTTGAATGTGACAGCTACTTTTGCAATACCCTTGTAGACTATTGAATCACTATTTTTTTTTTTTTTGTGGTGATAGATAATATAAAGAATATATATGGACTATTATTTTCTCTATTTATTCTCTATAGTATTTGTACATATTTGAAATAGTAATTCAACATATATATAATTCAATGGTCAATAGGAATATAACAATAGTTTTATCATTCCTTTATGCATGAACACATATATGTTTATACAGTCATATATATATATATATATAACGAAATTTAATGATTAATAGGAACATACAATAGTTATGTTATTTCTGTATAAATGAGCACATATATATATGTGTATACCATCATCACATTTCAATTAAAACAATATAGTATCCTTGAGATATAATAAACCATCACATTCCTAACCAATAATAATCAAACATAGTATTGACAAAGAATGCAAGTCAAGATACATATCTGAAACCTAATGCCATAAAACAAATGGAACAACCACGTTCCACCCAACCGTAGAATAGAACAACTAAGTTCACTTGCCATGTTCACCCCCTATCCTGATCATGAGTCCATAAGGGAAATCTGAAATGATCCTCCTTAGCTACAGTCACCATCCAAATATCATAAAGTCCTTTACCTCACACTAACAGTGTTCATAAAAACAAATAGTTTATTTTCTCCAACATACTAAGCAATGTCCTGCCTCCTCCATATGTTGTTTTTATATGCATCTTGTGCCTAGGTCTTTCCTTCCCTCCTTGGGAATTTCACATCTTTACAAATCCCTGATTTGTAGGGGATGCTAGTCATCAAATCTCACATTTTCCACTTGTAAAAATCATCCTTGAGGTAACTCAAACTTGTTCCCCACTCATGGAGTCATGGTCAGCTATTTTTAACCTAGTTGTTCCATTTGTCTTCCGGCATTTAATTTATGAAAAGTTTGTCTGTCACATGTGTCAAAACGTTGAACAAGATAGGTCAACTGAGAAGGGGGGGGGGGGTTGAATCAGTTGTATAAAATTTCTTTCATTTTATAAGAAGATTACTTATTAATCAATAAATCATGCCTTTAAAATTTAACTTGTAGTAATACATTTAACCAATAAATATACAATCACATAAATTAAATAGTGACACAGTGATTTTTCATGAGGAAGCCCAAAAGGGAAAAACCTCTTCTTCTTATGAATGAAAGGCAAGATCCAACTCCTCTTTACATTCTTATTTTATCTGAGCTACAACCCATATGAGCCTACTACCTCTATTTCTTCAGAACCTACTGAATGGAAGCTACAACTCCTAGATGTACAAGCACCAACTTGTATAGGATACTTTTATAGTCTCCCCTTGCTCCTCCCTACCACCCTGGAATCCTTCTCTATCACTAAAAACCTGCAAACCAACTCTTTATATTCTCTGTAAAATATTAGAAATTTAAGTCCTCTCTGTTTATATATTCATATCAGAATCCATCCTTGACCAAACCTCTTAAATTCATCATTTATTCTCACTCTTTCAAAGCTTCATCTCCACCATTATTCCCCACTCATCACCCACAATCTCTTAGACTCTTTCTTTGACAATCAGAGTGTACATTAGAATCCTCATGCTTTGAAGAATTAGTTACAATAATTGAACAACTACCTTACATAAATTATTATTGGCTAAGGCATCAACAAGAACAACAACTGTTTGATCTGTTTCATCATTTAATCAGCGTCATTCAGTGAGCATACATTGAGTTTTGACTTTTCAACAGAAACAAGCCTCGAGAACTTCGACAAGACATTTTTTCTAAACCATATGCCCATTGGTTGTGACCACGGGCTTAATCAAAAAGGCGCTTTCGCGATTCGCATATTGGAAATCCTGAGGTGAAGACATCTCGCCTCTTCATGTTGCGATCCCCAAAATGGGGTTTATCTTCATGCTAGATCCTCCCTCTCATACGACCACCGTTGGTAACCACGGCCTATGCCAAAAAGGTGTTTTCGCATTTCCCACTTCGGGAGTTAGAAGGTTGGGGAATTTTCTTCCTTTGACTATCAGTCAGTGAAATGATAATTGCTAGCCATGTGTCCATCGCATCCAACGGTCCTCATCTTATCATGATTTTATAAGATACAGCACTCCTCTCTTGAATTTCTAGTCAGCAAAACATTTACCTCTTACCATGTGTACTCTGCATTTTGGCATTTCAGCATTTCGCATTTCGGCGTTTCAGTGATGCAGTGTTTCGACACTCCAATTCGTGATCCATGAAATGATCTGACGACTTCACAATTGATCTGGTGGATATAGATCAGATGGTTCTCGCTAACTTAGCGAGGATAGATCAATGGTGATATACGACTCTTATATTACCCCTCCAATGATTAATCCAACGGACATGACTTAATCATTCATCGAGATGGATGGCTATCGGGCTTTCGGTACTTTGGCCATCAAGTCTTCATGACCTCCAAAAAAAACTCTCGAAGCCATAGATCATGTGATGTGTGTCCTTTTCGGTATTTCATGATCAAACGGTCCTGATCTCATCAGAACTTTACACTCTGATCGATGGCTCACATCTGTTTGGGACTTTGTGTTTCGCGATTTCGCGTATCGCGATGTCAAAAGTTGGAGCTCCTCCTTTTTTTGTTTCCTGATATCCTGATATTTGATTTTCGATTATTTTGGATAGACGGTCCTCTACGCTCCATGACCCAGTGGTCTGGATTGGATCGTGAATTCTGTGGTTATTTACTTAAGTTTTTGTTTGATTAATTCATAAAACTGAAAACTATGCCAATGGAATGCCATTCTGAAACTTCAACACATGTATGCGCCATTTGTGGTAAGACTGTTTAGTTATAGTTTGTATCTTCATACCTATGATCGAAAGCTATGCCATTCTCTCTCAGCGATGGAATGTTATTCCGAAAATTGTGGAATTCCAAATCTTCCATAAACAACAATGCCGATAAACTCCACAATGCTAAAAAATGCTCTGTTCAAAATACTTTGTTTATAATAATATTTGACAAATGAAAACTGCGCCTATAATAACAATGCCAACAAGGCCATTTAACTAATATTCCAATCTTGGAGAATATCTAACCCATGTAGACCTCGGCCATAGCCATTGCTAACATTTTATGCCATATTAAACTTTGATATTGCATATTTAAATTTAACATCAATGACAACTAAAGTTAACATCAAATGACAACATGTTGAATGTAATTCCAGCACTGTTCATTCAACACCCTGGCCAAAAAACTCCCCCTTTGGCATTGATGGAAAACTTTAAATCCTTTCAATCCTTTCTCCCCCTTTTGACATCTATGGAAAAGGAGCAACCATACTCCCCCTGACAAAGAAAACCACATGTAAAGAGGTATCATACCAGCAACTCCCCCTATCAATAATAGACAATAAACCTATGCAGTCTGATTTTATAATGAAGCCCTTGCAATCTTGAGAATGAAATGAAATTATAGAGGGTAAAACCCCAACTGATCCCCGAGTCTTTCAAATTGCATTTTAGGTAAATGTTTAGTAAATACATCTGCAATATGATCCTGTAACGATCTGATTCGTTACGACAACCATTCTAGTAACAGGTGCAAAAAAAAAAATTGTTTAAGGTGTGTGTGCACGTGTAGAGGTAGCAACATACTGACCTGTACGGCGCCACTCGACAAACAACAAGACTCAACCACGAATTTCAGCACAAGAAGACTGAAGGCCTCAATGAGAAATTTCAACAAATACAACCATAGGCAGAGGGGCACAACGCAGACATTTAGCGACAAAAGTAAAACTGACCACCCGCCCATCCTACCCTGCAAGGTTAGGACCTCCAAGACACATAATCAATGCTCAAGCCGAGGTTCCCATCGCTTTTAACCATTTAAGGTCTCAAGGTTGGTGACTGTTCTGAGAAGCATGGAGGTGTCTACGTCCCACCCGACACAACAGACCAAGCAACCAACTGATCACAATCAGTACAACATAAATAAGAAGAACAATTGCACCCCTTACGGAAGGCGTGTGACAAGGACTCTGACAATGAACCCAAAATTCAATATTATTTAAATGAATCAACAACCCTTATTTATTAACTCCGCGTAGTTTTTGTACGTAAATCTAGGTCATGGCGTCGGATATGTTATTAACAAATCGCAATACCAATGTCCTGTATTACTAACTATCAATCATTTATATTGCATATCCAGACCATGATCTGACCATTACAATAGCTCGTAAATGCTACCACCACCAAATTCTAATAACCTTTTCAAGATAAAAATGTTTAATTCCAACCTGAGGAGCTCTCATGCTATGTCATTATAATCATAAATCTCAATGATAATTCCAATTACTATTATATTCACAAGTAACATCATAGTTGAAATAACACTATATCATCTAAATTTTCAATGGCCAACTATAAAATACTAGAAATTTAACATAACAATACTTGTAAGTGGCAACATTGGAAGGGACAACTCTCACCATTAATGATGACATGATTCAAGATAATCATTAATTACAATGTTAATATATATAAATAACATCGTACTATATGGGAACATCAATTGAGAATATCAAAATGCATCCTAATCAAGATGGCATTCTATAAAAGGTTAAAATTTAAAAAGATAATAAAGAAAAGGCAATCTAAATTAATAAAATTTAATGACAAACGTAAAAGGCATTATTTGGATATGACACTATCCATAGTTAAATTAACAGCAATAGAATATAGCAATTAGTTAAGGATTTCACTRTTTGGAAAAGCATCTTGATTATAGGAATCAACAGAGTTATATCAATCACTACTTGAAATTACAATATACTCCATAATTAAATAAACAATCTATAATATAATAAAATTTAAAAAGGACCATGACCACTATCCACTTTGCTATTAATACTAAATTAAGTCAACCCTCAATTAAGGATGTCAACAATAAAATCACATAAGAATTAAGGGTGTCATCCAATTGGATTTATTTGATAACAACAATTTTAAAGGGCAGTTTATAATGATAACATTTTCATTTCAAAATATCGTCATATTGTCGTAAATTCCAACACGTCAAGGTTACAATATAGCCTTCCTAAATTCTCATTGTATTTCCAAGTCATTCGCATGTCATAATTAGGTCTACGCCTTATACTCTAAATACCTGTCCATGTAAAGGGATAATGGCTTCACAAAATTCAGTAAAGGGGCCCTACAGTTTAGCAAAAGGGTGAAAGAATAGAAATCCCTCCCGAGCGCAGAGAAGGGGATTTACACCGAACCACAAGGAACAAGGAATTTTACCCAGGCCACCGGGCAGAAATTCCCCTCCTGCCATCGACTCAGAGGTAAAAAAAAGCATGACAGCAGCGAATTAAACACAATTCTGGTGGGCGCAGAAAAAGAGAAATATACTAAGGAAGGTGACAGCGACTTGCCAAATGTAAATACAACTATATAGAGCACACTAACAAACATCAACGCGGTCAAGGAATGGTTATTAATGCGCAGGCATGGGCGTTTTAAGGCGTTGTCATAGGTTAAACAATCACCAACGATTGAGGCACAGTAGTAGGATAACCCCGCAGAGGTGTAATAACGGATTAAAGCAAGAATTTCGGCAGGGATCGGGTAACCCAACAATCCAGCGACCCAGCACAGCGAATTTTCAGCAAGAATGAATAACAAAAAGCCCACGACTGTACAAGTAAGACTTCATACTTCGGTGAAATCCAGCCACACAAAAACGCAATGCCAACAGTTGCATGAATGCAATAATAGAAACAGAAGAAAGCCAGACGTTGAAGGGACATATCAACGCTTCCTCAGCGAAGATCAGCAAAATGAAAACGTGTTGTCAACGATTAAACTGGTATGCGAAAGTGAGAAAGGGAAAAGCCCTCGGTTTTAGAACCTTCTGGTTCGATGAACAATGAACCAAAATCCGGTTACAAGGAGTTATGAAAATCACAAGATTACAATAACTCAAAAACTTTGACAACGATTCAGGAATATCATAGCATTTGGGTAAGAGTATTATAGTGATTTATGGACATCGTGGTGGGTTGGGTAAATACATATTACAAAGATTTTAGAATTTTAAATAACTCCAAGGGTAAAAATCTTCCCTATCCAGCGGAAACTCCCTGCGATGATCCTCGATTTGGATTGACAACTTCATAATGAAAACATACCTTTGACTAAGGGATTAAAAGGTGGCATCTTTCACATGCACAATCTCTGAATTTAAGGGTTGAATTTTTATTGACAGCGAACCAAGCATTTCAATCTTCAAGATAGCAGATTTAATTGACGTTAATACAGTAGTTCAGTTCTAGATTAACAAGGACTCTCAGTAGACCTACAATTGACCCCTAACTTACAACAAGATTGCAGCAAATTGCACAGTCCGAGTTATAGCAGAATGATTATATGCAGTCTAGAGTTACTGCAGAAATGATTTTATGTATTCAGAAATTACAGTACACAATTTAACGCAGAGGCATTAAAACCAATGAACCAACAAGACTAAACATCGATTCAACTCAATATTTTCAACCCAAAACGCATGCAGAATTAAATCAATCGTAAATCCTACAACATTTTATCATTAAATCAACCAGCGTACCGTTTCCCTTTTCCGTTTCCGCGTGACGACCACGCTCCCAAGTCACCTTCCTCGCTCCATGCCGCTTCCGCTCACCGACCGCAGGAAACTCACCGGTACCTCCCAGCCAAACGCTAGGGGTACTCTGCTTCCCCCTTAGCCCCCCGAGCCGCAAAGGGACCACACTAGAACCAGAGATAACACTAGCCTCTCAGCTCACCTCCACGGCTGAGCTACCACTCCAACACAACTGAGATAACCCAACTCCTCACAAGAAATCCGTCAAGCCACAATTCGGCAGTGTAACGTTACGCTAACCGTTCATCCCCCTTCTTCCTTCCTTTCCCTTTCTTTTATAGAAAAATGAGACCCACCTACTTTCCTAATCATTAATTAATTAATTTTTTAATGGAAAACCTCTAAACAATCTCTGCCGTCCAAGTGTCACTCATCCCTAGGGTTCTCCAATAATTAAATTCTTTTTAATAATTAAAAGACTAAATTCCCTCACTCCCCCAAAATCGCTCCTTAAATTTCTCCTAGGGTTCCTAGATCCCCTCTCATGCTTTTAATCACTTTCCTAAAATGAAGTTTCTGAAATTTAGTRACTCCTTAAAGGCTGATTCCTTTTTGCTTTTTACCCTATGTCCCTTACTTTCCAATATTAAGTTTCCTTTATTTCTAGTTTCCCTAATTCCATTTTTATTCCTCTCTTTTATTATTATTTTATTATTATTTAAACCCAAAAGATAAATGTGGATTTTTAATCTTTTCAATAGATATATATATATATGTTTTTTTTTATTCCTATCTTTTATACTGCCCTACTTTTAATAAATTTTTATTTATTCTTTATCATTTAAAAGCCAAGGGTTTCGCTTAATTTATTTCCCCCGTTACTTTACCCCCTTTACTTTTAAGAAGACTTTAATTAACACCTAGGTGGGTTTTAGTTTACGCCCTAGGTTTATTTTTGTAGGATCTTTTCTTAGGGCTGGTCAAATTTATCTTAGAGATGTTTTGAATTAGGTTTTGATTTGAATAGGGCGACAATTTAATTAGGGGAGTCGTTTTTTTTTTTTTTTTTTTAATCAGGCGTTAAGGTCTAGGGTCACCTAGGTTGTCTCATCCTCATCATCAATGCGACATGCCCTTCAGGATGCACTATGTGCTCCAAGGGTGTCACTCACCTTGTTTGCTTCGGTTGCGTGACGTTCCCTTCAGGATGCATCACGTGCTCCAAGGGTGCCACTCGCTGATTTGCATTTCTTTGCACGACGTGCCCTTCAGGATGCATCACGTGCTCCAAGGGTGCCACTCGCTGGCTTGACGGATTGGTAGACTCTATAACCCCTAGAGTCAACACTCCACCAGGTGAGCTTGTGGGAGACTAAGGGCTCTAAGGAATAAGGCCCCCACCTTATTGCGTGCCCCTTAGAATCATCGTGAGCGACTGTCGCAGTCTTCCCTCACCGCATCGTGGATCCTCTCGAACTAGGTAATCGTTAACCTACAGTTCGAGCCACGGCGGGAGTGCTAGTAGGCTGTGGCAGGGCTGCTGTCCACACCTCTCCCTCAATCTCTATGGAACTTGTGTGTGGCCCCTCTACTCCATATGTGAGTCCGATCGGCAAACTATCGTCAGCCTGCATCATCAACCATCATGTCAGATCATGTCAACAACATATCATAAAATCAATAGCATATCATCGAAACAAAACAATATCACCGTAAATGAAACAACTCAAATAGCCCACTCCCTGACTCAATCCGGAGTCCAAGGGAGTTCCACCGATGCCTCTGCATCCTCAAGGTCCAGAACCCTGCACACTCAATGAAACTGAGTCAGCAACACCTGTCTACACCAAAGTAGTAAAAACATCCTGTCATATAACTTAACGCATCACAATGAAAGAAAAGTTTTATCATCATAAAAATCCAGATCACTTGCGAGCAAGTGTCCTCAAAGAATAAGTTTAGTAAGTGCGCCAGAGCGGGATGTTACATACACCCCCTCTTGGTCTAAACTTCATCCCGAAGTTTCTCAGTATAAATGCCGAAATAAATGTACCATAAAATAATAAATACCACAGTATCATAAGTCTATCTATCAAACAAAAATGGAAACTGCTGGCGCATATCATATGCGTCCTCCCAGGTCGCCAAGTACGGACTATAACTGTCCCACTGGACCTTGACCTGGTCTACCGTTCGACGTCGTAACTGTCGAACGCGATGATCTAAAATGCAGATCGGCTCAGCCGTGAGCGCTCCCTCGTTCGATACCTGCAAGGAACTGATGTCAATCACGTGTGTAGGATCACTAACATAATGTCTCAAAACTGATACATGAAAAACGTTGTGCATACGCCTCAAAGAATCAGGCAAGGCTAGTCGATAGGCCACGGGCCCCTTTCTTTCCACAATCTCAAAAGGTCCCACGAACCTAGGAGAGAGTTTAGCTCCCTTTCCTAACTTGATCGAACTCTTATGTGGTTTAACCCACAAGAAGACACGACCGCCGACCTTGTAACTACGGTCGACTCGGTGCGCATCGGCATAACTCTTCTTCCGATCCTGCGCTTCCTTAATCCTTTGTCTTATGGTTTGCATCTGCTCTTCCATTTCTTGGATCGCTTCTGGTCCCACCAGGACCCTATCCTCAAGCCGATCCCAACTCAAGGGTGTCTGACATGGTCGCCCATAAAGAAACTCAAAAGGTGCCATCTTAATGGTGCTCTGGTAACTATTGTTATAAGCGAACTCTACTAGAGGCAAGAATTCCTCCCAACGTTTTTGTTGGTCCATCACGTACATGCGCAACATGTCTTCCAAGGTTTGGTTCGTTCGTTTTGTCTATCCGTCAGTTTCTGGGTGATACACAGTACTAAAGTTCAGTTGAGTCCCCAAGGCCTCTTGGAAACTCGTCCAAAATCGTCTAGTAAACATCGATCCTCGATCGGATATAATCTTCTTAGGTACACCATGCAGCCTCGCAATCTCACTGATGAAAACTCTCATTATGTCAGGTGCCTGATACGTCGTACGCACCAGAATAAAGTGGCACTCTTTGTCAGAGTGTCAACTACTACAAAAATCGAGTCGTGTCTCCTTGCCCTCAGTGGCAATCCAACAATAAAATCCATCGAAATGACTTCCCATTTCGATTCCGGAATGGCATGTGGTTGTAGTAATCCTGTCGGGTGTCTATGTTCAGCCTTTTCCTGCTGACACTCGAGACATCTAGCCACAAACTTGACTATGTCAGCCTTCATTCCCTTCCAGAAGAACAAGGGCTTAAGGTCTGCCCTCATCTTCGTGACTCCGGGGTGAGCTATGTAAACGGCTCTATGAGCCTCTCTCAGGATCAACATCCTCAACTCATCATTTGGCGGTATGTAAATCTGACCTCTAAACCTCAATAAACCATCGTTGTCAAAAGTAAATCCCTCATATTGTGGTACCATCATAGTGTTTCGTCCGATAAAATCCTCGACTTCTTTGTACCAGTCATCGTCCCGCTGTAAAGTGAGAATCTTCTCACGTAGATTCGTTTGAAGAGGTAACACTGAAAAGATGCGTGGCCTCCAACTCAAAGCATCTGCCACTCGGTTCATTTTTCCCTTTATGTAAGTAATCTCGAAGTCATACTCGCTAAGAAATTCCGACCAACGTCGTTGTCGTGCGTTCAGATCGCATTGCGTAAAAATGTGTTGTAATCCACAATGATCGGTCTTTAATTCAAATTTTCGTCCAACAAGGTAGTGTCTCCATACCTTTAAGGCATATACTATGGCTAATAACTCCAAATCATGTGTCGCGTAGTTTTTTGCATGCCTTCTTAGTTTCCTCGAAATGTAAGCGATCACTCGTCCGTTTTGCATCAAGACTCCACCTAAACCTTATTTGGATGCGTCAGTGCATACCAAGAAGTCTACATCCATGTCAGGGACCTTTAGTATCGGTGTTTTTATCAACAACTCCTTAAGCCTCCTAAATGCTTCCGCGCATTTCTTTGTCCACACAAACTTCTTGTTTTTCTTCTGCAACTCCGTGATCGGACCTGCTATCTTCGAAAATCCCTCGACAAACCGTCGATAGTATCTCGCTAAACCCATAAAACTACGCACTTATGTGACATTTGTCGGCACAGGTGATTCCATAATAGCCTCAACCTTGGATGGATCCACGGCGATACCTTCGCCAGAGATGACATGCCCTAAATAGTGAATCCTGGATTGATAAAAAGAGCATTTGGACAGCTTCCCAAATAATTTGTGCTCTTGCAAACACTGTAGCACCAAGCGCAAGTGCTCGTCATGCTCCTCCGTCGTCCGAGAGTAGATCAAAATATAGTCAATGAATACTTGGATGAACTTGTCCAAGTACTCGCGGAACACCCCGTTCATCAAGCTCATAAATACCCCTGGGGCGTTTGTCAGTCCAAACGGTAAAACAGTAAATTCGTAATGTCCAAATCTTGTCTTAAAAGCGGTCTTAGGGACGTCATCCTCCTTGATCCGTAACTGGTGATACCCTGATCTCAAATCGATCTTAGAGAACACCTTCGCATCCTTCATCTGATCGAACAGATCGTCAATTCTAGGTAAGGGGTACTGATTCTTGATCATAGCCTTGTTCAGTTGACGATAGTCGATGCAAATCCTCCACGATCCGTCCTTCTTCCAAATGAAAATGACGAGTGCACCCCACGGTGACATACTAGGACGTATCAGTCCCAGGTCCAATAACTCCTTCAGTTGCATTTTTAACTCTTGCAACTCCGAGGTGGACATCTGATAAGGCGTTCTCGCTATTGGTTCGGTCCCTGGTTTCAGGTCTATAGTAAACTCCAATTCTCTTTCTGGCGGCATCCCCGGCAACTCCTCTGGAAACACGTCCGCAAACTCCTTCACCACCGGAAGGTGTTCTAGACCTTCTGCTACTCCCTTTTCATTTAGCACAAGGATCGCATAAAGTTTTCACCCCTTGCGCATACTCTTCCGTAACTGTAAGGAAGAGATGAACCTCAGGGATACTCCCTAGTTCCGTCCTACTATCACATGTCTCTGTCCTTCATCATCAACTAAGCTCAACCATTTTGTCTTACAGTTGAGTATCGCCTCATGCGATTCCAACCAATCCATGCCGATCAGGACGTCGTAAGATCCTAAGATCATGACGTATAAGTTGACCCTCGTGACAAACTCTCCCAGGTTAAGGGCACAGCCCATAACCTTTCCTCCGACCTTCTGTTTGGCTCCTGAAGCCATCTCTATGAAGCTAAAATCGTCATGTTCAACTACCTTTACCTTAATCCTTTTCAGCGTTGTACCAGAAATAAAACTCTCAGTAGCACCTGGGTCTATCAAAATAATAAGGGTCTGGTCAGCGACAGTACCTGTCGTCTCGAGCACAGTCGACTGGTGCTCTGCCTGGCGGTTATTCACCGTTGCATGAATCCGATGGGCCTTGCCCATATCTCCCACTGCAGTAGGTCCAGCTGATCCAGACGCCCTGTTCCTCTCCACAGGACAGTCGCACTGGTAGTGTGGTTCCCCACACGTCCAACACCCCTTCTTCAGCCTAGTAGTCCTGGTACCCGAAGTAGAAGATGACGGCCCACTAGCCTGGAACCATGGTCTGTTTTGCTGAATAGGCCTAAATTGCTGCTGCTGCGGGCGACGCTGTTGCTACTGCTGTGGTCCTCGGTACGGTGTCCGCTGTTGAGGTGGAGGGCATCCTGGTGTAGCAAAAGTGGATCCCCTCTGGAAGCCACGATACCCCGGGGTGTGTCTCGCTGGTGTCTGCTGCTGCGGCGCACCAGATGAACCCGACCCTGCAGGTCTCGCTGGAGTCCTGGTATGACCCCCACTGATAAGATCCTCCTCTGCTATGAGGACTTTTTGGACAGCGTCGTGCAAGGTTTGAGGCATCATAATCCTAACCTTTACACGCAGGCTGTCGTTAAGGCCAAATACAAACCTGTTGACCTTGAGCTTCTCCGTGTTCAGATGCGGAGCATATCGGAGCAGCTCCATAAAACATGCCTCGTACTCAGGAACAGTACGACCTCCCTATCGTAAGGCATTGAACTCATTGAGCTAATGCTCAATCAATTCCTCAGAAAGATACCTCTCCCGAAATCGTTCCTCGAACAGTTCCCATGACACGTCCTCGACGGCCATGTTCAGCTGTGGTAGGAGTGTCTTCCACCATAGAATATCGCTCCCCTTTAGTTGTAAGACCGCCATGCAGACCTTCATGTTGGAGGTATAATTGCGAATTGCGAAGTGCGAAGCACATCGCCATATTCTCCAACCATGCCTTGGCAGCTGCACCATCCGAGGCACCAAAGAACTCAGGAAATTTCACCTTCTTGAGTTCACGGTGAATGCTGCCAGTAACGGCCGGTGCGCGCGGCGGAACCTCAGCAGGTGTCAGCGCCCTGGCCTCATCTCTATCCAATCTGATGATCAGTGCCTTGGACATGTGCTGGAAAGATCTCATCATCCCCACAACATCGGCAACTGCAATCTGCTCCTGTCCAAGGACCTGCTCGCCTCCCTGGGGGTTAGACCCCTCAGGCGTGGATGTTGTTGGAGGTGTCACACCGCCTCCCCTAGCACCCCGTCGTCTGCCTCTGCGGCGTCCTCTAACCATGATTACCTGCACACAGACAAGCAGCTCAATCAACAACAGAATAATCAAAACTATCATGTCAACGGAAGCTGTAGCGAATCCCAAGTCGCAGGTCGAACCCGCTCTGATACCATATGTAACAATCTGATTCGTTAAGACAACCATTCTAGTAACAGGTGCAAAAAAAAAAAATTGTTTAAGGTGTGTGCATGCGTGTAGAGGTAGCAACATACTGAACTGTACGATGCCACTCGACAAACAACAAGACTCAACCACGAAGTTTAGCACAAGAATACTGAAGGCCTCAACGAGAAACTACAACAAATACAGCCATAGGCAGAGGGGCACAACGCAGACATTTAGCGACAAAAGTAAAACTGACCACCCGCCCGTCCTACCCTGCAAGGTTAGGACCTCAAAGACACATAATCAACGCTCAAGCCCAGGTTCCCATCGCTTTTAACCATTTAAGGTCTCAGGGCTAGTGACTGTTCTGAGGAGCATGGAGGTGTCTACGTCCCACCCGACACAACAGACCAAGCAACCAACTGATCACAATCAGTACAACATAAATAAGAAGAACAATTGTGCCCCTTACGGAAGGCACATGACAAGGACTCTGACAATGAACCCAAAATTCAATATTATTTAAATGAATCAACAACCCTTATTTATTAACTCCGCGTAGTTTTTGTACGTAAATCTAGGTCATGGCGTCGGATATGTTATTAACAAATCACAATACCACTGTCGTGTATTACTAACTATCAATCATTTATATTGCATATCCGGACCATGATCTTACCATTACAATAGCTCGTAAATGCTACCACCACCAAATTCTAATAACCTTTTCAAGATAAAAACGTTTAATTCCAACCTGAGGAGCTCTCATGCTATGTCATTATAATCATAAATCTCAATGATAATTCCAATTACTATTATATTCACAAGTAACATCATAGTTGAAATAACACTATATCATCTAAATTTTCAATGACCAACTATAAAATACTAGAAATTTAACATAACAATACTTGTAAGTGGCAACATTGGAAGGGACAACTCTCACCATTAATGATGACATGATTCAAGATAATCATTAATTACAATGTTAATATATATAAATAACATCGTACTATATGGGAACATCAATTGAGAATATCAAAATGCATCATAATCAAGATGGCATTCTATAAAAGGTTAAAATTTAAAAAGATAATAAAGAAAAGGCAATCTAAATTAATAAAATTTAATGACAAACGTAAAAGGCATTATTTGGATATGACACTATCCATAGTTAAATTAACAGCAATAGAATATAGCAATTAGTTAAGGATTTCACTATTTGGAAAAGCATCTTGATTATAGGAATCAACAGAGTTATATCAATCACTACTTGAAATTACAATATACTCCATAATTAAATAAACAATCTATAATATAATAAAATTTAAAAAGGACCATGACCACTATCCACTTTGCTATT
>ML781703.1:302384-355211 GCA_009831015.1 Picea engelmannii | reverse complement strand
TGCGCGACGTGCCCTTCAGGATGCACCACGTGCTCCAAGGGTGCCACTCGCTGGCTTGACGGATTGGTAGACTCTATAACCCCTGGAGTCAACACTCCACCAGGTGAGCTTGTGGGAGACTAAGGGCTCTAAGGAATAAGGCCATCACCTTATTGCGCGCCCCTTAGAATCATCGTGAGTGACTGTCGCAGTCTGCCCTCACGGCATCATGGATCCTCTCGAACTAGGTAATCGTTAACCTACAGTTCGAGCCACGGCGGGAGTGCTAGTAGGCTGTGGCAGGGTTGTTGTCCACACCTCTCCCTCAATCTCTCTGGAACTCATGTGTGGCCCCTCTACTCCATATGTGAGTTCGGTCGGCAAGCTATCGTCAGCCTGCATCATCAACCATCATGTCAGATCATGTCAACAACATATCATAAAATCAATAGCATATCATCGAAACAAAACAATATCACCGTAAATGAAACAACTCAAATAGCCCACTCCCTGACTCAATCCGAAGTCCAAGGGAGTTCCACCGATGCCTTTGCATCCTCAAGGTCCGGAACCCTGCACACTCAATGAAACTGAGTCAGCAGCACCTGTCTACACCAAAGTAGTAAAAACATCATGTCATATAACTTAACGCATCACAATGAAAGAAAATTTTTATCATCATAAAAATCCAGATCACTTGCGAGCAAGTGTCCTCAAAGAATAAGTTTGGTAAGTGCGCCAGAGAGGGATGTTACAGATCCTTTGTGCTAACATATTCCATTTTAATGACTTTAGACACAACTTGCTCTCTTAGAAAATGAAATTTAATGGGAATGTGTTTTTTTTTGAATGCATAACAAGATTTTTAGAAATACTAATTGCACTAGTATTATCACAGAATATAGTTATAGGTTCATCATAAGGAATATGTATATCTTCCAACATATGTTTCATTCATAGAACCTGAGTGCAACAACCTATAGCTACTATGTATTCTGCTTTAGTAGTAGACAGAGACACTGCTGATTGTTTTTGACTTGACCAACTTACAAGACATCCTCCAAGAAAAAATGTTGCTCCACTAGTACTCTTCCTGTCATCAACACAACCTGCCCAATCAGCATCAGTGAAAGAATATAACTCAAGTTGATTACCTATAGGATACCACAAACCATATTCTGTTGTTCCATTAAGATATCTTAAAATTCTTTTGACTGCAAGTAGATGAGAACTTTTTGGTGAAGCCTGAAACCTGCCAACTTGACAAATTGCATGCATAATATCAGGTCTTGTAGATATAGCATAAACAAGACTACCAATCATAGATCTGTATACTGTCTAATCAACATCTTTAGTATAATCAAACTTACTTAATTTACAACCAGTAACCATGGGAGTGCCAATTGGTTTAGAATATTCCATCTAAAATTTCTTAAGCATTTCATTGATATACTTGATTTGAGAAATGGAAATACCTTTATCAGATTGAGTAATTTACAAGACTAAAAAAAACTTCATTTCTCCTAGCATGGACATCTCAAACTCTTTCTGC
Organism: Picea engelmannii; assembly: GCA_009831015.1. Lineage (NCBI taxonomy): Eukaryota > Viridiplantae > Streptophyta > Pinopsida > Pinales > Pinaceae > Picea > Picea engelmannii. The sequence goes on along the minus strand of ML781703.1, from coordinate 353,680 downwards.
ATACTTTCAGCAAACTGTTTACTGAGCCTATTATCATCACTACAAAAAATGATATCATCCACATATATCTCAACAATGATCAGGCTATCATTTTCTTCTTTAATATATAGATTACTATCAGTGTTACCTTTCCTGAATCCTTGCTGCCTCAAATAATTGTCAAGTCTAGAATACCAAGCCCTTGGTGCTTGTTTCATCCCATACAATGCCTTTTTCAACCTGTAAACATATTGTTCTGCTTCTTGTACCTGAAAACCATCTGGTTGTTCCATAGATACTTCTTCCTCTAAATCACCATTCAAAAATGCAGACTTTACATCCATTTGATAAACTTTAATGTGTTTAGAACTAGCATAAGCTAGAATCAGTCTAATGGATTCCATTCTTGTAACAAGAGCAAAATTTTCTCCATAATCTATTCCTTCTACATGTACATACCCTTTACAAAACAATCTAGCCTTATTTCTAGTTATTTTACCTACTTCATCCATCTTATTTCTGAAAACCCATTTAGCCCCTATGACATTCTTATTCAAAGGTCTAGGAACCAATTTGCATGTCTTATTATTTTCTATTTGACTAAGTTCTTCATTCATTGCTTTCATCCAATATTCATCATTAATTGCTTCTTCAATACTTTTGGGTTCAATCGGAGAAAGTAAAGATACATGTTCATGAGTTGAGGTGGATTGTTGCCTTCTGCTTCTTGTTCCAACACCTGCATTTAAGTCACCAATTATATGTTCTTCAGGGTGATTTTTCTGTATTCTCTTTCTTGGAGTCTTTGATGGAGTCATGCTTTTGGATGGAGTTGTACCCTATATCAAAGTAGGATTTAATTGTTCACTCTCAACAGCCTTAGTTTCTTTTGTTTCACTTACTTCTTCATCCATTTATGTTTGTCATATATTTCATGTTGGTCCTTTTGTTTAGATTTTGATTTCAAAAATGCAGACTCATCAAACCTTACATATATAGATTCAACAATCTTTCTTAATCTGAAATTATAGCATTTATAAGCATTTCTTGAACATGCATATCCAACTAATAGGCCTTCATCATTTCTAGAGTCTAATTTTCCCAGATCTTTGTTAATTCTTTTGATGTAACACTTACTCCCAAAAATTCTAAAATGTTTTGTGTTTTCTAGTCTTCCTTTCCATAATCGATAGGGTGTCTTATCAGTATTATTTCTTAGAAAAATTCTATTGAAGATGTGTACCACGGTATTAACCTCTTGAGGCCAAAACATGTCATTCAATTTGGACTCATTTAACATTGTTCTTTCCATTTCCATAACAGTTCTATTTTTTCTTTCAACAACACCATTTTGCTGAGGTGTTTCTGTATTAGAGAAATGCATTTTAATTCCATTTTTAACACAGTAATTGCTAAATTATTTTGACACAAACTCTCATCCATTGTTTGACCTTAAGCACTTAATCTTCATGTCAATTTCATTTTCAGTCAATTCTTTGAAAACTTGAAAGTAGCTAAAAGTTTCAGACTTCTTTTTCAATAAAAACAACCAAGTCATTCGAGTAAAATCATCCACAAATAGCATAAAGTATATTTCACCATTTAGACCTATTGTCCTCATAGGTCCACATACATCAGCACATATTATTTCCAAAGGTTTTGTTGTAGAATATTCCTTTGTTTTAAACTTGACTCTGGTTTGTTTACCATCTTGACATTGTTTACAAATAAAGTTGGAAAGATTCTTTATGATAGGTAAGATCCTTATCGCCTCCTTTTTATTCAACTAAATCAGATTTTCAAAGTTAATGTGTCCAAGTCTTTTGTGCCACAACCAACTTTCATCTTCACTCCCAAGATAACATTTTTCTTTTTCTTCATCTAGTATGTAAATGTTGCTTGAAGTTCTTGTGGTTGTTCCAACTAGTTTATTTGATTTTATATCCCTGATTTGACATCCTTTTGAATCAAAAATCATAAAGAGACATTTATCACAGTTTTGAATTACACTCAATAAGTTATGTTCCATTTCTTCAACCAATAAGACATTTTCAGCCATGATTTTCTTGTTGTTTAGACATATAGTTCCTCTTCCAACTATCCTAGCTGATTGATCATTTCCAAATGTGACTGTACCTTCTTTTCCTTCATCTAGTTCAACAAAGAGTTGTTTTATACCTGTCATATTATTTGAACTTCCACTATCCACAACCCATTTTACTTTATGTTCTACTTGTCGAGCTATAGTGCATTTTTCAGTGTTCATATTTTCACTTTTCTTTTTCCAATATTTGGTTTTCAGATCTATGTAAGTGGGTTCATTAAATTTCTGAAAACTCATAGGACAATTTCTTGACACATGCCCAAAGTTGTTACACTTGTAACATTCAGTCTGATATCTTAAGGTGTCAAATCTGTTGTAAGAGTAGTTTATATTGTTTTGACTAGTTTTACCATGTCCTCTTCCATATTCAAAATTAGACCTTTCATGACTATTATGTGCATTTATCTTTCTTGAAAAACTATTATAAAATGTAGCCTTATGTCCATACTTATAAAAAAAGAAACAGTGGCCTTCAAACCTATTTTGATGTCTTCCATAACTTCCTCTATGCTTGAACCCTAATTTTCTTCTTGCCTTTTTGTTTCCATCTTCTTGCTAGTAATTTTCTCATGATTATCCTCTGTACCTTCTTTCTCAACACTTGAACTAGAACATCCATTGGTTACTGCAGATTTATAACCAATTCTAGTCTTATCATATGTTGATATTAGACTACTAATAATTTGATCTAACACTTGAGAACTATGGTTCATGTTATTTTCTTGTACTTTCTTTCTTAATGAGACTACTTCAATTTTTAAACCTTCATTTTCCTTATCCTTTTCTGCAAGCATTTTAGTTAGAGCTTCTTCAGTCACTCTAGCCTCTTCTATTTTAAGTTTTAATTCAAATACCATGATTTCAGTGCTATCAATCAAACCATTTGATTTCTATAATTCAAAATCTAGATTCTCAATTTCTCTTTTAAAATGTTTACATTCCCTTCTCACTTTTCTTAATTCACTTAAAGCACTTACCAATTCAGCTTCTAGATCAACTTCACCTTCTTCTTCTTCACCAGAATGATCATCCTGTTTTTCCATAGCCATAAAAAGTTGTACATATGAACTGTCATCACTCTCACCAGATTCTGAAATATCACTGTAATCTTTTATACACAGGCTTTTCTTTTTGTAAGTTATTTTTTGAAAAAACTTCTTATGTCTATTCTTGAATTCCTTAGGTTTTCTATCACTGTCTTCTTCATTATCAGTATGCTTATTATAAGGACACTTAGATGTAAAATGTCATATTCTACCACAACCAAATTATTTCAGAGGAAGCTTATCTTTATACTTGCCAGTACCTCTTTTCAGAATTTTAACAAAATTTACTTTTTCTACATCACCTTCTGACTCCTCATGACTGTTGATTTTAGCTTCAACATTTTTCTTATCTTTCTTTGCTACCTTGAAAATTGATTCTTTCCTGAAATAATTCTCAGCAGAGGTTCTCATCTCATATGCTATTAGTATTCCATGTAATTTATCCATTTGTAAAGTATCAAGATCTATTCTTTCTTATAATGCATATATTTTTGAATCAAATCTTGCAGAAAGTGATCTAAGTACCCTTTGCACAATAATATTATTATTAACTATTTCTCCTAGACCTCTCATGGTATTAACAACTTCATCAATACAAAGAAAGTAGGTAGTTATATCTTCAAATTCATCTTCTAGGCTTTCAAATTGACTTCTATATGATTGTATCTTAGCACTCTTTACCTTAGTGTCTCCTTCATACACATTTTTCAATTTATCCCATATTTCTTTTGTTGATGCACAATTCATAACTTTAACAAATTCTAACCCTACTAGACCTCCTAGTATTTCATACATAGCTTTGGAATTACTCTCATAGAGTCTCTTACCTAGAGAATCTATTGGAATGGTTGCTAGGACTTTATATTCATTTAGTACAGCCTGCCAGATATCTACTCCTTGAGTTTGTAAAAACAACTTCATCCTAATACTCTAAAAAGCATAATTATGACCATCAAATAAATGCAATCCATGTTTTGTAAATTCTGACTTCTTATCCATTATGAATGATCAAAAAATTCTAGTGGTTAAACTGATATCTTGAAGTAACCTTCTCTAATACCAATTGTTGAATAGGATAAGTCAACTGAGAGGGGGGGGTGAATTAGTTCCATAAAATTTCTTTCATTTTATAAGAAGATTACTTATTAATCAATAAATAATTCCTTTAACATTTAACTTGCAGCAATACATTTAACCAATAAATATACAATCACGTAAATGAAACAGTGACACAGTGATTTTTCATGAGGAAACCCAAAAGGGAAAAACCTCTTCTTCTTATGAATGAAAGGCAAGCTCCAACTCCTCTTTACATTCTTATTTAATCTAAGCTACAACCCAGATGAGGCTGCTACCTTTGTTTCTTCAACACCTATTGAATGGAAGCTACAACTCCTAGATGGACAAGCACCAACTTTTACATGAGACTTTTATAGTCTCCCCTTGCTCCTCCCTACCACCCTAAAATCCTTCTCTATCACTAAGAACCTACAAACCAACTCTTTATCTTCTCTGTCAAATATTAGACATTTAAGTCCTCTCTATTTATATATTCATATCAGAATCCATCCTTGACCAAACCTCATAAATTTATCAATCTGCGCATACATATTCTCTCCTTAATCTTTGCTCTATTTTCATCATTTGTTCTCACTGTTTCAGATCTTCGGATCCTCCATTATTCCCCACTCATCACCCAAAATATCTTACACTTGTTCTTTGACAATTAGAGTGTACATTAGAATCCTCATGCTTCAAAGAATTAGTTACAATAACTGAACAACTACCTTACACAAATTATTTTTGGCTAAGGCATCAAGAAGAACAACAACCGTTCGATCTGTTTCATCATTTAATTAGCGTCATTCAATGAGCATACATTGATTTTTTACTTTTCAACATAAACAAGGCTCGAACGCTTCTACAAGACATTTGTGCTAAACCATATGCCCATTGGCTATGACCACAGGCTTAATCAAAAAGGTGCTTTTGCAATTCGCATATCGGTAATCCTGAGGTGAAGACATCTCGCCTCTTCATGTTGTGATCCCCAAAATTGGGATTACCTTCATGCTAGCTCCTCCCTCTCATGTGACCATCGGCGGTAACCATTGCCTACGCCAAAAAGGTGTTTTCACGTTTCGCACTTTGGGAGTTAGAAGGTTGAGGAATTTTCTTCCTTTGACTGTCAGTCAGCGAAATGATAATCGCTAGCCATGTGTCCTTTGCATCCAACAATCCTCATATTATCATGATTTCATAAGATAGATCACTCCTCTCTTAACTTACTAGTCAGTGAAACGCTGACCTCTTACCACGTGTACTCTGCATTTCGGCATTTCGGATTTTCACATTTTGGTGTTTCAGTGATGTAGTGTTTCAACACTCCAAATCACGATCCTCGAAATGATATGACAGCTTCACAATTGATCTGGTGGATATAGATCGGACGGTTCTCTTTAACTTCTCAGGGACAGATGAACGGTGATATACGACTCTTATCTTACCCCTCCAATGATTAATCCAACAGACATGACTTAATAATTCATCGATATGGATGGTTGTCTGGGTTTCAGTACTTTGGCCATCAGGTCTTCATGACCTCCAACAAAAACTCTCAAAACCGTAGATCATGTGATGTGTGTCCCTTTCGGTATTTCATGATTAGATGGTCCTGATCTCATCGAAACTTTGCGCTCCAATCGACGGCTCACAGACTTTCGGGACTTTGCATTTTGTGATTTCGTGTATCGCGATGTCAAAGGTTGGAGCTCCTCCTTTCTTTGTTTCTCTATATCCTGATATGCGATTTCTACTTACATTGGATCGATGATCTTCGACCTTCCATGATCCAGTGGTCTGGATTGGATCACGAATTATGGGGTTATTTACTTAATTTTTTGTTTGATTAATTCATAAAACCAAAAACTATGTCAATGGAATGCCATTCCGAATCTTCAACACATGTATGCGCCATTTGTGGTAAGAATGTTTCGTTATAGTTTGTCTCTTCATACCTATGATCGAAAACTATGTCATTCTCTCTCAGCGATGAAATGCAATTCCGAAAACTGTTCCATTCCAAATCTTCCATAAACAACAATGCCGATAAACTCCACAATTCTAACAAATGCTTTGTTCAAAATACTCTGTTTATAATAATATTTTCCAAATGACAACTGCACCTATAACAACAATGCCAGCAAGGCCATTTAACTAATATGCCAATCTTGGAGAATATCTAACCCATGTAGACCTCGGCCATAGCCATTGCTAACATTTTATGCCATATTAAACTTTGATATTGCATATTTAAAGTTAACATCATTGACAACTAAAGTTAACATCAAATGACAACATGTTGAATGTAATTCCAACACTGTTCATTCAGCAACTTGGCCAACACAAAATCAAATAGGTTAGTGGGGCCAATCAAATATTTTCCCAATGGTCATCAAATAATTAATTACAATAATAAAATTCCAAATCCAGATTTCCATAAATGGAAAATAATTTCCAAATCCGAATTTTCCAAGAAAAAAAATTATTTCCAAGTACACTTAGAATTTAATATTATTATATTTGAGGATATTAAAAAATAATTACATAACAAATTTGTGCCTAAATGCTCTATTAAACAATAAAACATTGTACATATAAATAGAAGAAGTATTTTCTCAAGATAGACAGCTACCTTGATCTCACAATCTACTTGGTTGAGTAAATATCTCAACCTTACACCAATCTAGGAAACATCTAGTTGGAGAGAACCTCTCAAACCAACTAGGCCTCAACAACCTCCTAAAATATAGGAACAAACTCTTTCTCGTAGAGACTAGAAATCACCAATAAACCCAATAATTAAATATGATCACAACAAAGACAAGTGGGAGTTGCATATCACTACACTCCCTCTTAACGACTACTTGTCTTTACCATCGCTAGGTCAGGTCTTCATCATTTCCACTTCACTATATCAAAGCACCTCCTGATCATAAAAGTCTATGTCTGGTCCAACCTGTTACTTTCTCTTTATACCTCGATCATGCATCACAAAAATACCAAATTCCATATAAAGAGGCAACTATCCACCATAATGCATGGCTCATCGGCCACTTCCATCACTGGTTTAGTAGTATGTCCTTCAGGTACATGGTTCATTCAAAATCTTGATGAACTCCCCCTAAATTTAAAACTCATGTTTTTCTAGGCACCTCCCTATTGTACATGAAAGAGTTGGTTAAATCTTGATGAACTCCAACTTATGTCTTCCATCAAATCATTATTTCTCTAGCAATAAGAATGCAACTTTCTTCCACCTCAAAGATAAAAAAATGTTCATGTTGCTCCATCGACTTATAGAATTGTGATATCATACCACCTTGGAACCAACCGTACCTTTGGGCCAAACACTGGTACCATCATTGAAAAGATTGAGAAACTAGTAATCCAATTCAATCTTACATCAATTCATTAAAAAATTTACCATCAATACACAATTAGGGGTAACATGTAGTTAAACCTTCCTTTCCAACTACCACACCCTTTACCAAGAAGACTTAGGAATGGTTATACATCACAAAAATGTTTCAAGAAAAAAATCAACTCATCCACAAGATATAATAACACACACAACAATAATACCATCTTCCTTTGGGATTTTTTGTCTTCATCATCGATATCTTGATTTAGTGATTGTCATTGTATCATTTTCTCTCAAGTAATTCTTGGAGAATTTGATTTTTCTTCTACTTGAATTGTCCATATGTTATTTATTAATCACATATTCATAGCATGAAAAACGTCTTAAATTAGTTTTTTTTATATATAATCAGTTTATATTGAATGTCAAAGATGGCATAAAATAGATTTACAAAACAAAAAATTAAAGGGAACATTCAAGTTAACATATATTATAGGTTTTGTGAGGAAGAGGTCTCTATTAATACAAATTCTTTGATAATGTAACATTGAAGATATTGTGTTACATGTGTAGTTAAACATTGTTCATACCACTAGGAAACACCTTACCTAGACAATTTTATTGCTATGTGTCATAGCATTGCTTTATATCTAGACAATTGTATAGAGATCTAGTGGAATGCCAATCAATATTTTACTCTCAAAATTCCATTGGGTTTAATGTATAATATCATCCTTTGTTGTTTCACCTCTCTAGCTATTTGCCACACTATAAATAGCATGTGGATCATTTTGTAATGGTGGATAAATAAAAAGGCTAATGATTTTCCTATTGAAGCATATTATATTGTTAAAGAAATGGCTTGGTACATAATGACATATTATTCTTATGATTCTATCACAAAAGGAAGACCAGATAAGTTCCCACTTTTATTGCATATATGATGGTTCTCATCATTCTATTTGTTTACCTTTTTCCTCATTCCTAACATATTACTCTTGATATTTTCCACGTATCCTTGTCTGCATGCAAACATAGCCATGGCCACCATTTGTCAGCGAATATATCCAAGATACTTTTATGTATTTGTTGACGCTTGAATCCACACGACTGAAACAACAACATCACAAGGATATGAACCCCCTTGCATTTTTAGAGAGTTGGTACTCCTCTTGGGATAAAAGATATATATGTGATATCTTGGATTAGAAGAATGCTAAGGCAACAAACCCTATATCTTTATTGCTTGAAATTATGAAATGATATGGTTCTTCAATAATCTAATCTGGTATTTGTATGAAGCAAGAAGTCTTTAAACAATTGAAAATATTGAAGAAGGGATTCAACATCAGGATTTCTTTGTGATCAACATTACATACACGATATTCTTCATCATATATAAATGCATCCATGTCTTCCTCATGAAAAATAGGACAAAATAATTTGATCATCTCCAATCATTTAAAAAGAGTACTACTATCAAGATCAACACATAATTTGATAGATCAATCTCAAATACCTCATACTTAAGACTCAAAATTACAAGATACAATCGAAATCAACCCCGAAGCAATTCTTTGTGAATTTTATTCATGAAAAATATTCTTCATTACAAAATCTTTGATAGTCATGTATATGGCTATAAATACTCCATGATCATAAAAGTTTTTTTTTTTTTGGAAGAATACAAGAAGGACACTCAAGAACGCAACCTCGTGCCCAACTTAGAGATTTAAGAATAAAGCTATGAGAAATAGTGTAGAAGAAGAGAAATAGTGGAGAAGATGGAGATCTATTTTCTTTGATCAAAAGATTGGCTATATATTCATGGTTGTATTGTATTCTTCCTCTAATCTTATACCATGCCCCTCTAATAATTCTAATTCTTGCAACCCTTGATGAATCCCTCCTTCTCTTTTTAAAATGAGATCTTCTAACTACTTGAGTGGTTAGGGGTTTTCCTCTCTTGAATTCCCCATAGAAATAATTTATTTAATTATTCTCTTTAATTAAATCCTCATTAATTACTCATTAATAAAATTACATCATCAATATATGCATATCTAAAATGGGTCAATTTCCCTTCTTAATAAAAGTTTTTAAATGAACATTTATTTTTTCAAAATTCAATTAATTTCCCTTCTAAAATAGAGGGAATGTGTTTTATCTTTTCAAAATTTGAATCAGTTTCTTATCCATGGAAATCACTTCAGATGTGGTCGTCACCATCTTAGCTTTCTAACAGTATAAATTTTTCCCAAATTTGAGTCTCGGATCTCAAGATATCAGCTCATGATGTTGAGTTGTCACACAGACCCATTAAAAATGAAGCTGACTGATATTTTAATTTATGAGAAAAATATAGCACATTTAAGCCCTTGAAACATATACCATTATATTTTTCATCAAAAACATTTTCAACGGTATAAATGTTTCGTGATTTCGACACCTAGAATTCAAGTTATGGTGTTCAGAAATTAGTAACTCAGCCACCGTCGATCGAACGTCTTGGGAAAATGTGGGCCACTGGTCTTGGATTTGTGCTCTTTAGCTTAGATTTAGACCTTTTGGTTTAAATCCCATCCCACATGCATATGAAAATTTAATTTTTAAGTACATATAAATCGAAGTGCTTGGTGTCTCTTATGTTGAAGAAGAGGAGAGTATAGAGACCATAGATTTCCACCCTTAGAACATTGATGAATAAAATAATAATTTTATAACCCCGTCACTATCCACCTCATGCCAAGTCATCCCCATGTGTTGGAGCCTTATGTGCATCATCAACTTCCACATGTTACTCGTTAATTGGCTACAACATGTCACATGTTGATTGGGTGCCACATGTCTCCAATAAAAATATGCCACATGTCTTCCTTCATGAGCTTCCATGTGTCGTCAAATAAATGGATGTTGCATATGCCGTGTGGAATATATTTATAATTCAATTACATTCTCATGTGATCCAACAAAATGATGGCACATGGAACACAATGAAAGGTTAATAATAAAATATTAATCATAAGGTATGTGGGAAATGGTTAAGTGTTGGATAGTGAATGAGAGAGGGGGAAAGGATAGTTATGGAGGAAGTGTAGTGGGGAAGGTTAGTTATGGAGGAAGGGTATAAATTAGGTAGAGGAGGTGGGGGAGAATGAAGATATTGGACTTGCGGGGGTGAGGGGAAATGGTGAGGGAGTCCGAGCAAAGGGTGAGTGTTACTAGTTAATTGGCTGCAACATGTCACATGTTGATTCACTGCCACATGTCTCCAATAACAATCGGCCACATGTATTCCTTCATGAGATTCCATGTGTTGTAAAATGAATGGATGTTCCATCTTCCATGAAACATCTATTTATAAGTTAATTACATTCACATGTGATCCTACAAAATGTTTGCACATGGCACAACGTGAAAGGTTAATAATAAAATATTAATCATAAGGTATCTGGGAAATGGTAAGTGTTGGATAGTGAATGAGAGAGGGGGAAAGGGTAGTTATGGAGGAAGGGTAGGGGGAAAGGGTAGTTATGTGGTGCAGTGCCCCACATCGGCAAGGTCTGCCCGACCTCCCGGTCAATGGATCTTCCAACTCTCTGAGTTGGAGTAGCTCCTCGGGTCCCTACTAGAACCTCCATGAACAAATCCACGAGTCCTTTTCCAAAACATCACCTGCGTAAACTAGAACTGGTGCAAGATTCCACCAAGTGACTGCCACCCATGACCACAAGCCTATTTGAAAGGTGCTTCACGACCTTGGTTGCGGGTATTTTACTGCAAGACAACCCTGACTCTCCCAATCTCCCAATCTCTGAACTAAGAGCCTAGCGAATGCTAGCTCTGTTCCCCTATTCTCCACTGATGTGACCTCTAGCTGGGACCTGGGGCCCAACTCTTGAGTGCTTAGGGACTTTGCACTTCACATCCTCAGAAGTCATCTATACTCATTTCTCCGGATGTGAGAACTTCGAACTCTACTCATGTCAGATCAGCGACTCACAACTCTCATGATCCAACGGTCCAGATATCCTCTTCCCAAATAGGGACTTCATGATTCAAGACTTTGCAAGATGGTTCTTCTTCTTCCCTCTGACTCCCGATCTCTGAAACCACCTTCCCAAGGAAAGGAAACAATAGTCAAATATTTCTCATATCGACAACCCAAACTATCTATCCTGAGATTCAGAGTGTTGAGTGACTCTCGACTCTTATTGACCTCACAACTCCACTAGATCCCATGGCACACAACTTTCTTCACCTCCTCCCTCTAGGGATCTCTACCGTCCTTTGAGGTTCTTAAGGGATCCTTGCCAAATAACTCATGCCAACCCTTTTGAGCTTGGTTTCCATGAGGTGACTTCGATCCTCGTCCTTCCTTTGGACTCTCCAAGTCTCTATCCTTCTCAAGCTTGATTCTTGCTGCAAACTTCGAGATTATAAGGAATCCTACAGGCACTCCTTGCGGCCTTCACAATAACCTCTGGTTACCTGAACCTCGATGATGCAGGAGCATCACCAACTCATCAAGCAAGCCAGCACATCAAGCGGAGATCAGCTAGATAAACAAACCCAAAATTTTGAAGTGCTTTGGGATTGTAGCGCAAGTCTTTAATGAACCATTCATGAAGGCGCATTTGTATATTGTATTGGACCTTGAGCCTTTAAGCTCTCATCCTTTGGTAGATAGTCAGCATTTAATAGATTTAATGCTGGTAGATAGGATTTTAAGTCTAGATTTGATAGTTTAGAGTCCGAGAGGGAAAATGGATATAGACACCCTCATTATACCATTGTAAGATAGAAATGAAGAATAGAGGAAGCATTCAGGAGAAGAGAAGAGAAAAACAGAGAATATTGTATGAAGAACACCCATGTACAGGCATTTGAATTTACAGAAGAAAGTTCTGATTCAAACTCATGGTTGGTGTTGTTTTCTCTGTGTATTGATGTTGTGCTCATGAATGTTTGCTTTCTTGTTATGCATTTGCTTTGTATATGATGTGCATGTGATTTCATGTTTCAAACTGAAGTCTGAAAGGGAGAGAGAGTGAGGTTCAATTGTTTCTCTATCTGAGCCAGGAGATTCCTGCAAGGTGTGTAGTTGAATTCATCCACAAGGAGTGCATTGATAAAGTCTCAGTAGTTTAACTTTTGTTCTCATTCACTCGGAAGTGGAAGTAGGTTGTTGAAGCTGTGCAAGGAGTGCACAGGGTGAAGAAGAAGTCTCAGTTCTGAATCTGAGCAAAGGGAAATCGAAGACTGCTGCTACAGGAAGTGCGCAGAGTCGAAAAGATTCAACACTTGGGATGTTGTTGAATGTTGAGCACAAGGAGTGCGCGGAAGTCCCTCTGAAAGAATCAGAGTGGGAAAGCTCAGGAGGTATAGCACCTTCGTGATATCATTATCGAAGACTGCACAGGAGGTTTTCGTGCCAAGAAGTCCTTAAGAAGGGAAAAGAGGAATCGATGGTCAAGATTCGTAGAAGAGATCAACGAAATCCCGTCAGCCGTTAGATCTCAAAAAGTTGCACAGAGTTTAAGCCCTAGCTCACAGAGGAGGAGTCTCAGAGGAGTCATCGGGATATCAGAGTCATTGGGGTTTACTAAACAAGAGAATCGAGACCTTGTAGTTCTTGAAATCCCAAGAAAGGATCTCAGCCATTGATCCCAACAGGACACGCGTCAGACATCCAGAGAAGAGTCAGGGTTCAGCTCATCGGAGAATCGGGGTTTTCGAGGACATAGAACTCTCGCATGTTGGAATCGCGATCCGCAATTTACCGATGGGATTTTTGAACCGTCCATCGGCAAGGACGCATGGCAGGAGATCTTGACGAGTCGGCATTTGGAGCATCAGAGTTTCTAGAGGCATAGAACTCTCGCATGTAGGAATCGCGATCCACGCTTTCCCGATAGGATCAGAGTTGTCCAAACAGCAGGGACACATGGCAAGAGATCCCGGAGAGTTAGAGTTTGGGATATCGGGGTTTCCGGAGTCGTGAAACTCTTGCACAATGAAATCGCGATCCGTGATTTCCCGACATAGCCGGAGTCATTCGATTTAAGGGATGCATGTCCGAGGATCTAAAAGAGTTGGGGTTCGGCATATCGGGGGTTTGTGAGTTGGAGCTGCAAGGGATTGTGTCAAGAAGTGAGATATCACGAGAAGCTATATTCCGATAACCACAGGATAGTGTGTGGGACCACAAGAGCAAGTGGAAGACAGGTGGCAAAGATCTGGAGATCTCGCGAACTCAGGAGTTTGTAGGGTGAAAATCCAAATCTTGGGAGTTTCAAGTCACGAGGATGCAAGGTTGCGAAAGCGCGACAGGAGAGTATTGGCATTTCGACACCTTGGGTATCGGGAGTTGGAAGCCCGAGGACTTGGTGTCGCGAGTAGCGAAGTCACGATAGTGCGAGGCTACGATAGAGAAGAAGTCCCGATAAGGTGGGAGAAGGTCAGCATTGACTGAGTCATCAGGAGTCGGGGATCCATGAGGACAGTGGATCACGACAACGCAAGTGTTGATTTCCCGATGGGGAAATTCCCGATATGAGCAAGAAAACCGTGGGTGAATATTCATCGGGATTCGGGGATTTGTGAGACCCGATCCTGTGTTTTCAGGACTTGTGATATTGCAAGGTCTGATTTCTCGATAAGACAAGGGAGATCATAAGGAGAGTCCTGTGGGTGTTGGAAAGTCTCGATAAGGGATTTGAAGAGCGGTTCAGCTCTTCGGGCCGAAGGAAGAGAAGGTCCTGAGGGAACAGACGTTCCCTGGGTGGCACGTTTGTGTCAGAGTGGTATCAGAGTGAGAAAATCTCTTTTCTTTCTGTGAAGAAGAGAAAATTTCACCATGCCGCCGAGGAGAGAAAGACAATCACCTGATCCAGAGGATAAGGGAAACCCGAGAGGAAGAGGGAGACAAGCACAGAATCCAGAAATGGAGAGGCAGATACGTGATCTCCGAGCGAGATTAGAAGATATGGAAGCAGCGTAGAGACGCATATCCAGTGCTGGAGATCTGAGTGACTTCGAAGGCTAAGTTGAAGTCGAACAACAAGGAGAAGTTGCAGTCGAAGATGCAGCCAATGAGAGATTAATTAAGGCTATCACTCGGATGAGTTCAAAAACAAAGATGGACATTCTAGCTTATGAAGGGAATTTGGATGCAGAAGAGCTTCTAGATTGGATTAGAGCTCTTGACACCTACTTCGATTATGAGGATATCGAAGAGGATAAGAAGGTCAGACATGCTGTCACATGATTGAAGGGACACGCAGCATTATGGTGGGACGAACTTCAAGCATATAGATGCTGCAAAGGCAAGCAAAAGATTAAAAGCTAGGATCGAATGATTGTGAAGATGAAGGCAAAATTCATCCCAAGGGATTATCAAATCACATTGTTCAGGAGAATGCAGAACCTGAGACAGAAGTTGATGATAGTAAAAGAGTATACTGAGGAATTCTACAAGATAAATATCATAGCAGGTCATCGGGAGAGCGATGATGTAAAAGTTGCCAGGAATATGAATGGCTTAAGATACGATATCCAGGATGAGATGAGTATGAAAACCATCAGAACGGTGGAGGATGTGTATCATATGGTGTTGAAAGCTGAAGAGAAGCTGAGCCGTAAGCCAACACAGCGAGGCCGAGGTAGGAGCCAGCTAAAAGGTAAGTCAGTTGCCCAAGATAGGTTTTAGAAATCCAAGGATGACTGGAAGAAGCCTCAGACTAGAACGGAAAGAGGTGGAAGTTCACAGCGAGGACAGCACGCTGAACAGCGAAGGAAGCATACAGAACAGGGTGGAGGATATACTGATAACAACACTTTTCCTTGTACCAGAGGTAGAGGAAGAGGCAAAGGTGGAGTCATCACATGCTTCACATGTGGAAAGAATGGACACAAGGCAGTTGATTGTCCAGATAGGAAGAAGGATGGAGGAGAGGCTCACATCGCTGAGGCATAGAGGTGAGATGCTGAGGCAGAAGACGTAGAAGACGGAAGGTCATTGATGATGCATAAGGTTCTCTTAACACCCGAGAAGGAGGTGGAGGACACGGCTCAGAGGAACCGACTTTTCAGAACCACATGCAAGACCAAAGACAGGAAGTGCAAGGTTATTGTGGATAGTGGAAGCATAGACAATCTCGTTTCAACCAAGATGGTGGAGAAACTAGAGTTGGAGACAACTTATCACCCGAGTGCATATAAAGTCTCATGGCTACAGAAGGGACATCAGGTAAGTGTCACTAAAAAGTTCTTAATTGACATCAAGATAGGAGGATATAATGATAAAATACTTTGTGATGTTATTCCTATGGATGTATGTCATTTATTGTTGGGTAGACCATGGCAATATGACAGGAACGTAATTCATGATGGGAATATGAATACGTATACTTTGGAGAAGAATGGAAGAACACATATGCTACTTCCAATTAAAGATAAAGAAGTAAAACTAGAACCAAGGAATATTGTACTTCTCATGAGTGGGAAGGAACTTCTGGCAGAAGTAAAGAAGAAGGAAGATCCACAATTCTTTGTGGTCAGGAAACCGAAAATTGTTTTGACCAGCACAAGAGTGGATGATTTGCCGGAAGAAATTCAGGAACTGCTAGAAGAGTTCGCCGACATTGTGGTAGACGAATTACCTCATTCGTTGTCGTCGATGAGCAGTGTGAGTCATCATATAGACCTCATACCAGGAGCTAGTTTGCCAAACAAAGTTGCATACAGGTTGACGCCGTAGGAAAATGAAGAAGTCAAAAGGCAGGTACAAGAACTGTTAGATAAAGGGTTGATCAGGGAAAGTTTAAGTCCGTGTGCCATTCCAACGGTATTGAGTCCAAAGAAAGATGGAGGTTGGAGAATGTGCACTGATTCCAGAGCCATTAACAAGATAACCATCAGATACAGGTTTCCATTACCACAGATGGATGACTTGATGGATTGTTTAAGTGGAGCCAATTTTTTTTCAAAGGTTGATTTGAAAAGCGGATACCATCAGATTCCCATAAGGGTAGGCGATGAGTGGAAGACAGCCTTCAAAACCAATGAAGGGTTGTACGAATGGCTAGTCATGTCGTTTGACTTGATGAATGCACCGAGTACCTTCATGAGGTTGATGAATGAAGTGCTGAAGGAATTCATTGGTAAGTTTGTCATTGTTTATCTGGATGACATATTAATTTTCAGCAAAACGAAAGAAGAACATCTGAAGCATTTAGCTGCAATAATGAGGAAGCTACAGCAAGAGAAGCTATTGATCAACATGAGGAAATCTTCATTTATGAAGACAGAACTCATTTACTTGGGATTTTTCATATCGGAAAATGAATTAAAGATGGATCCAAGTAAAGTGGAGGTAATTAAAAATTAGTCATCACCGAGAAATATTTTCGAGGTGAGAAGTTTTCATGGATTGGCTAGTTTCTACCGAAAATTCATCAGGAATTTCAGTGGTATTAGCGCAGCGATGATGGATACTGTCAAGAAAAGACATAAATATTTTCATTGGACTGAAGAGGCAGAGAAGAGCTTCAATCTATTGAAGCGGAAGATCACAGAACAACTGGTTTTGGTGTTGTCGGATTTTACGAAAGTGTTCCAGGTGAAATGTGATGCAAGTGGCTTTGCCATAGGAGCGGTCTTGAGCTAGGAGGACAGACCAATTGCATATTTCAGCGAGAATTTGGATGAGGCAAAAGTGAAATACTCCATGTATGATAAATATTTTTATGCTATCATACAGGCATTGAAGAAGTGGAGGCATTACTTGATCTCGAAAGAATTTGTTTTGTATAGTGATAATCATGCATTGCAGTTTGTGACTCAACAAGAGAAGTTGAATCAGAAACATGCTAAATGGGTAGAGTATATGCAGAATTTTACATTTGTGATTAAACACATTTCAGGTAGTGCTAACAAAGTGGTTGATGCTTTGAGCAAGAAGTGTTTGTTGCTGCAAGAGTTCCGAGTCAAAACATTGGGTTTTGAAAATCTTAAGGACATGTATGCAGGTGATGCAGATTTTGCAGAGGCGTATGAGGCAGCTGAGAATCTAGTTCTCAGAGACAGAAGCCCTTGGATAGATTATATGATCCGGGAGGGATTGTTGTTTAGAGGCAATCAACTGTGCATTCCAAATTGCAGGGAGAATCTACTAAAAGAGAAGCATAGTGGTGGATTGGCAGGACATTTTGGCCACGACAAGACATTTTCAAAGCTAAGCGAAGCATACTTTTGGCCAAGAATGCGGTCGGAAGTCAAGAATTTTGTCGACAGATGTATAATTTGCCAGCATTCAAAGGGCAGGAAGCAGAATGCGGGATTCTATCAATCATTACCCATACCCGAGAGGTCGTGGGATGAAATCAACATGGATTTTGTATTGGGATTGCCTAGGACACAAAGAGGACATGATTCGATCTTCGTGGTGGTTGACAGGTTTTCCAAAATGGCACATTTTATCCCATGCCAGAAGACCAACGATGTGACTCATATCACAAATTTGTTTTTCAAGGAGGTCGTTAGACTTCATGGTTTACCCAGAAGCATAGTATCGGACAGGGATACGAAATTCATTGGACATTTCTAGAGGACACTATGGAAGAAGATGGGGACTAATTTGATTTTTAGTTCTACCTATCATCCACAGATGGATGGGAAAACAGAGGTGGTAAATAGAAGTCTGGGAGATTTATTAAGAAGCTTGGTGACA
The DNA here is from genome assembly GCA_009831015.1 of Picea engelmannii. Classification (NCBI taxonomy): domain Eukaryota; kingdom Viridiplantae; phylum Streptophyta; class Pinopsida; order Pinales; family Pinaceae; genus Picea; species Picea engelmannii. Next base: position 335,396 of record ML781703.1, on the reverse strand, counting down.
GAGCACCATAGCAGTTGGGACAATGTGTTGCCACAGGCAGAGTTTGCATACAACGACTCAGTGAATAGGAGAACAGGCAAAAGTCCATTTGAGATTGTCTACAGCAGGTATCCAAGAGGAGTTTCTGAACTGAGGGACTCAGAGAAGATACTGACTAAGAGTGCAAGTGCTGAAGAATTCACAGAGGCGATGAAAGAACTTCACAGCAGGGTGAAAGAGCGATTGTTGGAATCAAACCAGGAATATAAGCGCAGAGCGGATCAGCATCGGAGACAACTTCAGTTTGAGGTTGGTGATCTAGTTCTGTCGCATCTGAGGAAGGAAAGGTTCCCAAGGGGAACATACAACAAGCTGAAAATGAAGAAAATTGGACCATGTAGAGTCCAAAAGAAATTGGGAGAAAATGCTTATGAGATTGAGTTGTGGGATGATATCGGAATATCTACGACATTCAATGTCTCAGACTTATATCCATATAAGGCTAAGGAAGCAGGAGCTGGAAGCGCTGAACAACCAGAGGTTCAGTGGCAGAAGTAGATGTTGATTGCAGAGAAGCCACAGATAGAGCGTATACTTGACAGGAAGGTGAGCAAAAAGACTAGATGAAAGAAATACTTCGAGTATATGGTGAAATGAAAGAACCATCCAGTGGAAGATGCCAGATGGGAGAGTGAAGCAGAAATACAAAAGAATGGATAGAACATGTAGGAGCTCATGGACAGGAGCCCATGAAAGTTTTCAAGCCGAGGACTATGATGCAGGAGCATCGCCAACTGATCAAGCGAGCCAGCACATCAAGCGAAGATCAACTGGATAAACAAACCCAAATTTTTGAGGTGCTTTGGGATTGTAGCGCAAGTCTTTAATGAACCATTCATGAAGGCGCATTTGTATATTGTATTGGACCTTGAGCCTTTAAGCTCTCGTCCTTTGGTAGATAGTCGACATTTAATAGATTTAATGCTAGTACATAGGATTTTAAGTCTAGATTTGATAGTTTAGAGTCCGAGAGGGAAAACGGATATAGACACCCTCATTGTACCATTGTAAGATAGAAATGAAGAACATAGGAAGCATTTAGGATAAGAGAAGAGAAAAACAGAGAATATTGTATGAATAACACCCATTTACAGGCATTTGAATTTATAGAAGAAAGTTTTGATTCAAACTCATGGTTGGTGTTGTTTTCTCTATGTATTGATGTTGTGCTCATGAATGTTTGCTTTCTTGTTATGCATTTGATTTCTATATGCTGTGCATGTGATTTCATGTTTCAAACTGAACTCTGAAAGGGAGAGAGAGTGAGGTTCAATTGTTTCTCTATCTGAGCCAGGAGATTCCTGCAAGGTGTGCAGTTGAATTCATTCGCAAGTAGTGCGTTGATGAAGGCTCAGCGGTTTAACTTTTGTTCTCATTCACCCGGAAGTGGAAGTAGGTTGTTGAATCCGTGCAAGGAGTGTGCAGGCTGAAGAAGAAATCTCAGTTCTGAATCTGAGCAAAGGGAAATCGAAGACTACTGCTGCAGGAAGTGCGCAGAGTCGGAAAGATTCAACACTTGGGAAGTTGTTGAATGTTGAGCGCAAGGAGTGCGCACAAGTCCCTCTGAAAGAATCAGAGTGGGAAAGATTAGGAGGTATAACACCTTCGTGATATCATTATCGAAGACTGTACAGGAGGTTTCCATGCCAAGAAGTCCTTAAGAAGGGAAAAGAGGAATCGACAGTCAAGATTCGTAGAAGAGATCGACGAAATCTCGTCAGTCGTTAGATCTCAGAAAGTTGCGCAGAGTTTAAGCCCTATCTCACAAAGGAGGAGTCCCGGAGGAGTCATTGGGATATCAGAGTCATCGGGGTTTACTGAAAAAGAGGATCGAGACCTTGTAGTTCTCGAAATCCTGAGAAAGGATCTCAGCCATTGATCCCAGCAGGACACGCGTCAGACATCCGGAGAAGAGTTGGGGTTTAGCTCATTAGAGAATCGGGTTTTCTGAGGACATAGAACTCTCGCATGTTGGAATCGCGATCTGCAATTTCTTGACAGGAGTTTTGAACCATCCATCGGCGAGGACGCGTGGCAGGAGATCCTGACGAGTCGGCATTTGGAGCGTCGGAGTTTCTAGAGGCATAGAACTCTTGCATGTAGGAATCATGATCCGCAATTTTTTGATAGGATTAGAACAATCCAAACAGCAGGGACACGTGGCGAGAGATCCCGAAGAGTTGGAGTTTGGGATATTGGGGTTTCTGGAGTCGTGAAACTCTTGCACAATGAAATCGCGATCTGTGATTTCCCGACACAGCCGGAGTTGTTCGATTTAAGGGACGCGTGTCCGAGGATCTAAAAGAGTCGGGGTTCGACATATTTGGGGTTCGTGAGTTGGAGTTGCAAGGGATTGCGTCAAGAAGTGCGATATCGTGAGAAGCAATATCCCGATAACCACAGGGTAGTGTGTGGGACCCCAAGAGCAAGTGGAAGACAAGTGGCAGAGATCTGGAGATCTTGCGAACTTGGGAGTTCGCAAGGTGAAAGTCCAAATCTTGGGAGTTTCAAGTCATGAGGACACGAGGTTGCGAAATCATGACAGGAGAGTATCGATGTTTCGGCACCTCGGATATTGGGAATTGGAAGCCCGAGGACTTGGTGTTGCGAGTAGCGAAGTCGTGATAGTGCGAGGCTGCGATAGAGCAAAAGTCCTGATAAGGTGGGAGAAGGTCAGCGTTGACTGAGCCATCGAGATTTGGGGATCCGTGAGGACAGTGGATCACGACAGCACAAGTACCAATTTCCTGACGGGGAAATTCCCATAAGAGAAAGAAAACCGTGGGTGAATATTCATTGGGATTCGGGGATTTGTGAGACCTGATCCTGTGTTTTCAGGACTCGCGATCTTGCAAGGTCCGATTTCCCGATAAGACAAGGGAGATCATAAGGAGAGTCCTGTGGGTGTTGTAAAGTCCTAATAAGGGATTTGAAGAGAGGTTCATCTCTTCGGGCTGAAGGAAGAGAAGGTCCTGAGGGAGAGGACGTGCCCTGGGTGGCACATTTGCATCACTCGACTCTGTGCACTCCTTGCAACAGAGGTTATTCAACCACTCTCTTGAGTTGAAAAATTCTAAGACTCAACCTGGCTTATGCACACCTTGCGCAACTCTATGCTACTTTGGCACTTCCACATGTATAAGTTCAATGGTGTCTCTCCTGAGCTTTCTGAGGTAAACTCATAATTTTTTGATGCACTCCTTATGGACTTCCATTGAACTTATTGCAGGAATTCTTAGGAAGAGAAACAGTTGAAACTTATACACCTCTCACAAACTTATTCATTCAACATGAAAACACATTCATGAGCATAAACCACATACATAACAGAGACTGTAAATGAACTGTAAACATACCATCCATTTGATGCATACAGTAACCATAATACCATAAAATTGGATTAAAGTATTCTTATATTAATTCAAGTGCTTTGGTAAATGGTTTCAACAACAACATCTCTCTTCTCATACAATCCTCCCTACTCTCTTCTCTTCCTCTTCACTACTACAATTACAATGAGAATCATCCTACATTACTCATACGAGGGATCCCTCTTGAGTTTTCCCTCCTACTACTCTAAGCTATCTTATTGAATTAAAGACTACCAACTACTTATCATTTATTACAATAAATATCCAGAACCGACAGATAAGAGAAGTGCTCTAGATCTGTATTACAATTCCCCAAAACAATTAAAGAAAATATATCTTTCTAGATATTACATTAATGTGCCTTCTTTTGAAATTCAAAATGCACGTCAGTGAAATCCATATGTCCTCCATTTGTGCTTTGTTGGCGATGCTCCTGCATCATAGTCCTCTGGTTGAACAATTCATGGACTCATGTCCATGAGCTCCTGCACTAGCTTTCCATGCTTTTGAATATCATCTTCTCTTTCCCAATTGGCATCCTCAATCGGATGTCCTTTCCATTTTACCAAATATTCAAAATATGTCTTCCTTCGAGTCTTCTTGCTAACTCTCTGCTCCATGATCTTTTCCATCTGCATATTTTCTTCTACAGACATCTATTTTATCCACTAAATATCCTTTTGAACTTATTCTCCTCTTGCTTCATCTACTCTATAAGGATACATATCAGCTACATTGAATATGGGTGATATACCCACATCATCTGGAAACTCTATCTCATAAGCATTTGCCTCAAACTTCCACAAGATTTTATGTGGCCCTATCTTCTTCATTTTTAGCTTGTTATATGTTCCCCATTGGGAACATTTATTTTTTGAGGTGTGCCAAAACTAAATCTCCCACTTCAAATTGAAGTTATCTTTTGTGTTGATCCGCTTTACGCTTGTATTCCTGGCTAGAGTTATGCAACCGCTCTCTGATCTTACTGTGGAGTTCCTACATTTTTGTTGCAAAATCTTCTGCTCCAGCACTCCTGAACTCACTCTGCTATAAGTATATCAACTTAGATACTCCCCTTGGCTGCATTCCATACACTATCTAGACTGGGCTCTTCCCAGTTCTTTTATTAGGTGAATCATTATATGAAAATTTTGCTTGCAGCAGAATTTGATCCCACTGACTATGATGTTCGACGACCAAACTCCTCAACAAATTACCCAAGCTTTAATTTACTACCTCAGTTTATCCATCTATATGAGGGTGATAAGTGGATCTAAAGAATAAATCCATCCCCAACTTATTCCACAGTGTCCTCCAAAAATGACCAACGAATTTGGTATCTCTGTCTGAAACAATACTCCTAGGCAACCCATGAAGTCAAACATCTTCTTTGAAAAACAGATTTGTAATGTGTGTTGCATCATTGGTTTTATGACATGGAATGAAATGTGCTATTTTGGAAAATCTATATACTACCACAAAAATGGAATCACATCCTCTTTTTGTTCTCGACGGTCCCAATAAAAAATCCATGCTTGCTGCATCCCAAGGCCTCTCTGGTATTGGCAATGGTTGATACAATCCATTATTCTGTCTTTTCCCCTTTTCATGCTAGCAGATTCTACATCTGTTGAAAAATTTACTGACATCTCTCCTCATTCATGGCCAATAATATGAATTGTTTAGATGTGCAAATGTTTAATCATGGTCGAAATGTCCAACCAATCCCCCACTATGTTTCTCCTTCAAAAGGTTTTCTCTCATAGAACACTTCAGGATACACAATTGATTTCCTGTAAACAACAGTCCATCTTGAATCAAATATTTGGTCCATTGTCTTATGTCTCTCATAAAAGGATTCCCACATGCTTCGTAAACATCTTGGAAATCTGAATCATCAATGTACATTTCCTTAAGGTTGTCAAAACCTAAGGTATTCACTTGAAACTCCTGCATAATCAAACATCTCTTGCTCAATGCATCAACAACCTTGTTATCATTTCCTGAAATGTGCTTTATAACAAAAGTAAAGCTCTTCATAAACTCAACCCATTTTTCATGTCTCTGGTTCAATTTTTCCTATCTGGTTATAAATTGTAAGGCCTGGTTGTCGCTATACAAAACAAACTCTTTTGGAACCAAGTAGTGCCTCCATTTCTTCAAGGCTTTAATTACCACATAAAATTATTTATCATACGTGGAGTATTTCCCTTTGGTCGCATTCAATTTCTCACTGAAGTATGCAATTGGTTTATTGTCCTAACTCAAGACTACTCCAATCACAAATCCACTTGTGTCACATCTTACTTGAAATGTTTTATTGAATTCTGGAAAAACCAGAACTGGTTGTCCATTTATCTTCTCCTTTAATAACTTGAAAATTTTCTCTGCTTCCTCTATCCAATGAAAATATTTTTGTATTTTTTTTACTGTATCCATCATCGATGCACAAATCCCACTAAAATGTATGATGAATTTCCTATAAAAACTGGCTAATCCATGGAATCTTTTGACTTCAAAGATATTCCTTGGGGATGGCCATTCTTTGATTTCTCTTACCTTCTCTGAATCCATCTTCAGTTCATTCGAAGAGATCACAAAACCCAATTAAATGAGTTTCGTCTTCATGAAAGATGACTTCTTCAGATTTATCAGCAACTTCCCTTATTGAAACCTCCTCATTACTGAAGTTAAATGTCTTAAGTATTGTTTCTACTCAGTCTTACTGAAGATCGGTATATCATCAAGATACACATTTACAAACTTACCAATGAAATATTTCAAGACTTTGTTCATCAATCTCATAAAAGTACTTGAAAACTTCGTCAAGCCAAATGGAATGAAAATCCATTCATACAGTCCTTCATTGTCTTGAATGTTGTCTTCCATTCATCACCTTCCCTCATCCGTATTTGGTGATATCCACTCTTTAAATAAATTTTTGAAAAAAACTTTTATCCACTCAAGCAATCCATCAAGTCATCCATCATGGGTAAAGGAAATCTCTACGTGATGGTGATTTTGTTTATATCCCTCGAGTCTATACACATTCTCCATTCACCATCCTTATTCATACTTAACATTGTTGGTACAGCTCATGGACTCAAGCTTTCTCTAATCAACCCTTTGTCCATCAAATCCTGGACTTGCTTCTTAACCTATTCATTCTCCTGCAGTGTCAATCTGTACGCTGCTTTGTTTTTCAAACTTGATCCTGGTATAAGGTCGATGTGATGGCTTATACTTCTAATGGGAGGCAATGAACAAGACAAATCATACACCACTATATCAGCAAACTTCTCTAGCAGTTCCTGAATTTCCTCCGGTAGATCATCTATCGAAGTATTGGTTAATATGACTCTGGGTTTTCTCACCACAACAAACTACATCTCTTGATCTTTCTTGACTTCATCCAGAAGCTCCTTCCCACTCATAAGAAGTATAGTATTTCTTATTTCTCCTTTCACCTTCTTGTCCTCAATTGGAAGAAATATATGAGTTCTACCATTATTCTCTAAGGTATAGGTGTTCTTTCTCTCATCATGAATAACATTTCTGTCATATTTCCAAGGCCTCCCCAACAAAAGATGACAGACATCCATGGGAATTACTTCACATAAAATCTCATCTCTATAACCCCCTATCTTAAATTCAACTAAACATTGTTTAGTGACTGTTACTTGATGTCCTTTTTTCAACCACGAAAATTTGTACGGACTTGGATGTGCAACTGTCTCCAATTCCAGCTTCTCCACCATTTATATGGATACTAAACTATCTTTTCTTCCACTATCCATTATCATCTTGCATACCCTGTCCCTGGTCTTGCAAGTAGTCTGAAACAAAAATTTCCTCTAGATTGGATTTTCCACTTCCTTCTTTGGCTTCAAGAGAACTTTCCTCATCATTAAGGACTTTCCACCTTCTACCTCAACATTTCTCCTTTGTTCCTCTGAAATGTGAGCTTCTCCTTCTTTCTTCCTCTCAGGAAATTCCCAATATTTATGTCCTATATTTCCATAGACAAAACACTTTACTTCACCTCCTCTGCCTCTTCCTCTTGCTCGAGGAAAAGTGTTCCTATCAGCATATTGTCTTCCTTGTGAACTTCCTCCCCTTTCTGGGTGGTTATGTGGCTTATTTTCTTTGTCCCTGGGCTTCTGTACTTTGTCCTAGGCAACTACTTTGTCTCTACTTTGAATTGTACCTCTTCCCCTTTGACCTTTCTTTCAGGCCAATTTGTCTTCTGCTTTCAGAGCAACCTGATAAGAATCTTCCACATTTCTAATTTTCACCATGATCATATAGCCCTGAATCTCATATCTTAGGCCATTCATATACCTGGTGACCTTTTCATCATCACTCTCATGATGACTATCTCTGATGTTTAACTTGTAAAACTCCTCTGTATATTACCTCATGGTCATCCTTTTCTATCTTAAATTATGCATTCTTCTAAAAAAAATGATTTGATAATCTCTGGGTATGAGTTTGGATTTCATCTTAGCTACCATTATGTCCCATATTTTAATTCTTTTTTTTCTTTTGCAATGCCTGTTAGCATGCAATTCATCCCACCATAGTGTTGCATGTCCTTTTAGTCTAGTGACAACGTGCCTGAATTTCTTGTCTTCTTCAACATCCTCATAGTCTCTAAACCAATCTAGTAACTCCTCAACGTCCAAGTTTCCTTCATACATCGAGATGTCCAAATTTTCTCTGGAGCCCATCCTTGCAACAACTTTTAGCAGACGTTCCTCTGCAGCATCCTCGGCTAAAGCTTCTTTTGTGCCTTCTTTTTTCTCGCTTTCAGCCTCACTGACATCTCCACTATCGGGTGTTCGTATTTGTGTTTTATCCATAGAATCTAATTGAGAATGAAGTTCTCTCATCTCCCTTTCCATGGCTAGATCGAGTAAATCTCTCTCTGCATGTCTCCTTAGTGGCATTGTGTCAATCTATCCACACCGAATTCAAATCACAATTGTCCTCTGTCTTCTATTGCTTACAGAAAACAATAGTTTTAAGCTTTGATACCACTTGGTGCAATGCCCCACCTCGTCGGGGTATTCACAACCTCTCGATCAATGGATATTTGAAGTCTCTGAGCTGGAGTAGCTCCTCGGGTCTCTTCTTGAGCCTCCATGAACAAGTCCACAGGTCCTTTTGAAAAACCTCGCCCGTGCAAACTAGCACCGACGTAATATTCCACCAATTAACCACCACCTGTGACCACAAACCTATTTGAAAGGTTCTTTGTGACATTGGATTCAGTTTTTTTACTGCGAGCCAACCTTGAATCTCTTGATATCCCACACTTCGAAGTAAGATCCTACTGAATGCTAGATTTGTTCCCCTATTTTCCACTGATGTGACCTCCAGCTACGACCTAGGGCCCAACTCTTGAGAGATTCAAGACATCTCACTTCTCATCCTCGGAATTCATCTCTCCTCATTTCTCCCAAAGTCTGAAGTCTGAAATCCACTCATGTCACATCAACGAATCACAACTCTCATGATCTAATGGTCTGGATATCCTCTTCCAAAATCGAGACTTTGTAATTCGGGACTTTGGAAGATGGTTCTTCTTCTTTTCTCTGACTCTCGATCTCTGAAACCTCCTTCCCAAAGAAATAAAATGACAGTCAGATATTTCTCAAATTGACGGCCCAAACTATCTCTCTTGAGATTCAGAGTGTTGAGTGGCTCCCAAATCTTATCCTCCTTGCAACTCCACTAGATCCCATGACACATGGTTGTCAGCACCTCCTCGCTCTAGGTATCTCTACTGTCCTTCGAGGTTCTCAAGGGATCCTTTCCAAATAACTCGTGCCAACCTTCTGAGCTTGGTTTCCACAAGGTGACTTCGATCCTCATCCTTCCTTTGGAATCTCCAAGTCTTTATCCTTTCTGAGCTTGATTCTTGTTGCAAACTCTAGGATTTTAAGGAATCCTGCACGCACTCTTTGGGGCCTTCGCGATAACTGTTGGTTACCTGAACCTCGACTCTGTGCACTCCTTGCAATAGAGGTTCTTCAACCATGCTCTCAGGTTGGAAAATTCTAAGACTAAACCTGGCCTACGCACACTTTTTGCGGCTTTGTGCTACTCTGCACTTCCGCAAGTATAATTTCAACGGTATCTCTCCTGAGATTTCTTAGGTAAACTCAAAATTTGTAAATGCACTCCTTGCGAACTTCCACTACACTTCTTGTAGGAATTCTCAAGAAGAGAAACAATTGAAACTTATACATTTCTCACAGAATTATTCATTCAACATGAAAACACATTCATTAGCATAAAACACATACATAACAGTGACTGTAAATAAACTATAAACATACCATCAATTTGATGCATACAGTAACCATAATACCATAAAATGGGATCAAAGAATTCTTATATTAATTCAAGTGCTTATGTACATGTTTTCAACAACAAAATCTCTCTTCTCATACAATCCTCTCTGCTCTCTTCTCTTATGATCCACTACTACAATTATAATGAGAATAATCCTACATTACTCATACGAGGGAGCCCTCTTGAGTTTTCCCTGTTGTTACTCTAAGATATCTTATCGAATTAAAGACTACCAACTACTTATCATTTAATATAATAAATATCTACAATCTATAGATAAGAGAAGCTCTTTAGATCTGTATTACAATTCCCCAAAACAATTAAAGAAACTATATCTTCCTAGATATTACATTAATGTGCCTTATTTTGAAATTCAAAATGTGCGTCAGTGAAATCTAGTTGTCCTCCATTTTCACTGTGTTGGTGATGCTCCTGCATCATTATGGAGGAAGGGTAGAAATGTAGGTAGAGGAGGTGGGGGGGATTGAAGATATTGTACTTGCGGGGGTGAGGGGGAAGGGTGAGTGATTCCAAGCGAATGGAGTCTGAAATATGGCTAAGTATGGGAGGAAAAGGGATAAGGGAGTGGAGAGGATGAGGGAATGAGGTGGGTCCAAGAGGAATTAGAAAATAATGTTAAGTAGAGAGTGGTGATGGGAATGGGGTATGAAATATGGCTAAGTATGGGAGGATAATGGATAAGAGAGTGGAGAGATTTAGGGGATGAAGTGAGGTGACAAATATAAAGGGGTGAGGTGGGTCCAACAGTCTGAGAGGACTTACAAAATAAATTTAAGTAGAGAGTGTTGAGGGTGTGTGGGATAAGAGTTTAAGTGAGAGGGTAGATAAAAATATGAGTCTGCTAACTAAGTATGACCGACCACTTAGTGGATTCAAAAAATAAACTAATTGTTGAAAAGGTGACATAAGTGAGAGGAATGGAGAGAATTACGGGTTCCCATGACAAATATGTTGGACACACCTACCACACTTAGAGAGGGTGGGGGGCGGTGAATGAGTGTGGGGCTCTTTTTCGCAAAACTTACCTCTTACACAAAACTCATTAGTTAACATTCAACATTTTACTCATTACTCACTGTTGTCATTTATAACTAGTTAGATATGAACACATATCAGTAACATATATCAGCAATATATCATCAACAAATCATCACCACAAGGAACTCAAAGAAAAAAAGGCGTATGTACAATTTTCTTTTTATTATGGACTTCAATCCGAGGGTTTTTCAACAAAAAATGAATATAGTACAAATCTACAAGAGCACCAGCTCTATATGCAAGAATCAACTTACATTCTCAGCACCAACTGAGATGAGGCAACAATCCTCAACAAATATCAATCTGTCAACAGGTATGCAACCTGTTAGTAGTGTAGCCCATGTGTGTACGTACCCTGGCTCACTACAACTTGTGTATGTATGTGGCCAGTGTATATAACAACCTCCATATACCTTCTGAGCTATTAGGGTTTATCCTTCAAGTTCAACTCAGATCCTCTACAACCAATTTATCTTTCTTTTTTGTCTCTCACTATCCAATCTGACCACCATCCAGTCTCAACACATCCAAGCTCTCCAATATCTTTCTCATGCTCCACAATCAATCAATATGAATGTTATCTCAATCATGTATAAAAAACTAGTATACCATAGAAATCATGTCATCACTGAATCCTAAGAGTACTTCTCACTCCATCAACCAAACTAAACCACATCATAGAAGCCATACCAAGAATTCCCTAAGAATTCACAACACAACAAACAATACTATCCATCAAGACAATAATGCAACCATACCAGTGTCTCAGTTATAGATCTGAGCCCATAGAATGCAAATCTGGAACCTGCCATAGTCTTGAAAAGCCAGTCATCATCTCAAACACAAATACTCATGATTTTATCCAGTGTACACGTCATGTCTTCATACAACCCACGTATGTACGCGTCGTGGCCCATTACATCCCACGTACACCTCAAAAACTAGGGTTTATGAAGCTCCGAGACTTTTGCCATCAAGATATCCAATATTGTCGAAACTTTGATGCGTCCATGAGATCCTCCGCACACTCTCTTTATCAGAATATATCTTCAATCATGCTCAAGATATCCACACCAAATATTCTCTCACAAGAAGCTCTTATAAGAAGCTCTCCATCAATACTCCAAAAGATATTCTCACAAGAAGCTCTCCATTGATCCACAAAAAGGATAATTTGCAAGAGACCATAGCTATCTTATTTATACTTTCATCCTCTAGGTCACTTAACCCATTTTTAGGTCACTTAACCCATTTCTAGGTCACTTAACCTAATTTTCTTATTTTAGGGTTAACCACTTTCCATAAATAGAAAGTTCTCCAATACTTTATCATTTAAATATTCTTTCTTGATTTTGTCACTTCTCTTTATTATTTAAATAATCCACCTTGACTTTGTCACTTTACTTTATCATTTAAATAATCACTTCTTCTTTTAGGTCACTTTGACTTCTTTGACCTTGGGGGCTTCAAGCCTTCATATGGGGGTCCTCCAACTTCATAAGGCCATAACTCTCAAATCGTGAGGAGTTATGTGACATTTCACATACCACCAGAAATGGAATGAAAAGTACTACCCATCTAGGATAGTTTCACCAACAACTTCATTGATCTTCATCTCATTATTCCACATACAAGCATGGGTCCTCCAACCACTCTTCTAGGATAACCAAATCCGCAAAGCGTCTTCCCATGAGGGCTTTCACCATAATGGGACCACTTTGGAGTTCATTCATTTATGCACCTTATCAATCATGATAAGACAATAATGAGTCATCAAACTATGCATAATATATCAAATAATCCATCTTCATCATGTATCAATGACAACTCATTGATCCATCTTCATCTATTCATCTTGATCCATCTTCATCGATTGGTTTCTACTTGACATATATCATTCTCATCAAGGATAATACATATACATTGTTCATCAATAATCAATCAATCAAGCTTATCAATCAATCAGTCCATTAACATCAATCAATCACTTGACATCAATTAATCACTCAATCACTTGGCATCAAAGTAATCAAATCATTGGCATCAATGACAACATGATCCAACAATATCCCCCTTTGTCATTGATGGAAATACTAACATTGATGTCAACACCAATCATTGATGTCAACATGTAGACAAGGCATGCTCTACATCAATAGTCATTAAACATATCAATATGACGATCTCTCCCCATTACTAAACATCAATCACATCAATGTGACCATTTCTCCCCCTTTGACATCAATGGAAAAGGGCCATTCTCCTCTTGAGTCTGCTCCCCTTGCTTGAAATCTCCCTGGGGATGCTCCCCCTATCTTGTTGTTGTTGAATAATATCTCCCCTTTTGAACAAGGGATATCAATCTGATGTAATGTTGAAAATACATTGCTCATGCTCCCTCTATGACCATCGCTCCCCCCTGGAATTATGCCTCGTGTTGTTTTCTCAAGTATAGATGTCTTTTCTAGGTATTCATCTGATAAGTATTTCCTCCTAGAATCATAAGAATAATGACTCCCCCTATGGGTATGTCTCCTCCTATTTTCAATCAGATCATAGATCAACCACTCTCTCTATAAAAATCCTTGGACCTATTCATGCATAAAACTTGTGCCATACCATACATCATGAAACAAAAGATATGTCTATAATGAAAATAGAGAATAATGAACAAGATATCATCCATGGAATGTATCCACCATAAGCCAACATGTGCATCTACCAATATTCCAACATGTGCATCTACTAATTATGTCAAAAAAATACCATCTATGAGTCTACCATCATGCATCATCACTTGCGCCAAGGAAGTATATCAAACATGCATCAACAAGCTATGAATTCCCAATGATGTACAACATGACTATCAACTAAACTCACCAACTACATGTCTCATTATGTAGCTCAACCACATGCAAAATGCATGCACCATGATATCCAACATATGCTTCCAATAATACATCATAGGATATATCAATGAAACTCAAATATGTACCATCTATGTACCCAAATAGATCAACATCAATCCATACTCATGGGTTAGTGCCATGCACCCAAGATTTATTTTACATCATCACCTTACATGATCTAACATAGAACCATAAAAACCTGCAGCAAACAATGTCAAAACCTGCAACAAACAATGTTAGACTCTTCAACAATGAGTTATACCATCACATCAAGTTGCAACTCATGTGCATTGCCTTTTTCCCAAGCTTTACCACATATACGTGGTCTGTTGCACAACAACTCGCATATGTATGTGACCTATTGAAGGTCAGCCTATGTATGTACATGACTAATACCAATGTCACCCGTGTATGCATTAGTATATGAATTACTTAAGCTTCCCTTCAGTCTTTCATTATGTTCTGGTTTCTCTGTCTTCTTCACCCACTTCTTTAGGTGTCCCTGCGTTTCATAACTTGAGCTCTAATCATCCATCTTTTCAAAGATGTCTCCTTTCCTTACTTCATTCCTTCCTCTAGCCATGCTATGTGAATTCCTCATCATGGGCTTTCTTCTTGTGTTCCAGCAATCCTGGGATTTGTGGCCAAATCTACTGCAACTATAGCATCTCATGGTGTTACAATGAACAACAATTTGTCCTACTTTATCAAGTCTCCAACACCTTATGGTGTTATAAAATATTCCATTGTATCTCCTTTTATAATTTCTACATTAAAAATATTTGTGACCATATCCATTACATGAATAACAATGCCCATGAAAAATACTTTCATACATTTGCTTTGGTGTCCCAAGAGTAGCTTCTTGAGGTCTTCCTTGCTTTGTTCTTTTGAAATTGTCTTTTCCTTGTGTAGATGGTTGTTTTGCAACATTGTCTTCCTTCTTTGATGGACTTACCTCATGCTTCTTTGAGGTGCTTTCTTCATCATATGTAGCTTCTTCTTTGTATCCATGACCTCATTTATCAAGTGGTGATATTTGACTTTCCAATATCTCATCCAAGATTCGTGAGCTATTCAAGAATTTGTTTGACTTTTATACCTTCTTTCTAAGGTCAACAATTTCATCTTCTAACTTACAACACGACTCTTCCTTTTCATTTATTTGATTCTTCAATAGTTTCTCTATTATTTTGGCTTCTTCAATTTGGGTCTTGAGATGGACAATGGTTTCAAAACTTTTTCTAATCTCATCATCTACATTTATATCTTCTTTTCCATTCTTTAGTCTTGTGATCTCTTCTTCCTTTTCCTCTAATTGAGTCTTATTTCTCTCTTCTTTTTCCTTGAGCATTTATTTTAATTTCAATATGTGACTTAGACTCATTATAAGAAACTTCTTAGTGTTATTTGAAAGATAGTTATAGTCTATATAATAATGATCACTTCTATATCTATATAAACCCTCTTCAACTTCCTTTTGAAGTCTTAATAGATTTTCTTCTATTCTTTTCATGGGATAATTACCATCAAACTTTACACAAACTATTTCTATATCTTCTTCTTCACTTGTAGAGAAAAATTCATCATCATCATTGCAATCAAGGGTTTTTGAGGGTTCTTTACCTTGTTTTGAAATATCTTCACCATCTTCCTTTTTTCCAACATCAACACATAATTCTTTGCCTTCATTTGAAATGTCTTCAAGATCTTCCTTTGTGATATCATCACTTGATTCTTTATCTTCACTTGAAATTTTTTCAAGATCACATTTAGAAATAATAAAATCAAGTGTTTTTGGAGATTATGTACCTTTAGTGATCTTGATGGAGTGATATTCAATATCTTCCTTCTCCTTCTTTATTTGATATGTCTCCTCTAGCTTTAGCCATAGATCCTTGGAGGAAGTGCATTGTCCCATGCTCTCTTTTATAGTGCTTGAGAGTTGAATACGAATGGTATTGAGAGCTAATGCATCATTCTTCTTTCCTTCCCTTTGAGCTACAAACTTTAACTTTTTCTTCAATGAAATTGAGCCACCAATGGTTTCCTTCCAAATAGATGCTCCCATTTCCTTCAAATGTATTCTCATCTCTATTCTCCAACTAGAATAGTTTTCCTCATCAAGGATTGGAACTTCATCATCCATTTGTGTGTCTATGGATCTCCTTCAAGCTTGTTAAGGCTTGTAGTGAAGGCCCTCTCTGATACCAATTGTTGGACACACCTACCACACTTAGAGGGGGGGGATGAATGAGTGTGGATATATTTTTTCCAAAACTCCCCTCTTACACAAAACTCATTAGTTAGCATTCAACATTTTAATCATTACTCATTGTTGTCATTTATAACTAGTTAGTTGTGAACACATATCAGCAACATATATCAACAATATATCATCAAAAAGTCATCACCATAAGGAACTCAAAGAACACAAGATGTATGTACAATTTTCTTTTTATTATGGACTTCAATCTGGGGGGTTTTCAGCAACAGCTAAATAGAGTACAACTCTACAAGAGCACCAGCTCTATATGCCAGACTCATCTTACATTCTCAGCACCAACTGATATGAGACAACAATCCTCAACATATATCAATTTGTCAACAGGTACACGACATGTCAGTAGTGAAACCTGCGTGTGTATGTGCCCTGGCTCACTACAACCCATGTATGTACGCGACTAGTGTATATAACAACCTCCATATACCTTCTGATCTATTAGGGTTTATCCTTCAAGTTCAAATCAGATCCTTTGCAACCAATTTATCTTTCTTTTCTTTCTCTCATTGTCCAATATGAACACCAGCCAGTCACAACACATCCAAGCTCTCCAATAGCTTGCTCATTCTCTAATCAATCAATATGAACGCTATCTCAATCATGTATAAACAAATAGTATACCATAACAATCATGTCATCAATGAATCACAAGAGTATAGATCACTCCATCAACCAAACTAAACCACATCATAAAATCCATACCAAGAATGCCCTAATCATTCACAACACAACAAACAATACAATCCATCAAGACAGTAATGCAACCATACCAGTGTCTCAGTTATAGATCTGAGCCCATAGAATGTAGATCTGGAACCTGCCACAGTCTTCAACAGCCAGTCATTATCTCAAACACAAATCTTCATGATTTTATCCACTGTATTCATCTTGTCCTCATACAGCCCACATATGTACGCACCCTGACCCATTACAACCCATGTACACCTCGGAAACTAGGGATTCTGAAGCTCCGTGACTTTTGTCGTCAAGATCTCTGATATTGTCGAAACTTTGATGTGTGCATGAGACCTCCTCATTCTCTCTTTATTAGAATATATCTTCAATCATGTTCAAGAGATCCACACCAAATACGCTCTCACAAGAAGCTCTCCATCAATACTCCAAAAGATATTCTCACAAGAAGTTCTCCATTGATCCACAAAGAGGATAATTTTCAAGAGACCATAGTTATCTTATTTATAATTTCATCTTCTAGGTCACTTGACCCATTTTTAGGTCACTTAACCTATTTCTAGGTCACTTAACCTATTTTCCTTATTTTAGGGTTAACCACTTTCCATAAATAGAAAGTTCTCCAATACTTTATCATTTAAATATTCTTTATTGATTTTGTCACTTCTCTTTATTATTTAAATAATCCACCTTGACTTTGTCACTTTACTTGATCATTTAAATAATGATTTCTTATTTTAGGTCACTTTGACTTACCTTGGGGACTTCAAGCCTTCATATGGGGGTCCTCCAACTTCGTAAGGCCATAATTCTAAAACTGTGAGGAGTTATGTGACATTTCACATACCATCGGAAATGGCATGGAAAGTACTATCCATATAGGATAGGTTCACCAACAACTTCATTGATATTCATCTCATTATTCCACATACAAGCATGGATCCTTCAACCACTCTTCTAGGATAACTAAATCTGCAAAGCGTCTTTTCGTGAGGGCCTTAGCCATAAGGGGACCACTTTGGAGTTCATCCATTTGTGCACCTTATCAATCATGATAAGACAATAATGAGTCATCAAACTATGCATAATATATCAAAGAATCCATCTTCATCATGTATCAATGACAACTCATTGATCCATCTTCATCTATGAATCTTGATCCATCTTCATCGATTGGTTTCTACTTGACATCTATCATTCTCATCAAGGATAATACATATACATTGTTCATCAATCATCAATCAATTAAGCTGATCAATCAATCAATCAATCCATTGACATGAATCAATCAGTTGACATCGATTAATCACTCAATCACCTAACATCAATCCTTTGACATCAAAGCAATCAAACCATTGGCATGAATGAAAACATGATCCAACAAAATACGATGAATATTTTTATGAGTTTTGAACTTGGAAATTAATGAGGAAATACAAGGTCGTGGACCCGCAAATTTAAATGCAATTCCAAGAGATTAGCTTATTCCACATGGCAGAAGCACGTCCTTTTCTTTAAACCTAGATATCTTGATCATGTGAACTCATATTTCCAATCCAAAAAATGTGTGGTGAAGATGAGACTTAGGGGTACACAATGAACTTATAATAGTTCAAAAATTGTCATCTTCCAATATCATTTTTTTTATTAATCCAAGAGCGGGAAAATATAGGTGACCAAATTTTGGTCAACAGTACTATCTTGAACCATATTAAATTTTGGGCGGAGACTAAAGCCTTATGTATCATTTCTGAGATAGTCATCATCAATGGAATAGGTACATGCATGACCATCAAAGTTTTTTAAAATCATTGATACTGAAGCTATGGATGAACCATTGGGCCTATAGTTCAACTTCAATATCTAAATATAGGGAGCAGATTTTTACATCATAAATCATATTGAGATAAAGTTGATACTTTATTTTTGTTCACACATTTAGTCACCTTTGTTTTATGGTCTTCAATTTTTGGGGATTTTGACTAGCACATTAATGAAGATGATTGGATGTAGTTGGTAATTTTAGTTGGTAATTTTGGATGTAGTTGGTGATTTTGGTAATTGGGTGAATTTGTGATTTGGAATTTGGAAACATGATTTCAATATTTTGTAGGCTTAGACCAAAAAAAATTGAAGTTTCAATTCTTGTAAATATGAGTTACTAGAAATCAAGGGTCTTTCCCAAGATTAAGAAGCATTTTGACAAACCTGGAAAGAACAAATCTTGTTTGGAAGCATGTATATCCTTCAAAGCATCCAAGGTTTGTTTCATGAAAGCTTGTTTGTTTATCATTGATTTTTATATCTTCCTTTGTATAATTTTACACACGTCATTCATCGTATTTGAACCCTAAAAAGGATTAGATCTTTTGAGATGCATGTGGTTGCATGATAAATGTATTTACAAATTTGTTGTTTCTATCAATTGAAAATCCTAATCAGACGAAGAAAAATAGATAAGATTCTTCTAAGAGGAGTTTGATTTCATGACCACTAGTATTCCATCTCTTTTGTCATCCTGCAATAGTTTTATAATTCATGGTTTCACATAATAACGTATACCACAACATGCTATATAGTCAAATTCAAATCTCCCTATTAGAATTTTTTATAGGAGCATGGAGATGCACCATAAATCTTTATGGATTAAGTCTATTAGGGAAGTCTCGATTAGAAAATTGAAACAAGTTTGCTTGGCACAACCTCCCCACTCCTCAGGGAACGATCGCGATCACCAGGACCTTCTTCATCTCGGGCTCGAAGAACTGTATCGCTCTTCAAATCCTGTATTGTGAACTTTGTTACCCACAGGGTACTCTGCACTGACCTCCCTTCACAATCGAGAAATCGGACTTCGCGAATTCGTGAGTCTTATGGTCGCGGGTTTCTTACCTCTCAATTCCCTGAGACCCGATGTGTCGATTCTTCGATGACACCTGTCCTCGCTGCTGGGACGCTTGGGACCCACACACACCTATGGAAATCGGGAAATCGTCGATCGGGAATTCACGATTTCTGTGGCACTGGTTCACAGGACCTCCGAAGTCCCGAACCCCGATATGCGATGCCACCTGTCAATACCACACACTCTCGCCGTGGGACCCGTCGCAATTCGGGGTTTCATGTATCCTCCACGATCCCTTCCACACCAAGAGTCCTGAAGTGTTGAACCCCGACTCTCTGGGATCATGCGCCATGTTTCTCCACTGAGATCAACGGCTCCGCTCTTCTCTGGAAATCGCTAATCACGATTTCAACAACTATGAAACTCTTACCTCGGGGAAGCCCGCTATGCCGAATCCTGATGCCTCTTGATTCCTCCTGTGCCAAAGGGTTAAATCCCTTGCAACTTCACTCAGATCTGACAGTCAGTGGGATTTCGCGATTCTCCTCCGTGAATCCTGTCTATCGATTCTCCTCCTTGGAGATTTCTTCTGCTTCAAAGCTTCTTCCTGTTCAAGCCTCTCCTGGGTTTGTTTCCACAGTATTCACGAAGGAACTTTCCCTCCTGAGCTTGTTAATTCTGACTCCTTCAGAGACTTTGCGCACGCTTTCCACGCTCGACTTTCAACAGCTCTCAAAGTGTTGAGTTCTTCCAGAATCCATGCACTTGCAGCCACGACAATCCCTGTCTTCCCATGCTCAGACTAGTTGCTGAGACTTCAAATTCAGCCTGCACTTCTCCTGCACGGCTCTAATAACCCAATTCAACTTCTGGACAGATGAGAATAAGAGTTTAACTATCTGGCCTCATCAACGCACTCTATGCGGATGAATTCGACTGCACTCCATGCAGGAATCTCCTGGCTCAGACCGAGAAACAATTGAGACTTATTCTCCTTTCTCTCAGACTTCAGTTAAACCTCTGAAATCACATACACATCATATTCAAAGAAAATTGCATAACAGAAAACAAGACATCCATGAGCATAATATCAACACAGAGAAACAACACAAACCATGAAGCTGAATCATAGACTCTCTTCTATTAACTCAATATGTACATGGGTTTTCTTCACAGTTCTCTACTTGCTCTTCTCTTCTTGCTCTTGTTTCTCTGAATGCTCCTATTACAATGATACAAAGGAGGGTGCCTATATTCCGTTTTCCCTCTCGAATTCTGCAACTATCAAATCTACAATTAATTCATATCTAACAGCATTAAAATTATTAAATGCCTTCCTATCTACTAAGGACGAGAGCTTATCCGCTCAAGGTCCATTACAATCTACAAGTGTGCTTCATTAAATTCACATATCAATGTTTGGCGCAAAAATATCAAGTTATCTCAAAATTTGGTGCTGGCGCTATCCAGTTGTCTTTTCTGCTCGATGTGCTGGCTCGCTTGATGAGTGAGCGATGCTCCTGCATCATACTCCTCGGCTCGAAAATCTTCATGGGCTCCTTTCCATGAGTTCCTGCACGGTGTGTCCATGTTTCTGTATCATCGCTTCATTTTCCCAGCTGGCATCCTCGACTGGGTGATTCTTCCACTTCACCAGGTATTCAAAATACTGCTTTCACCTGGTCGTCTTTCCTATTCGCTTGTCCAGTATACATTCCATCTACGGATTCTATGCAACTGGTAATTTCTTCTGCCACTGGATTACTGGTTCCTCAGTTCCAGCCTCCACTTCTCCAGCCTTGTATGGGTATAAATCCAAAATATTAAAAATCGGAGATATCCTGATGCCATCCGGCAACTCAATTTCATAAGCGTTTTCTCCGAATTTCTTCAGGACTCTGCACGGTCCGATCTTCTTTATCTTGAGTTTGTTATATGTTCCCCTTGGGAACCTTTCCTTCCTCAAGTGTGCGAGAACCATATCACCAACTTCAAACTGAAGTTGTCTCTTCCGCTGATTGGCTCTACGCTTATACTCCTGATTTGACGTCTGCAGTCACTGCTTCACCTTGCTGTGAAGTTCTTGCATTGCTTCAGCGAACCCTTCTGTGCTAGCACTGCTAGTCTGAGCCTGTTCTGACTCCCTGATCTCAGAAAATCCCCTTGGTTGTGTCCCATACAAAATATGGAATGGACTCTTGCCTGTACTTTGATTCACAGAATCATTGTATGCAAACTCTGCCTGTGGCAATACATTGTCCCAGCTGCTATGGTGCTCTATCACCAAGCTCCTCAAAAAATCTCCCAAACTCCTGTTGACCACCTCGGTCTATCCATCTATCTGCGGATGGTAAGTTGAACTAAAATCTAAGTTAGTTCCTAGCTTCTTCCATAGCGTCCTCCAAAAATGACCTATGAATTTGGTATCCCTGTCCGAGACTATGCTTCTCGACAATCCATGCAGTCTGAAAACCTCTTTGAAAAACAAGTTTGCGATGTGGGTCGCATCGCTGGTCTTCTGACATGGAATGAAATGTGCCATCTTAGAAAACCTGTCCACCACCACAAAGATGGAATCAACCCCTCTCTGTGTCCTCAGCAACCCTAGAACAAAATCCATGCTAATTGCCTCCCATGGCCTCTCTGGTATGGGCAATGGCTGATAAAACCCAGCGTTCTGCTTGCGGCCCTTTGAATGTTGACAAATTCGACACCTGTCAACAAAACTCTTGACATATGCTCGCATGCCCGGCCAAAAATACGATTCGCTCAGTTTTTCGAATGTTTTGTCATGTCCAAAATGACCTACTAATCCACCGTTGTGCTTCTCTTTCAGCAGATTCTCCCTCATGGAGCAATTTGGAATGCACAGTTGATTGCCTTTGAACAACAACCCTTCTTGGATCATGAAATCTATCCACGGGCTCCAATCTCTGAGAACTGGGTTCTCAGATGCCTCGTATGCTTCTGCAAAATCCGCATCCCCAGCATACATGTCTTTTAGATTTTCAAAACCCAATGTTTTGACTCTGAACTCCTGCAGCAACAAACATTTCCTGCTCAAAGAATCAACCACTTTGTTAGCAGTCCCTGAAATGTGCTTAATTACAAATGTGAAATTTTGCATGTACTCTACCCATTTTGCATGCTTCTGGTTCAACTTCTCCTGTTGACTTACAAACTGCAATGCATGATTATCACTGAATAATACAAATTCTGTGGGTATCAAGTAATGCCTCCACTTCTTTAAGGCCTGTATGATGGAATAAAACTCTTTATCATATGTGGAGTACTTCATCTTTGCTTCATCGAGTTTCTCTCTGAAATATGCCACTGGCCTGTCATCTTGACTTAAGACCGCTCCTATAGCATATCCACTGGAATCACATTTCACCTGAAATGTCTTCTTGAAATCAGGCAACACCAACACCAGTTGCTCTGTTATCTTCTGCTTCAACAGATTGAAGCTCTTCTTAGCCTCCGCTGTCCAATGAAAAACTTTATGCCGCTTCTTCACCGTGTCCATCATTGCGGCGCTAATTCCACTAAAATTTCGAATGAATTTTCTGTAGAAACTAGCTAGTCCATGAAAACGCCTTACCTCAAAAACATTCCTGGGCGATGGCCATTTCCTGATCACTTATACCTTCTCAGGATCCATTTTCAACTCATTCGTCGATATAACAAAGCCCAGATAGATGAGCTCTGTTTTCATGAAGGAACACTTCTTCATGTTGACCAACAGCTTCTCCTGTTGCAATCTTCTCATTACAATGGCCAAATGTTTTAAATGTTCAGCCTTGGTCTTGCTAAAAATCAGTATGTCATCCAGATATACGACCACAAATTTGCCAATGAATTCCCTCAATACTTCATTCATCAGCCTCATGAATGTGCTCAACGCATTTGTCAAACCAAACGGCATGACCAGCCATTCGTACAAACCCTCATTTGTTTTGAATGATGTCTTCCATTCATCACCCTCTCTCATGCGAATCTGGTGATATCCGCTCTTCAGATCAATTTTCAAAAAATAATTTTCCCCACTTAGGCAATCCATCATATCATCCATTCTCGGTAGTGTAAATCTGTACCTGATGGTAATCTTGTTTATCACTCTGGAGTCTGTACACATTCTCCATCCTCCATCCTTCTTCGGGCTTAATACTGTCAGAACAGCACACAGACTCAGACTCTCTCTCACCAATCCCTTGTCCAGCAGATCTTGTACCTGCCTTTTGACTTCCTCATTTTCCTGCGGCGTCAACCTGTACCCTGCTTTATTCGGAAAACTTGCTCCGGGTATGAGGTCTATGTGGTGACTCACACTCCTCATCGGTGGCAACGAATGAGGTAATTCATCCACGATGATATCAGCAAACTCTCCCAATAGTTCTTGAATCTCGTCTGGTAAGTTGTCCACTCTTGTGCTAGTCGGGAAAATTCTCGGCTTCCTGACAACAAAGAATTGTGGATCTTCGTTCTTCTCTATCTCTGTGAGAAGCTCCTTCCCACTCATAAGAAGTATCGTATTACTCGCTTCCGGCTTCACTTCTTTATCCTTTATTGGAAGCAATTTGTGTGTCCTCCCATCCTTCTCTAAGGTGTATGTGTTCATCCTCCCGTCATGAACCACATTTCGGTCATACTACCATGGTCTACCCAGCAATATATGACATACATCCACAGGGATAACATCACACAAAATCTCATCATGGTAATTTCCTATCTTGAATTTAACTAAGCATTGTTTCGTAACACTTACCCGGTGTCCCTTCTGTAACCACGAGACTTTATATGGACTCGGGTGCTTAGTCGTTTCTAGCTCCAGCTTTTCCACCATCTCAGTCGAAACGAGATTATCAGTGCTCCTTCTGTCCACAATGACTTTGCATTTCCAGCCTTTGGCTGTGCAAGTTGTCCTGAACAGTCTGCTCCTTTGCGCTGTGCTCTCCACCTCTTTCTCAGGTGTCAAAAGGATCTTATGCATCCCAAGTGACCTTCCGCTGTCTACATCTTCTATCTCAGCATCACACCTATGTGCCTCAGTGATGTGAGCTTCTCCTTTGTCTGGTTTCCTGTCTGGACAGTCAACAGCTTTATGTCTGTCCTTCCCACATGTAAAACATGTGACGATTCCTCCTCTTCCTCTTCCTCTACCTCTGGTATGAGGAAACGTGTTGGCATCAGCATAACCGCCACCCTGCTCTGTATGCTATCTCCTCGGCTCAGCATATTGCTGCCTCTGTGAGGTTCCACCTCTTTCAACTTTACCCTGAGGTTTCTTCCATTCCTCCTTGGGCTTATGAGTTCTTTCTTGGGCAACTGCCTTGCCTCTGGGCTGACTTCTGCCTCTCCCTCGCTGTCCCTGCTTGCGGCTCAGCTTCTCCTCGACTTTTAGAGCCAATTGGTAAGAATCTTCCACCATCCTGATAGCTTCCATGCTCAACTCATCCTGAATTTCATACCTCAACCCATTCAGGTATCTCACCACCTTCTCATCATCACTCTCCCGATGACTCGCTCTAATGTTGAGTCTGTAAAACTCCTCGGTGTATTCTTTCACCATCATCAGTTTTTG
This sequence comes from Picea engelmannii, assembly GCA_009831015.1. Classification (NCBI taxonomy): domain Eukaryota; kingdom Viridiplantae; phylum Streptophyta; class Pinopsida; order Pinales; family Pinaceae; genus Picea; species Picea engelmannii. The sequence continues at coordinate 310,255 of ML781703.1, read as the reverse complement.
TCTCAGGTTTTGCATTCGCCTGAACAGAGTGATATGGTAATCTCTGGGGATGAATTTCTCTTTCATCTTAGCGATCATCCGATCCCAACTTTTGATCTTTTGTTTTCCCTTGGAACACCTATCTGCTTGTAGCTCGTCCCACCACAATGTTGCATGTCCCTTCAATTTGGTAAAAGCATGTCTTACCTTCTTGTCCTCTTCGATATCCTCATAATCAAAGTAGGTGTCAAGTGCTCGGATCCAATCCAGCAACTCTTCTGCATCCAGGATTCCTTCGTAAGCTGGAATGTCCATCTTGGTCTTTGAGCTCATTCTAGAAATGGCTCTGATCAACCGCTCGGTTGAAGCATCTTCTGTTGTGACTTCTTCTTCATGTCCAGCTTCCTCTTCAACCTCGGAATCACTAAACTCTCCAGCGCCAACTCCGCGTCTCTGCGCAGTCTCGATCTCTTCGAGTCTCGCTCGGAGATCTCGCATTTTCCTTTCCATTTCTGCATTCCCTGTCGGCCTGCCTCTTCTTCGAGCATCCCTGTCTTCGGGATCAGGTGACTGTCTCTCTCTTCTAGGCGGCATGGTGTATTTTCTTCTCTCCCTTCTCTGCTACAGAAAGAAAAGACTACTCCCGCTCTGATACCACTCTGGCGCAACCTCCCCGCTCCTCGGGGAACGATCGCGATCACCAGGACCTTCTTCGTCTCAGGCCCGAAGAACTGTATCGCTCTTCAAATCCCGTATCGGGAACTTTGTTACCCACAGGGTACTCTGCACTGATCTCCCTTCACAATCAGGAAATCGGACTTCTCGAATTCGCGAGTCTTATGGTCGCGGGTTTCTTACCTCTCAATTCCCCGAAAACCCGATGTGTCGATTCTCCGATAACACCTGTCCTCGCTACTGGGACGCTTGGGACCCACACACACCTATGGAAATTGGGAAATCACCGATCGGGAATTCACGATTTATGTGGCACCGGTTCACAGGACCTCCGAAGTCTCGAACCTCGATATGCGATGCCACCTGTCAATACCACACACTCTCGCCATGGGACCTATCGCAATTCAGGGTTTCACGTATCCTCCACGATCCCTTCCACACCAAGAGTCCCAAAGTGCCGAACCTCGACTCTCCGGGATTGTGCGCCACGTTTCTCCACTGAGGTCAACGGCTCCGCTCTTCTCGAGAAATCGCTAATCGTGATTTCAACAACTATGAAACTCTTACCTCTGGGAAGCCCGCTATGCCAAATCCCGATGCCTCCAGATTCCTCCTGCACCAAAGGGTTAAATACCTCGCAACTTCACTCAGATCTAACGGTCAGCGGGATTTCGCAATTCTCCTCCGCGAATCCTGTCTGTCAATTCTCCTCTTTGGAGATTTCTTCCGCTTCAAAGCTTCTTCCTGTTCAAGCCTCTCCTGGGTTTGTTTCCACAGTATTCATGAAGGAACTTTCCCTCCCGATCTTTTTAATTCTGACTCCTTCAGAGACTTTGAGCATGCTTTCCACGCTCGACTTTCAACAGCTCTCAAAGTGTTGAGTTCTTCCAGACTCCGTCCACTTGCAGCCACGGCAATCCCTGTCTTCCCGTGCTCAGACTAGCTACTGAGACTTCAAATTCGGCCTACACTTCTCTTGCACGGCCCTAATAACCCAATTCAACTTCTGGACAGATGAGAATAAGAGTTTAACTGTCTGGCCTCATCAATGCACTCTATGTGGATGAATTCGACTGCACTCCATGCAGGAATCTCCTGGCTCAGACCAAGAAACAATTGAGACTTATTCTCCTTTCTCTCAGACTTCAGTTAAACCTCTGAAATCACATACACAGCATATTCAAAGAAAATTGCATAACAGAAAACAAGACATCCATGAGCATAATATCAACACAGAGAAACAACACAAACCATGAAGCTGAATCATAGACTCTCTTCTATTAACTCAATCTATACATGGGTGTTCTTCACAGTTCTCTGCTTGCTCTTCTCTTCTTGCTCATGTTTCTCTTAATGCTCCTATTACAATGATACAAAGGAGGGTGCCTATATTCTGTTCACCCTCTCGAATTCTGCAACTATCAAATCTACAATTAATTCCTATCTAACAACATTAAAATTATTAAATGCCTTCCTATCTACTAAGGACGAGAGCTTATCCGCTCAAGGTCCATTACAATGTACAAGTGCGCTTCATTAAATTCACATATCAATGTTTGGCGCAAAAATATCAAGTTATCTCAAAATTTGGTGCTGGCGCTATCCAGCTGTCTTTTCTGCTCGATGTGCTGGCTCGCTTGATGAGTGAGCGATGCTCCTGCATCATTGCTTGCCATATGTTATATCAATTTCTTATTGAAGTTATTCATTTATGTTAATGACACTTCTAATATTTTCCTTGACTATTTTTTGCAGTTCTTTATTATCAAAACATAAAGAAAGAAAAGAGATAAGTACAACAGTGAGAAAACAACCAATGTTTGGATGTGAAGGCTTGTGTGGGAACAATGTAATGTATTGTTGGTTTAGTTATATGATGTAATTTGATCAACACTGAGGTGGTGAGGAGTTAGGATGTACAATGAGGTAGTGAGGAGATGGCCAAGTGATGAGGCAATGAGATAATGTTCTAGCCCAATGTAGATTGAAGATTTGACTGTAGCATTGGTCAAATCCTAACTAAGCATTATGAAAACCTCCAAACTCATTAGTAAGATTTTTTTTTTAATTATTTGTTAATTTTGATAATTGGGGGAAATTACTTATGCTATGAAAATAAAGCTATATCTTAAAAGAATTGAACCAAACAAAAATTAGATTAATAAAATTTCATAAATAAAAATACAAATTTGTTTTAAAAAATAAATCAAAATAATGTATAATTTCAATAAAATTGTAGAGATGGTTACAAATTTAAGGTAAATTACCAAAAGATTAATAGAGTTTGACTTGTGACCAAAAATATAGTCCCTAGCAAACTGGTCGATAGTTCATATTACCTCTTGGACAATAAATAAATAAATCCAAAATTGTAATTTATGAATTAATATCTTGGTAAAAAAAAAGTATATGTATAGTTTTTATTAAGGGATTTTGTTATTAAAAAATAATTCATTTATTGTTATATGAAAGTAAAAGGAAATGAAATAGTTCATATAAAACCAAAACGAACGAAGAAAAGAGGGACTCGTGTGCATTAAGGTAATTTCTAATTTTCTTCGAAGAAAAGAGGGACTCATGTGCATTAAGGTAATTTCTTTGAAAGTTGAGAAGATTTCATTGTTTTTGGATTTTTTTTATTAAATATGAAGATAACTTGTATCATTAAAAATGTATTATCCATTTATGATCAAGTTTGGGAAAAATGATAATCATAAAAAAATATCTAAATGAAGACAATAAGATAGAAGCGAAAGTTGAAGAAAGGGTATTAAGAGATTTTTAAAAACATGATGATGAAGAAAAAAGAGGCTTGATAGATGGGGAGGGGACTCAACCACGAGAGCCAAAGGGTTTTGATACATAAAAAAAAATGATATTTAAAATCAAAGGTGTTTGATAAATGGGAAAGTACATAACATGAAATAATCAACATAAATCATATTTAAATTAAAGCGGAGTTATATTAATGACCTAATACTTCTTTTGAGACAATTTCGAAGTCTTTACAACCACTTTTTGGTAATATTATAATTTTTTTATTTTTTTTTTCAAATTTTCATTTTGATTTTGTTTAATTTCTTCATAATGTGATTTTCAATATTTCACTTAAATATAAATTATAAAAATAAATTATTTTGGTATGGATAGTTTAAAATTTCTACAACTAGTTTAAATTTAACTTTTGCAAGTAGATAAATATACTTTCTAGTATTGTAATATTATTTTCTTACATATAAACACTCATGTTTAGCTATCTATTAAGAAACCTCATTAACTCTCATTATTTCAAATTTCGTCTTAATCCCTTAGTCCTTGGGTTATTATATTTCCACTCTTATATTACTATTGTTATGATTGAGAGGAACATTATTGTATCTTGTCTCTTTCCCTCTCTCTCATATAAACACATCAAAGAGACTCATTTGAAGTATCATCACATCTTGTGCATAAAATATATTTTAATATGAGGTTTTCCCCTCGAAGAGGTTTCTTATCGATTCACTCTTTTGTTTTATTTTGGCATAGATTTAGTGAATTGGGTCTTTTTAATGCTTATTTGGATATTTGGTACATAAAATTTGGTATCAAAGTCAATGAGATGTGGTTTTGTCAGGCTAGGGAGAAGAAAAGATAACTCCACATTGATGATCGTTCTATTCACATGAAGCTTAATAAATACACAAATAATGTAACCATTGGTATTCCCAACGTATGACTATTCCTATCACCTATGGCACTTCATGTGTACATTATGGTTACAAATAACGCTTCCAAGAAGGATTATGTGTCCAAAATTCACCCCCTTAATCCGAAGGGGTGTGTGTGAGTCCAAGCATCATTATGAACTTCTCAATTTTTTCTCTTCCAAGTGCTTTAGTGAAGATTTTTGCAATTTGCTCATTTGTGGAACAATGTCTTAGGTGAATAGTCTTGGCCTCTACATGATATCAAATTAAGTGATACTTTGTGTTGATGTGCTTGGTTTGATCATGGAATCTAGGACTCTACGCCAACTTGATTGCAAAAGTGTTGTCAACTAGAAGAGAAGTAGAATTTACTTGTTTCTCCTACAAATATTCAAGTATTTTCCTAAGCCACACAATTTCCTTTGTTGCTTCTGCAACTGCCATATATTCTACCTTTATTGTGGAATCCGTTGGAACTGATTGTTTGCATGATCTCTAGGAGACATCTATTGATCCAAGACTCATGACATAACCTAAAGTTGACACTCCATTTTCCTTATCCCTGACAAATTCTGAATCACAATATCCAATCAGGTTGAAGTCATTTTCCTTAGATTACTTGATTCCAAAATTTTGAGTTCCTTTCAAGTATTTTAGAACTTTGTTTGTAGTAGACCAATTTCCTTCACAAGCCTTCTGCATGAACCTGGAAAGAATCCCAACAACAAATGAAATGCCTGGTCTGGTGGTAGTAAGATAGATAATACTTCCCACAAGTTGTCTATACTTGGTTGCATCTTTGAATTCATCCCCTTCCTTTGATGTGAGCTTCAAGTTCTATTCCATTGGTGTAGAAAAATGATTGCACTCAACCATGCCAAACTTGTTCAATATTTCTCCAACCTACTTATTATAAGAGATGAATATGTTCTTTATATTTTGAATCACTTCAATGCCTAAATAGTAGTGAAGATGTCCCATTTTTTTTTTATCTCGAAGCATTTCTTCAACTCTTTCTTTATGGATGTAATGGATTTCTCATTGTTCCCTGTTATGAATAGATCATATACATATACTACAAGATATACAACTATTTTTCCAAGTTTCTTGACAAACAAAGTTGCACCATGAAGATTGAAATGCTTGAAATTCAATTTCATAAGATGCTCGATTAAATTTTCATACCATGCTCACAATGCTTGTTTCAAGCCATAGAAGGATTTGATGAGATTTCATACCTTATGTTCTTGTCTCTTCACAAAAAATAATTCTAGTTGAGACATGAACACATTATCTTTCAACTCTCCATTCAAGAAAGCAGCCTTCGCATCCATTTGATGAATTTTCCATCCATTTTGTGTTGCCATGGGAAATAGAGTGTGTATGGTAGCCCATTTTGTCGTGGGGGAAAAAGTATACTATAATCAACACCTTATTTATGTACAAATACTTTTTCCATGATCCTTTATTTATGCTTGTCAAGTGAGTCATCTAATCTATACTTTTTCTTAAATACCCACTTGCATCCAATTGGTTTGGTTCCATATGGAGGGTCCACCAACTTCCATGTACCATTTTTTATGAGGGAGTCATATTATTTCCACATGGCTTCTCTCCATTCATCATGAGAAGTGGCTTATTTAAAGGAAGTTTTTCGTGGTTAGTATATAAATTCAACTCATAGTCATATGAAACATCCATATCTTCTACATCACCTGATTTTGAATTATATACATTACATCCATCTTATTTTGAGGACAATCTGGTTCCTATCTTTTTGACCTCGTTGAGATGAACACTTTCCAGTGTTTTTGTGAGCCATTTTGGTGTACCTTTCTAATATGGTTTAGGTTTGTCAACTGATTGAGATGGTGTTGTGTTCTCATCAAGCCTCAACTTTTCAATCTTTTTGATCACTCATCGAATTGAACTTCAAGTTCTAATGAAGTGGCAGGGTCTTCTTCATGTGGGTGATATGGTGCTACAAAATAAGATTCCATATATTGAACCAAGATAGGGATACCCCTTCAATATGTAAAATTTCATCATCAAATTCATTATATGTATTTACATGAGTGAATTTGTTCATATGATCAAGCTACCTCTCAACAGTTTCATCGTTTTTTAGTGGATTCAAGAAATATCACATATATGGAAAGGATGAACTTCTTGTTGATATTGTCGTAAATATGATACTAATTGGTGGTATTTAAGTACCCCAATAAGATGCACTTTTGAATCCTCGCATCAAACTTGTTTCTTTGCTCCTAATGAATCAAGACATAGTAGGTGGAACCAAAGACCCTGATATGCCTCACCGAAGGAATCTGGCCATACCACATTTCATACGAAGTATTTTTTTTATAGCATGGTATGGCCACTTGTTTTTGACATAAAAGGAAAATAGAATAACATCATCCCAAAACATCAATTTAACATTTTTGAAAAACATCATGGAATGAACCATATTTAGGAGTGTCGTGTTCATTCATTCAACGACGCCATTCTGTTGGGGATTGTATGGAACTATAGTTTGATGTTTGATCCCATGTCTATTAAGGTAGATTTAAAATCCATTAGAAGTATATTCTCTTCCATTATCAGAGCGAAGAGAGACAATACGAGACTGAGCTTCATTTTGAATCCATACATGAAAATTTTTAAATGTTTCAAAATCTTGTGACTTATCTTTCAACAAATACACCCAACACATCTTGGTGTAATAATCAATAATGAGCATTATATATTTATTTCCATTTGTAGAAGGAACATGCATAGGGCCGCACAAATTAGATTGAATTAGTTCAAGATTTCTATTTTCTCTAAAGCTAGAGAGTCATGGAAAGGTTGTTTCCTATGCTTTCCAAGACTACAAGCATCACATTCTTTTCGTTTTCTAGGAATGGTAGGAAGACCATGTTAAGAACCAAATATCAATATAGCATAGAAAAACCTCAGAAAAAGTACTCAACACCTTGAAAAAGAGATAATTTCAGATAATAAGCCTCTTTGAGGAGGAAACCTCCTTTTACCCCATTTAAATGTTCAATTCCAAGATGATTCAAAATGAAAATGTATCCTTGGTATATATAGGAGACTAGGAGGTATAATTACAACTAATGGCCTAAAGCCGACATAAATAAAATAACATTACTAATATAATATGCCCCAATTAAGGGGTAATGAGCCAATATTAGGGCTTAACATGCCCCTCCCCTTGAGACAAGTGTTGTCTGCAATGCTTGAGTAACTCTAGATGCTTCTGTATAAACGACTCATCTTCCCAAGTGGAATCTTCAGCCGGTAGTTTCCTCTATTTAATGAGATACTTTGAAATGGATCTATTCCTCATCTGGCGAATTCTTTTGTCAGTGATGGCTTCCATCTCCAATATGATTTTTCCTTCCTCATCAAGTTCTGGCAATATAGTTTGAACTGGGATCTTGTCGCCTATAACCTTCTTTAAGCATGAAACATGGAAAACTGGGTGTACTCATGAAGATGCAGGCAACTCCAATTTGTATGCCA
>ML781703.1:266298-290150 GCA_009831015.1 Picea engelmannii | reverse complement strand
TCTCTATAATCTAGACACATACACCATGAGCTATCTTTCTTGAATACCATTACCACTGGTGCAGAGTAAGAACTTTGGCTAGGTCTAATAATGCTAGCCTCTAACATTTCTTCAACCATGTGCTCAATTTCACTCTTCTGGGCGTAAAGGTATTTGTATGGCCTGATGTTAGGAGGAACACTCCCAGGAATTAGGTGAATTTCATGATCATGATTTCAAGTGGGTGGAAGACCTTTGGGAATATCTTCAAATGCTTTGGAATGCTTATCAATGATCCTTTGAGATCTTGAGGAATAGATGGCTCATATGTTTGAACATCTAGTGAGGATAGTTGTGCAATAATGCCTTGATGCCCCCTTTTCAATAATTGTGTCATGCCGTTAGAGCTTATCACCTTATCGGGTTTCCCTGTGATACCTCTTAACTCAATTTCTTTTCCTTCCAATGAAAATTTCATGAAAAGTTCTTGAAAATTAAAATCCATTGTTCCTAATGATTGTAACCATTGGATTCTTAGTACAACATCTGCACCACCCATGGGTATAGAAATCATTGGACTATTCATTACATATTTCCCCATAGTAAGATTGATCTTATTGCATTTTACTAAGAAATTGATAGGTCCTCCATCTGCAATCATTACTTGAAACTATGGCGCTGGATATACAAAGCAATTGAGATCTTTGGCTAATTTATAGTGAATGAAATTATGAGTACTGCCAGAATCAATTAGGACTATTACCTTTTTCTTTTTGATGTATCCTTCAATCTTCAGGGTTTGAGGAGTGCTAATTCCAGCCAATGCATTACACGATATCATGGGATTCAACTCTTCAGACAAAATTTCTTCTATGTTTTCATCTTGAGATGGTTCTTGTTCTTGTTCTTCTTCCTCTTAACAATCTATGTAGAATAATTTCTTCTCACCACTGTTGTGTCCCTTACTGTACTTGCTGTCACAATTAAAGCATAAACCTTTTGCTTTTCTTTCCTCCAATTGTTGAGGTGTCAACCTTGTAGGTTGAGGTTTTTTAGAAGAAGGAGCATTATTCTCTCAATAGATGTTAGGATTGGTCCTTCTAGTAGCCATAGCCATATTTTTACTTTCAACATTTTTTGCCACCTTAAATGCATTCTCCAATGATTTGGGTTCCCAAGGGAGAACTTCATGTTGAATGTTATCCTTTAAAGTTCCTATGAATACATCAATCAAGTGCTCATCTAGAATATCAGTTACCTTTATATTCAATCTTTGGAAGTTCTCAATGTGCTCGGTAACTGAGCCATTTTGCTTGAGATTTATCAATTGGCTAAAGAAGGTATTGCTCCTTGTATCCTCATAGTGTGTTATCATTTCTTCCGTGAAAATTTTCCAAGTGACGAGTGATTTGTGAGAACAAAGACATCGATACCATACAAATTGATTAGGTTCTAAATATAAAGAAGCAATTCGTACCTTTTGTGTATGTGGCACATTATGGAGATCAAAGAATTGTTCCATCTGAGGTATCCATGTGATTGGGTCCTTGCCATCAAACTTCCTCATATCAATCTTAGGAACATGGTTGGTCTTCAAAACGAAGTTGGAGTTTCTCCATTCTTGATTCACCTTCCTTGTGTCCTCATCATGAATTTCAAGGGATGCATTTTCACTTTCAAGTGTCTTCTCTGTTACAAAATTTTTCAATACTTCGATGATCTCCCCTTTTAAACCATCCATCTTAGTATCCAAGTTAGCTTCCATTGAATCCATCTTCTTTTGTAGTTCATTTATGTCCCTATGCATTTCTTCACCTTCATCAAGATTCCAAGTAGGATTTTCTAGAGGCTTATTTGGTGTAGAAGTTCCCCTTTTTGGTGGCATGTTGGCTAAGTATCACTTTTGAACCTTGATTTTGAGGTGGTTCTGCTAGACAATATTTATTCTATTGTATCTCCCAAGTTTCGGCCCTTCTGGGTATGAAACTTTATTTTATGTAGTTCTCTGATATTTCTTCTCTGTAATGCCACAGGTTTGATCAAAATTGAATGTGCCAAGTGTAATTTGTGGTAACTTCCCCACAACTTCCCGATTTTTGTCCTTTCCAGAAGATCTCACTTGTATAGCGTGCCCCGCACAAAATAATTGATATAAAATTTTGAAACTCACACTAGAAATACTACAGACTGTTCAAAATCCAATGAAACTAGTCCCACTCAATTTGGATACTCTAGGAAGAAGTTATGATTTGTTTACTTGGAACACCTTCTTGAGACTAGTAAATAGGACTAGTCAGATACCCTATCTTAAACAGGGTGTATATACAAATTTAAGATGACCCAGAAGATGAAATTTTTATCAAAGCTACCTTACTAATTTTTATAAATAGCCTCCAAATTTCAGGGTCTGAAATGCTACAAAAACGTTTTTATAGCAAAAATTCCACAATGACTCAGTTCAGGATGATTCCAGAACCCTATCTTGTACAAGCTGTATCTCCGAAATTATAAGGCCTCAGGAGATAAATTTTGTGCCCAACATACCTTGATCCGTCTAATAAATATCCTCCAATCCATTACTTCTGAAACATTGTAGAAAAAAAGTTATAGTGAAAATTCCAAGGTGTCTCAAATATAGCAACGAAACCCCAAGACCTTGAGCTCTGATACCATATGTTAAGAACCAAATATCAATATAGCATAGAAGAACCTCAGAAAAAGTACTCAATGCCTTGAAAAAGAGATAATTTTAGATAATAAGCCTCTTCGAGGGGGCAACCTCCTTTTACCCCACTTAAATGTTCAATTCCAAGATGATTCAAAATGAAAATGTCTCCTTGGTATATATAGGAGACTAGGAGGTACAATTACAACTAATCGCCCAAAGAAGACATAAATAAAATAACATTACTAATATAATATGCCCCAATTAAGGGGTAATGAGCCAATATTAGGGCTTAACAAACCAAAAATAACATTATTTCTCATTAAACAAAGACTTCCATAATTTATATGACCGAATATAGCATGCCACAAAAGACTAGATGAAATTATACCTTCACCATGATCAGAGAGGTATGCAATATTGTGTGTATGGGCATATGTCCCATTCAAATTCATTAGTCTTCCATATTCTATTACAGTCATAACAAGCATGTTATCTAAATCCTTTCGTACTTCAACTTTTCCATCGATCATGTGAACATAGTGGCCTTGATGTCATATGAGAATAAGTGACAACAAGATGCTTTTCATCTCAGGAAGATAGAGTACATTGTGTAGAAGAAAATCTGGGAATCCAGGAAACTTAGACCTAATGGTGCATGTTCATGAGGGTTTGAGGCTAGACTTGTTTTCAAAATACACTATTCCATCTACATTTTCATTGAAGTCTTAAAAAAAATATCTTTGTAAAGTCATATTAGAGGTTTCGCATTTGTCAAGAAGCCATGTATCTTTCCAAGGACAATGTGCAATGTTAAGAAAATCTTGTGTTACTCCTATATTGTAGTGAGAAAAAATGTAATGGGAAGATTCATGTGGATTAACTTTTTGTTGGTTCTATCGGTTTACCTTTGTATTCTTTCTTCTTTCTGTGCTCTTGTATCATGGTACTCTACAATATTTTTATTTATGTGACCCATTTTTTTTTCATCAGGTACAATGGAGATTGGATCTATCATTTTGGTTGTGTCTACCCCCTACCTTTGAAACTCTTTCTTCCATGTCCTTGTCCTCTTATTCTACTTTATCCTCTCAAGGAATCGGGTGGTTTAATATTTTTTTCTCAGTAAGGTAAAAAATTTATCCATTTGAAGGAGTAGGCTTATTTCTAAAGGCTTTCTCATGATCTACAACTTTCTTTACTAGTTTTTGAAATGTTATGGATTTAATTTGATTACTTGCATGCAACAATTCAAGGTAGTGAGAGTATGTGGGGTAGAGGTCCTTAATAAAGGCCATTAGAGGGAGATCAATATTCACTCTAGTGGCTTCAATGTCATGCATTATGGCTATGATTTTTGAAGCCAAATCCATAGGTTCATCATTATTCAACTCTAGGTTGAAGAGCTTCAACATTAGTTGTATGAGTTTAAGCTCAGAATGTGTTTCATATAACTCATTCAATATTTTTAAGGCGCCATAGGAATCACTAATGGAAGTAATATGACAACTCACCTCTTCACTCACTATGGCTGAGATTACTGCATATGCCTTCTGGTCTTTGTCTTCACATATTTCATATTCTTTGTCAGTGGTCAAAATGATTATTTTTCTATGAGGTCGGCTACTCTTCATCTTTAAAATTGAGGCTTCTTCTTCATATTATGCTTCTTCTTCTTCTTATGATGTTGCATCTCATTCAAGGATTTTGTTGAGATGAGCGACTTCTTTTTTTTCACAAATCCATTTCCATAGATCATTGAAGATCAATGTGCTCTTGATCTTCCTATATCGTTCTTTGTAGTTATCCTTTCCAGTCAGCAGCACGTCGACAATAGATATGAGGGAGTACATTTTCTTATGTTGTCTTCACACACGTTAGAAAATAAAATATAATGAAGCTCCATCAGTAAATGTTTCTTTCTATTGCAACAATAAAAAATTTGAATGGAACGCTCACTCAATTTTTAGTAGGTTATGTTGGATATATTAATTATAAGTCATGAGATTTACGTCTCCATCGACTCAGTTAGTTATGACAAGAAGGATTGTTATTAATGAACCGATATTTAATCTTTTTTGAGCCCTATTAAAGATAGAGTTAGTAAAAAATATTGTTGTCTTAAATGTTTAAGTCGGTTAGCTTATACATCAAGTCTCACTCTTAGTATTTATATTTTTGAGTCTATAGGTAGTTGATATATAGTTTATACATAGAAGTAGCAGTAGTTGTGAAGAGAGTTGGAGAAGTCTGAGAGCACAAGATCTATTTTCAAAAATCTGCAAAATATGTTGGAGTCGAAGCTCTACATAGTTTTGTATTTCGTAATAGTGCGCAGCATCCAAGTTGGTAATACATTAAGTATTTATCTGTTGATATATTCATGAGTTGTGTACATGAATGATTTTAAGTTCTGAGTTATGTTCCATACAAACACCTTGAAAATACTTTCTCTTTGTATCTGCACAAGATTAAGTAGGTTTATATGTCCTTGAATCTGCACTGTAAACATATATGTGATCTTATGTGCTAAGAGTAGCACAATGGTAATTTTATTACAAAATTTCTTTGTTAGTGTTATCACAACAATGCATAGTCTACTGTGTAGTTTTGGAAATACACAGTAAGTTCTGAGAGCTCATCGATGAAGCATTGAACTGCACAGTCTTTGAAACTGTGTTGTGGTGAGTAGGTCTGCGCACTCTAGATCCGAGATATGGTATCAGAGTAGGTTCCAAGAGAAACAACTCTATTGTAAGGTGACTATTGAAATTTTAAAATCATGGATTCTACTTCAAATATGAAACATCCCACTTTTAAGGGTAAAAATTATGAGTTATGGTCCTTGACCATGAAGGAATTATTTCAGGGTCAATATGTGTGGGAGATAGTTCAAAATGGCTATGTGGAACCAATAGATCAGGCATCATACAATTCTCTCACACAAGCTGAGAAGGATGCCTTGAAAGATCAAAGGAAGAAGGATGGAAACACAATGTCTTACATACATCAAGCCATGAATGAGAGCATACTCCCAAGAGTAGCATCAAAAATACAATCCAATGAAGCATGACACGTATTACAAACTTATTATCAAGGTATGGACAAAGTCAAGACTTCAAAATTACAAATTCTTAGAAGAGATTTTGAAACTCTGTTAATGAAAGACACAAATTCAGTAGAATATTTTTACACCCATATTATTGGCCTCATAAATCAAATTAAGTCTCATGGATAAACCATAGAGGATATAAATATTTTTGAGAAGGTACTTAGGAGTCTTCCTCCTAAATTTGATTCTCTTGTTGTGACTTTAGAAGAGAACAAAGACCTGAGTCAATTTAGTCGAGATGAGATGCAAGCCTCCCTCATTAATCATGAACACAGATTAAATAGATAAAATATGTCATTAGAAAATGCATTTTCCGCACAGTCATCTGTAATTCATGGAAGAAGAATGGGGATATCTCACTCTATAGGCAGAGGAAGGATTTCTTCTAAAGGAGGACATAGTAACAATCCTACAAATACTAGTGGTAGAGGTCAAAATCAAAATTCTAGTGAGCCAAGTCGTCAGAGATTTGATAAATCAAAGATTCAGTTCCATTACTATAAAAAGTATGGACACTATGCATATGAATAGAGGAAGAGATAGTATAATCATAACAAACAAAGTTAGGATCAGTCAAACAATGCAAATACTCCCACCAGCCCTATCTTTATGGAATGCATTGAAGAGATGCCTGTAATTTTCTGAGTTGAATGCAATGTTGCTCAAGGAAGTCCATGTGACATATGGTATTTAGACTCAAGCTGCCATGATCACATGACAGGAAACTTAGAATCGTTTTCTATTTTGGATGAGTTAGTACAAACTAAACTTACAATTGGAACCAATATCCATGTCATTGTCTAGGTTAAAGGTAGTATCAACATTTTAGCTAAACATGGGGAGAAAAACGTTATGTCTAATGTATATTATGTTGTTGGCCTAGAACATTATTTGATTAGCATAGGACACCTATTACAAAAAGTGTATAAAATCTGCATGGAAGATAATCACTATGTAATTTTGGATAGATATCCAAGCAATCAAATTATTACAATAATTCAGATGACAAGCAATAAAATGTTTCCATTGACGTTGAAGCTAGCCATGAAGAGAAAAACAATGCAAGTTGTCTATGAAGGAAAAGATGTGCACTTTGGCACTACATTTAAAGAAAAAATCAAAGAAGTGTGCATTGATCCAAGGAAGAAAAATGTAGTGCACATAATGTCAAGAAAGAAGAAGACATTGGCACATAATTGCGGGCATCATTTCAATATGAAGTGTAGGATGATTCTTGGATGTGGCACTTCAGATTTGGACATTTAAATTTTTTATGTTTGAAGCTACTACATACAAAGGATATGGTGAAGGGTTTTCCATTAATTGAAAAACCAGAAAGAATATGTGAAGGATGCATCTTTGGTAAGAAACATACAGAGTCATTTCCAATTGGCAAGTCATATAGAGAAAAATATCCACTAGAAATTGTACATTCATATATTTGTGGACCAATGCAAACACTATCTATAGGAGGTTGCACCTAGTTTCTTACATTTATTGATGATTTAACAAGAAAAACATGGATTTTTTTGTAAAACATAAATATGATGCATTTTGTTGTTTTTAGAAGTTCAAATCACTTGTGGAGAAGAAAATTGGTTATTACATAAAGGTTCTAAGAACTGACAAAGGTAGTGAATATGTTTCAATAAAATTTCTGAACTTTTGTAAAGTTCATGGAATTCACAAGCAATTTACTATGTGGTATACACCACAACAAAATCATGTCACAGAAAGGAAGAATTGCACCATCATGGAGATGGTGCAAAGTATGTAAGAAAGCAAAAAAATTTCAAATGAATATTGGGTTGAGGTAGTAGCAAGTGCGGTGTACATCATGAATAAGTGTCCGAAAAAGAGTGTGAAAAACAAAGTTCCTCAAGAATCCTGGACAAGTTTGAAGCATAATGTTGTGCACATGAAAGTTTTTTATTATGTCACATATGCACATGTTTCATATGATATGAGAAAGAAGTAATGTAACAAAGGACAAAAATTTATATTTTTTGGGTACTCTGAAGATTAAAAAACATATAAATTGTATGATCTTGTTACAAGAAAATTTATAATCAGCCGCAATGTTCAATTTGTGGAGAATGAAGCATGGGATGGAAGTATATAAATGACAATTGAAATTCTTGATGCTATTGGGCATGATGACATGGAGGATGAAGAGTTTAAAACATAAATTATAAGTTAGAGAACAATTCCTTCCACCCATGGAACTATGACACAAATCAAAATGCAAACTACTCCATCATTCACACCAGTGTGATCTGTAGGTACGCAATCCACACCAATAATGCAACAAACTCCAACAAGAAGTTCAAGTAACTCTACATTTCCAGATCCAACATTAGCTGGTCTATTGCCAAGGAATACAAGAAGCATGTACAACATCTACAATGTTCATACAACAAATTCATTCTTAGTCTTTTCTCTGCTTTCAAAAATAGATGATCCATTAACTTTTGAAGAAGATGTTAAGGATGATGTATGGGCACAAGCCATGGATAAAGAAATTGAATGCATAGAAAATAATCATACATGGAAATTGGTAGATGTACCTAAGGTAAAGGATGTTATAAATGTCAAGCGGATTTATAAAACTAAGAAATATGCAGAAGGAAGTGTGCAGAAGCATAAGGCGAGGTTAGTTGCAAGAGGTTTCACATAACAACCTAGAATATATTTCAATGAAACATTTTCACTAGTTGCGCGGATAGACACAATCATAATTATGTTGGCTATTGTTGCGCATAATAAATGGCATGTTTATCATATGGATGTAAAGTCATCATTTTTGAATGGTCATTTAGAGGAAGATGTATATGCGGAAAAACCACAAGGATATGAGATTCCAAGAAAATAAAACAAAGTATATAGATTGCAGAAGGCATTGTATGGATTAAAGAAAGATCCTAGATCTTGGTACAGTCGCATAGATTATGTTCGAAAACACAGGTATTCCAAAAGAGGACGAACACCTTCAGTAACCACTCACATAACCAGACCAAATATCAACACACTGATGTTTTCATGTGTAAAACCCCTACGGGGAAACATCCACAACCCCAGCCAATGCAACCACTTGTTGCAGTTTATTAATGCAAATAAAAAGATTACAGAGAGATTTTACAAGAGAGTTTCTCACAATCGATCATCCATCAATGAGCCTCCCTACTCTTTAAATAGAGATCATGGACTAATCGGGTGTTAAGCCACAGATCAATGGTCATTAAGATCGAGGAGAGTATGAACCGTCAGATCACTCTATGTCGGGAACATATTGTGACCATCAGATTTCCTAACTACAAATGCATACTAATGCATACTAAAGAAACACACTAGAAAACACACTTTTACCTAACAACACAATAGACCAAGTAGATCTTACTAACTCCTAAGTGTCTAAATATTCTAACATCCCCACTTAAGAACAACTTGGGATAGGATTGAAGGATTTACAATAGTGACACAATAGGAGAAGGAAGGAGGCATTAGAGCATATCCCCGCTTAATGACAACTTCTTGAACTCCTAACATAGATCGAAGTTTGGAAAAATTCACTTTTGTAAGAAACTTTTTGAAAGTGTCTGCAACTTGATCTTCTGTAGGGCAAAAGAGCACTTCAATAACTTGATCATGAATGAGCTTTCTGATGAAGTGCATGTCTATCTCAATGTGTTTGTTACGCTGATTTTGAACTGGGTCTTTGGTGAGCTTGATGGCACTCTGATTGTCACACCAAAGGCTGGTCGGATGTTGGTGTTGGAATCTAAACTCTGAAAGGATCTGTCGAAGCCACAGGGCTTCCTAACTTGCATTTACCATTGCTCCGTACTCTTCTTCTGCCGAAGAAAGTTAAATAGCCTATTGTTTATTATAGGCCCAAGTGACAGGTCCTGAACCAAGGCTGAAAACATAACCTACAGTAGACTTATGATCATCAGGGCCGCCGACCCAATCTAGATCAGTGAAGCCAACCAATAAAGGAGTACCCCTTGAACTGTAATGTATCCCTAAATGAACTGTACCATGAACATAGAGAAGTATGCTTTTATCTTCTTTCCAATGGATTTCATGGTGTGTTTGCATATATCGGGCAACAAGACCAACATCAAAGGAAAGATCAGGATGGGTATGAGTCAAGTATAAGAGGATACCAACTAACTGACGGTATAGGGTGGCATAAACTTCAGGAGAAGTACATGTGGTAGAAATCTTGAGTCCAGACTGGAAGGGAGAAGGGGTCGGTTTACAATCATCCATGTTAAAGTGACGAGGAAAGTCACAAGCATACTTAGACTGGGAAAGAAAAATTCCTTCATTGGTTTGCAAAACTTGGAGGCCAAGGAAATAGTGAAAAATCCCTAAGTCTGTCATTTCAAATTTCTTCTTAAGGCTAGTTTTCACATGGTTTAAAAGTTTTGAGTCATTACCAGTAAGGATAAGGTCATCAACATAAAGGACAAGGATTATGAGATGGCTTCCTACTTTCTTGGTATAGACGTTAGGATCAGAATCACATCTAGATAATCTAGTGGCAATAAGAAAGCTATCCATTTTGGCATACCAAGCTCGAGGATCTTGCTTGAGACCATAAAGAGATTTCTTGAGGTGACTAACAAGGCTAGAGTCAATATGGACATAGCCAGGAGGTTTTTCCATGTAGATTGTTTCTTGCAAATCTCCGTGCAAGAAGGCATATTTAACATCGATTTGATGGACCTCCCATTTATGTGAGGCAGCAAGGGAAAGAACAAGGTGGATGGAATTCATTTTTTCTACAGGGGCAAAGGTTTCATTATAGTCAATTCCTTCAACTTGGGAAAATCCTTTGGAAACTAACCGAGCCTTGTGTCTTTCAAGACTTCCATCTGATGCATACTTAGTTCTGTAGACCCGTTTTCATCTAACAAGTTTTCTTCCTTTTGGAAGAGGTACAATATTCCAAGTATCATTTTCCATTAAAGAACAATACTCTTCATTCATTGTTTTATTCCAATATAGATGACCTAAAGCTTCTGCAAATGTCTCTAGATCATGAGTTTTTGAAACTTGAGCCAAAAGAAAATAGGCTCACTGGAACTGTGAATGTGTATGATGCTGATCTAAAGGATCACTGATAAGATCACCAACTACTTCTCATGTTGAACAGACCCATTTAGAAAGTGGTGGAGCTGGTGCTGGTTTAGGTTCAAAGGACTCATCTGGAGGAGGGTGAGCAGGCAGAGGTGTATTTTCATCCTCATTGTCATCATCTAAAGAAGAAACCAGATCATAATAAGGCACAAACGTCGAAGATGGCTCGCAGGCCGAAGAAGGCACAATCATCAAATATGGCTCACAGGCTGAAGAAGGCACAATCGTCGAACTAGGCTCACAGGCCAAGGGATTTTCATCAAATTTAGCATCTCTTCTAATAATAATTTCATTACAATGCGATTGAAGAAGTCTGTAACCTTTGACATCTTCAGAATAACCAACAAATATACACTTCTCACTTTTAGGCTGCAATGCTTTCCTTTTCCCATCAGGAATGTGAGCTCATGCTATACTACCAAATACACGGAAGTGACTTACATCTGGTTTAATTTTAGTCCAAGCTTCTTCCGATGTTATATTTTTAAGAGCCTTTGTGGGAGTGTGATTTACTATGTAATTTTCACAGTTGATGGCTTCCACCCAATTCTTTAGACTTAATCCCTTAGATTGGATCATACAATTAGCCATTTCTTTCAATGTCTGTTTCTTTCTCTTAGCAACACCATTTTATTGTGGTCTATATGGAACAATGTGTTGCATTTGGATTCCCTGTGTAGTGCAGTAGCTTGTAAAATTATTGTTCACATATTCATCTCCATTATCTATTCTTAACCTTTGAATTTGATGTCCAAATTTCTTTTCTTCAATGTCCTTGTAGGCCAAAAACTTGTCAAAAACTTCACTCTTGAGTTTTAAGAAGTAAACCCAAGTACGTCTGGAAAATTCATCAATGAAAGTTAAGAAATACTTGCATCCATAAAAATAAGGAGAAGAAAGTGGACCACACAAATCACTATGAAGAAGCTATAAAGGACCCAAGGCGTGCCAAGAGGCACGTTTGTCAAAACTATCCCGATGATGTTTGTCGAGAAAAAAATCGGCACAAACACCATCTCTGCATGAAACAAGAGGAAGAACAGTCACCATTTGTTGATTACATAGTTGCTACAATGAGAGATAGTTTAGATGACCAAACCTCTCATGCCAAAGTTTTCTCAAGTCATCACTATGAGCAACAAAAACTGATGAAAAAGTTGATGACCCAAAGTTGTCAAACTTGTACAACCTAGTAATATCATCAACAATTCTAGTTGCAAGAACATGCTTAGGATATTTTAGATCCTTGATTACAACTTGGTGAGGTGAAAACTTGACGGTTTTACCTTCACCTGAATGAGTGATTTGATAGACTGATAGAAGGTTACAAGAAAGACTTGAAACACATAGTACATCATTGAAATGACCATTATCTACTTGAATTGTTCCAGATCCTACAACACTAAAAGATATATCATCACCAACAAATATTTTCTTGGTGTTACATTCATTTAGAGAGGAAAATATGGCTTTATCCTTAGCCATATGATAAGATGCTCCTGAATCAATAAGACACTCATCAGAAGAAGAAGTAGTAGTATAATTTGAATTGAAGGAGAAACCAGAAGCAGAAAGTGCATGTCCATAAGAAGAATAAGTAGAATCAATACTGATGTTGTGCTTCTTCATTGCTGCTTCTAAAGCTGCCATCTTCTTCAAACATTTGGACTCATCAAGATCATCTTTATAACAAAATTTGCAATGTCTATTAGTATTCTTACTTTTATATTTTTCTCCTTTGTCACCAGTAGGAGCTGAAGATGTCTGAGCAGGTTTGGGACCCTTATATTGTTTTTTGTTGTAGCGAGGATGTTTCTTCTTGGGATACTTGGGTTTATCTTTCTATTGGGCAACTAAGGCTTTGCTGGAGGGACTTGCAGTGTTGATCACTCCAAATTATACAAGTTTATCTTCCTCTCAAATCAAAGAAGCACAAAAGGACTCAAGAGAGGGTTTTTCATAAGCTTCTTCCCCTAGAGCCTCTCTCATGGCATAAAAGGTAGATAAAAACACAAAATATTCACTACCTAGCTTAGAAAGAATAAGATAGATGCAACGCTCTTCCTCCATATTTATCTTACATTCTTCACATAAAATTATGAGTGTTTTAAACCTAGATAGATAGTCTCCAAGGCAAGAAAAATCATTTGGACTCAAGGTCAGTATTTGATTTTCTAACTGTTGTGCTCAAATAATATTGAGTTTACCAAACACAGATTCAATCATGTCCCAAGCTTCTTTGGGGTCATCAATATCTTGAAGGTGGTACCTTAAATAAGGAGAGATGGAAATTCTGATTATTCCATGTGCTTCGTCATTCCTATTATCCCACCTGGCTTTCTTATCAGTATCAGTGGGTGTTTTTTCCTTTCCCAAGGTAATCCAGTACAAGCCTTTACTTCTTAATAAATCTTCGATATGAGATTTCCATTGGAAGTAGTTGTTGTTGGTAAGAAAGAAAGTACTTGTAGAAGCCATATTAAATATGCATATAATGTGGATTTAAAAACTGAAACTGATTATTTGGATGGAAAGAGCTCAAAACTTTATGCGGTTTAAAAAAAAACAATAATGAAAACAGACTTCCGATGTTAGAGTTATGCCCTTTTTAAAAAAGGCACAATCGGTAACCAAATGACCATGTGATTGTGTAAGTTGCTTTATGAAGTGACCCACTTTTATAAAGAGAAGTGGGGATCATTTTTACAATGAAGTTACTTTATAATAGAAAAGTTGCATGTAAAATAAATAACTCTAAAATAAAATATTAAAGCTACTTATAGTGATTCACTTTTATACTTGAAGTGAAATGCACTTTACAATTTTAGCATGAACTTTTTCAAAAAAGGTAACAAAAGAGAGACTTGAACTCAAGACCTCTTACTTAATAAGGTAAATTTTAACCAAATGATCTAGAAAAACATATTGTAATGTTCAGAAGGAGGATTGGGGGTGTTGTTGTTGTTGAGCTTGCTAAAAAAAAAACCTTTTTTCACACAAGAAAAACAATTTCGCTTCTCGATGACAACAAGAGTTAGATCTCGGTTAGCTTACCCAGAAGATGCATCTTTTCCTATCTGTTTCTGATTTTTCGAGATCGCACAAGGTGCGGGGCAAAGAGCATACACAGATATAAAAGAGTAGCAACCCATAAATAAATAAAACAAAACCGAAATAAAACCAAAATAGTAGTCTGCAAAATTTTTAAAAAATGCATATTCAATATTTATACCTTGGGATCTGACTGTAATGGTCGTATCTTGGGAAAATAGAAACCTTTTTGAGTGAAAAGAAAAGTGTTCCTGGCTGAAATGAATGCTCCAAACACAATGGAATAGTCCTCTTAGCCCAAAAATGTATGAAAATGACAAAAAATGGATATGAGGAAACTTAACTTCACGATCTCGATCTACAACAGGAGAGGGTCTTCAAATAGGCTCTGATACCATGTTCGACAACACAGGTATTCCAACAGAGGACGAACACCTTCAGTAAACACTCACATAACCAGATCAAAGATCAACACACCGATGTTTTCACGTGGTAAAACCCCTACGGGGAAACATCTGTGACCCCAACCAACATGGCCACTTGGAGGAGTTTATTAATGCAAAGAAAAAGATTATAGAGAGATTTTACAAGAGAGTTTCTCACAATCGATCATCGCCAAATGACCCTCCATGCTCTTTAAATAGATATCATGGGCCAATCGGGTGTTAAACCACAGATCAATGGTTATTAAGATTGAGGAGAGTATGAACTATGAGATCACTCTATGTCGGGAATGTATCGTGACTGTCAGATTTCCTAACTGATGCAGGAGCATCTCTCCACGTCAGCCAACCAGCCAGCCAGCCACGTCGAGCGCGTGCATTCAAGGATGAAGAGAGGCGCAGCCCTCATCTTCTATTTTGAAATTGAATGTAATTAAATATTTAGGTTGTTGAGCCATAGAGTCGTGCTTTTGTGCAGGCATTAGAGTAGGTAGGCCTTTAATGTTTGTAAGGCTGAGATCTAGATCCAGATGATCGACTAGACAGCCCATTCAATGTAATTGAATAGGGTAGGTGATATCTGGAGGGAAGAGCTCTAAGAGCCCCCTTAGATAAAAGATATTTCGGTATCTCATTTTGGGTGGTAGAAAATGTGTGTGAGCAGAGTAGTAGAGAGATCAGAAGGAGAGAAGAGCCGAGACCTTGTTATAGGCCGTGCTCAGGAACACCTTTGTAAAGAGGCATTTTTATTAATATAAACAGAAGCAGTTTTTCCTGCATGTATTTCTGTGTTATGTGGATGTCTTGGTGTGTTCTTTATATGTTGTGAATGTATGTTTGTTTAGGCATTTGCAGGAGTTGTTTGGTTTCAGAATTGAGAGGTCTTTGAGGCTTCACACCAGGAGGGTGTGACAAAACACTGCGAGTTCTGATAGCCATGCATAGAGGATGCACTTTTGAATACTGCGGGTTCAGACAAAGACGTGTTGCGGCACAAGAACTGAAGTCAACAGCTCGGGAGGAAGACCTCAAGGTCGTTGAATACCTTGGGGGAAAGGCTGTGTATGAGAGACATAGTTGCAGACAGAATTCTGCTGTGGATTCTATGGATCTCTGCCAGGTGGGCATTGAGCATATGTACAGTGGTGCATTGTGAAGAACTCTGTTGTGAGTTCCTAAGAAGTCAGAATCACTGAGGATTCTTGACGCTCTTCCAAGAGGGCATTGAGCATAGACACGGGGTGCTAAGGAAGAACTCTGCTGTGATTTATTAAGGAAGAACCAGAATCACTGAGGATTCTGAGAGCTCTACCAGGAGAGCATCGAGCAGGTGCAAGGAGTGCATAGAAGACATAACTGCTAGAGTTCTGTGAGAAGATACTATGCCAGGAGGGCATTGAGACATTATGCAGACAGGCACAGAAGAGAAGAGAAATCTTTGATTTCTGTAATTTAGAGGAAGAATCCATGGAAGGATCTTCACAGGGTTGTTGAACACCCTACAAAATCAACAAGAGGTTGCTTGAGCAGAAAGATAGCCAGGATGGCATCCAATTTATTCTCCATTTGTGGGAGAGAAGGAAGAAGGATAAAATCCCTTAGGGGTCTGAGTACGCGCAGAATCTCAGAAGAGATAGCATGTTAGTGTGCAAAGACTCTACAGGAGTGTAGAGCTCAAATCTTCAAGGATTTGAAGACAAGCTCAGGAGGAGTTAGCGTTTCATATGCGCGGCGAAGCCCAAAGTTGAGGAGTTGAAAGAGAAAAATAAGACAAAGGTCGAGGCCTTTGGGATACTTGAAATTATCCTAAGGCTGGGAAGAAGTGTGCAAGCTCAGGAGGGAGCAGAGCCAGCTGCCGAATCGGCAGGAGAGAAGGATCTGGACCGTTGATTTCACATCCAGAGAGCGAGCAGGAGAAAAGATGATCTGAGCCATCAGATCTTGAGAAAAATACTCGACAGCCATCAGATCTGTAGATAGTTGCACGAGGTTTTAAAGCTTCGTGAACAGGAGGGTGAAAGTCCCGAAAGGAGTTGGCTTATTGGGATATCGACGTTCGGGATATCAGAGTTCTCGAGGTCGAGAAGGTTGGGACATTTCAAGTTCCGAAATAGCGAGAGTGAATCTGAGCCATCCATCTGAGGGAGGACGCATGTCAGTTGATCATCCATTTCAGAGATCCGGGCATTGGGCTCGTAGAGGAGAATCTCGAAGGAATCGAGATATCGGGACTTCGTCGATTGGGATATCGGGAGTCTCGAGGACAAGAGATCGAGCGACCCATCAGTATATCCGCTACCGGGGTTTTGAGTTGACATAGAACTTTGTCATTGGGGAATCGCAAGTTGTGAAATCCTGGAAACGATCTGAACCGTCCATTTGTGGGGACACGTGGTGGAGAATTAGGATTCGAGAGATCAACAGTCCCGAGAGCAAATGCATCAGGGCATTTGAAAACCCAAAGTCCTAAGGGAGGTCAAGGACCGTTGGTTTCATAGGAGAGCATGGTTGTTGGTCATGCTAAAGGCAAAAAGGGGTTGTTAGCTGACGTCATATCGGGATTCGGAGAATCGGGGATTCCATGGACAAAGTGTCCATGCATTTCGGCATTTGAAAGCCCAAAACCCCGAAAGGATATAAGGCTACAGTCTTATGAGAGCTGGTCACATGGACCATGGCATAGCCAGGAGGGGCTAAGGACAAAAAGGGAGCGCATTGGAAAATCAGAGTTCGGGAGTCCGTAAGGATAGGGAACTCTCGACATCGGAAAACAAGAAACCCCGAATCTCAAAAGTGCATTTTTACCTTGCTGGGGAAAAGGCAGCGGTCGAGTGTAGAAGACCATGCAGGTGAATTGAAGGACCTGTGGATCAGGATTTTAACAAAGATTCCATTGGGGATCCAAGGAGTCGCTTCGGCTCAAGGAGCTAATTGAACGATCCTGAGAGCATCCGAGGTTGAGGTAGCTAGCGCGTCTGTACCAAGTGGTATTAGAGCTCGGATTCTATTTGTATATAGCAGATAGAAGAAGTAGGAAGAAGACAGGGTTGCTGAAAATCTGTAAGGATTTGTTTGTAGGTAGGCAACAGTCCAGAAGACAGTCAGGAGGACTGTAGGGAAAAAGTTGAAGCACTCAGGTTTGCAGAGTGACAGCAGCAGGTTTGCTAGGAGGGAAGATATATAGCAACATGGCTATTGAAGGTCGTAGATATGCTGGAAGGAAAAACTCAGAGCTATGGAGCCAAAAAGATATAGATGAAGAGCTCGCTGATATAAAGGAAGAAATAGAAAAGCTCGCATTGAAGATGCAACAGAAAGCAAAGCTGAGATGGGTATATGAATGACCCATGAGGAAATCAAAGGTAAAATGGCCAGTCAGGGAGTTGATGGTTAGAAGACAACGCAGGCTATTAAGAGGGTGGTTGAGGTATGCAAAAAACCTCAATGGACCTAAAGAAATGGTTCAGATATGTGAACCAGAGACTGGGGACATTCTCAGTGAAGGGAATGAAATGGGATCAGCTGAAGATCTCAAGAACTGCTAGGAGGGAAGAAAAGAAATTCTAGTTTGCCAGGTGGGCAACGAGTTGAGATCACTGCGGGATCTCACAGACTGTCAGGAGGACAGCCAAGGAATTTCACATTGCCAACTGGGCAATGAAATGAGATCGTTGCGAGATCTTGAAGACTACTAGGAGGGCAGTGGAAGCATCTCAGATTGCCAGGTGGGAAGAGATGAGCATTCGAGACTGTCTGAAAGTATTATGGACTCGGAGGTGAGTTCAATTCAGCAAGGAGTGTTGATGAATATGGGATCGTTTGATCTCATAGTCTGCCAAGGAAGCAACAAGAAAGTCCCATATTGCCAGGTGGGCAGGGATGAGCATATGAGTTGGAATCAGCCAGAGGAGCTGACAGAGCAGATGAGACTATCTGAGGGTCTCATAAATTCAGAGATGGATTTGGATCAGCAGGTGCAGCTGACAGAGGAAGAGGATTCGAAAAGCCGTATGATGATTGGGGGAATTCAGATATTCCTACCACTTGCCCAAGAGGAGGCAGAAAACTGTGTTGCAAATGTATCAACAGCAGAAGAACAGTCGGTTGTGACTGTCAGGAAAGAAGAATTGGAGCAGGTATTTAAGACTGCCCAAGAAGACGAAGAGGAGAATGGGAATTCTAAGGAATGGCTCAAAATATTCATCCAGGAAGCTGAGGAAGCTGCAGCACTGAAGCTGACAATAGAAGAAGCAGGAGAGGATGATGAGCATTCTAAGGAATGGCTCATTTCTTTCAGCCAGGAAGCTGAAGGGACTGCAACATGAGAGTTTGCAGAAGATGAAAAAGAAGAAGAGGCATACAACATTTGCTTTGTTGATCTGTGGGAACAGATAGAAGCCCTAGAGAGAGGGGTGAAAATGCAAGGCATGCACATCCAACAGGTGAAGTTGGGAGATGAAGAAGAAATCATGGGAGATCATAGTGATCTGCCCATGTGCCGAAAATTTTTGCAGCTGGGGAGATTGCATGAATAGAGCCAGCCACTGGAGCAGCTGGACCAAGTGATAGAAAATATCAGAAGGCTGATGGTAGAGTCAGCAGAGACTGCCAGCAAGGAGAAGTTGGGCGGAAGAGAAGCAGCAACAGCAGTAGCAACAACTGCAGAATGGATCAGATGAACAACTCCAAAGAATGATTTGGGACCCAGGAGGATTTCAACAGCTGAGATGGGAAGCTCATGAGAAGGAGCTCATGATTTTGTAGCTGAGGAGTATGATGCAGGAGAATCTCTCCACGTCATCCAACCAGCCAACCAGCCGCGTCAAGCGCGTGCATTCGAGGAGGAAGAGAGGCACAACCCTCATCTTCTATTTTGAAATTGAATGTAATTAAATGTTTAGGCTGTTGAGCCATAGAGATGTGATTTTGTGCAGACATTAGAGTAGGTAGGCCTTTAATGTTTGTAAGGCTGAGATCTAGATCTAGATGCTGGACTAGACAGCCCATTCAATGTAATTGAATAGGGTAGGTGAGATCTGGAGGGAAGAGCTCTAGGAGCCCCCTCAGGTAAAAGAGATTTTGGTATCTCATTTTGGGTGGTAAAAAGTTTGTGTGAGCAGAGTAGTAGAGAGAGCAGAAGGAGAGAAGAGTCGAGACCTTGTTACAGGCCATGCTCAGGAACACCTTTCTAAAGAGGCAATTTTATTAATATAAACAGAAGAATTTTTTCCTTCATGTATTTCTATGTTATGCGAATGTCTTGGTGTGTTCTTTATATGCTGTGAATGTATGCTTGTTTAGGCATTTGCAGGAGTTGTTTGGTTTCATAATTGAGAGGTCTTTGAGGCTTCACACCAGGAGGGTGTGACAAAATGTTGCAGGTTCTGATAGCCATGCACAGAGGATGCACTTCTGAATACTGCGGGTTCAGACAAAGACGTGCTGCGGCACAAGAACTGAAGTCAACAACTCGGGAGGAAGACCTCAACGTTGTTGAATACCTTGGGGGAAAGGCTGTGTATGAGAGACATAGTTGCAGACATAATTCTGTTGTGGATTCTATAGAGCTCTGCCAGGTGGGCATTGAGCATATGTACAGTGGTGCATTTTGAAGAGCTCTGCTATGAGTTCTTAAGAAGTTAGAATCACTAAGGATTCTTGACGCTCTGCCAAGAGGGCATTGAGCATAGACACAGGGTGCTAAGGAAGAACTCTGTTGTGATTTCTTAAGGAAGAACCAGAATCACTGAGGATTCTGAGAGCTCTACTAGGAGGGCATCGAGCAGGTGCAAGGAGTGCATAGAAGATATAACTTCTTGAGTTATGTGAGAAGATACTCTACCAGGAGGGCATTGAGACATTGTGCAGACAGGCACAGAAGAGAAGAGAAATCTTTGAGTTCTGGAATTTAGAGGAAGAATCCATGGAAGGATCTTCATAGGGTTGTTGAACACCCTGCAGACTCAGCAAGAGGTTGCTTGAGCAGAAAGATAGCTAGGAGGGCATCCAATTTATTCTCCATTTGTAGGAGAGAAGGAAGAAGGATAAAATCCCTTCGGGGTATGAGTACGTGCAGAAGCTCAGAAGAGATAGCACTTTAGTGTGCGAAGACTCTACAGGAGTGTAGAGGTCAAATCTTCAAGGATTTGAAGACAAGCTCAGGAGGAGTTAGCGTTTCATACGTGCGGCGAAGCCCAGAGTCGGGGAGCTGAAAGAGAAAAAGAAGACAAAGGTCGAGGCCTTTGGGATACTTGAAATTCTCCTAAGGCTGGGAAGAAGTGTGCAATCTCAAGAGGGAGAAGAGCCAGCCGCCAAATCGACAAGAGAGAAGGATCTGGACCGTTGATTTCACGTCCAGAGAGGGAGCAGGAGAAGAGATGATCTGAGCCGTCAGATATTGAGAAAAATACCCGACAGCCATCAGATCTGCAGAGAGTTGCATGAGGTTTTAAATCTTCGTGAACAGGAGGGTGAAAGTCCCGAAAGGAGTTGTCTTATCGGGATATCGGCGTTCGGGATATCAGAGTTCTCAAGGTGAAGAAGGTCGGGACATTTCAAGTTCTGAAATAGTGAGAGTGAATCTGAGATGTCCGTCTGAGGGAGGACGCGTGTCGCGTGATCATCCATTTCAGAGATCCGGGCATTGGGATCGCAGAGGAGAATCTCGAAGGAATCGAGATATCGGACTTCATCGATCGAGATATCGGGAGTCTCGAGGACAAGAGATCGAGCGACCCATCGGTATATCCACTACTGGGGCTTTGAGTTGACATAGAACTTTGTCATCGGGGAATCGCAAGTTGCGAAATCCCGGAAATTATCTGAACCGTCCATTTGTGGGGACACGTGATGGAGAATTGGGATTCGAGAGATCGGCAGTCCCGAGAGAAAATGCATCAAGGCATTTGAAAACCTGAAGTCCCGAGGGAGGTCAGGGACCGTTGGTTTCATAGGAGATCACGGTCGTTGGTCATGCTAAAGGCGAAAAGGGGTTGTTAGCTGACGTCATATCGGGATTCGAAGAATCGGGGATTCCGTGGACAAAGTGTCCATGCATTTCGGCATTTGAAAGCCCAAAACCCCGAAAGGATATAATGTTGTGGTGTTATGAGAGGCGGTCACATGGACCATGGCATAGCCAGGAGGGGTTACGGCCAAAAAGGGAGCACATCAGCAAATCAAAGTTCAAGAGTCTGCGAGGATAGGGAACTCTCTACATCGGGAAACAAGAAACCCCAAATCCCGAAAGTGCATTTTTACCTTACTGGGGAAAAGGCAGTGGTCGAGTGCAGAAGACCGTGCAGGTGAATTGAAGGACCTGTGGATCGAGATTTTAACAGAGATTCCATTGGGGATCCAAGGAGTTGCTTCGGCTCAAGGAGCTAATTGAACGATCTTGAGAGAGGGCGAGTTTGAGGTATCTAGCGCTTCTGTACCACTAAATACAAATGCATACTAATGCATACTAAAGAAACACACTAGAAAACACACTTTTACCTAATGACACAATAGACCAAGTAGATCTAACTAACTCCTAAATGTCCAAATATCCTAACAGATTCCTACCTCTCATAGAATGGATTTCAAAGAAGTGATTGTGATCCAACACTATACATAAAATCAAATCAGCAAGGTAATATGTTGATTATTTTCTTATATGTAGATGAATTTATTTTTACAGGTGATTGGCATAGAATAATTTAAGTCAATCATGAAGGATAAATTTGAAATGACTGATTTGGGGCTTATGAGATATTTTCTAGGCATTGAATTTCACTAGTCCAAAGATGGTATATTTATTTCACGATCTAAATATGCACATGAAATCTTGAAAATACTCAACATGATAAACTCCAAAGCAACTCCAACACTTGTCATATCAGGATTGAAGTTAACCAAGGAAGATGAAGGATCTAAAGTGGATCCCACTCTGTTTAAAAGGTTGGTAGGAAGCTTTATGTATTTTAAAACAAAAAGGAATGATATTATGTATGGAGTGAGATTTATTTCAAGGTTCATGGAAACTCTAAAAGAATCCCATTGGATTGAAGAAGGTAAAAAAATTATGAGATATGTGAATGGAACAAAAGACTTTGGTATTATGTATTCTACTTCATAAGATTTCAGACTTGTTGGATATACTGACAACAATTATGGAGGAAACATAGATGATAGGAAAAGTACCTCTGGGTACACATTTCATTTTGGAACAGGTATAGTGTCATGGGCATCAACGAAGCATCCCATTGTGACTCTTTTCTCAATTGAAGTTGAGTATGTTGCAACTACAAGAACAACTTGTCAAGTTGTTTGGATGAGAAGAATGTTAAAGGATTTTTTGCAGGGATAACAGAAACCAACTACAATGTTTTTTGATAACAACTCTGCCATCGCGTTATCCAAGAATCATGTGTTTCACAAGAAAACCAAACACATTGATACAATGTATCATTTTATCAGAGAATTTGAGTAAAAAAGATTTATTTTCTTAGAGTTTTGCAAGTCTAAATAACAAAGCGTAGATTGTGATATCCTCAAATTATTAGAAATTAAATTCCAAGTTGAATTTAGAAATAAATTTCCATTTATAGAAAATCTAAATTTAGAAATAAATTTCCATTTATGGAAAATCCGAATTTAGAATTTTGGATTTTGTAATTATTATTTTATGACTATTGGGAAAAGGTTTGACTTTCCCAACTTTCATCTTTTGATGTATACATGTATGAGACAAACTTTTTAATAAATTAAATGTTGGAAGACAAATGAAACAACCAAGTTAAAAATAACTGACTATGAATCCATGAGTGGGGAACATGTTTGAGTTAACGCAGAGCTGATTTTTACTAGCGGTTGAAGTTGAGTTTTGTCACTAATAGCCCCTAAAAATAAGGGATTTGTAAACCTGCAAATTTCCCCAAGGATGGAAAGGAATGGAAATTCCTAGGCACAAGATAAATACAACATATGTGGGAGGCAACACATTTCTTAGTATATTTGGATTGTGAATTGTTTTGTTGTTATGAGCGCATCTAATGTGAGGAAAAGCATTTTTTGAACTGTTGAAAGTGACTGTGGCTAAGGAGTGTGATTCAGTTTTCCCTTATGGAGTCATGGTCAAGCTAGGGGGTGATCAGGACAAGTGATCATAGTTGTTATGTTTCTACGGTTGGGTGGAATGTGGTTGTTCCATTTGTTTTTCCAACATCAATATTCAGATATGTATCTCAGCTATGTACTCGAACTGTTGATGTTATAAAGTTGATGCCATGCTTTATATTCCTATACTTATAAGAAAAATCTTTTTAAGTGGATTGTATATCCCTATTAGTTTTGTGGCTTGACACTGTGTAAAAATACTTGTAGTGATCTTTTATTAATGTTTATTTTGTGTGTGTGTGTGTGTGTGTGTGTGTGTGCGTGTATGTGTGTGTGTGTGTGCGCGCGCGCGCACGTG
>ML781703.1:230944-266270 GCA_009831015.1 Picea engelmannii | reverse complement strand
GTGTGTGCGCGTGTATGTGTGTGTGTGTGTGCGCGTGCGCGCACGTGTGTGTGTGTGTGTGTGTGTGTGTGTGTGTGTGTGTGTGTGTGCAATGTGCATATGTTCTTATTGGACATGATAGATCTATTTTCCTGATTGTTGTTCAGTCTTGTATATAATCAAATACTTCATAAACAAAACTATAAACAAATTGTATTGAATTTTCTACTATTATGCTTACTATAAAGAACAAAATTCCCAAATACATTCTTTTATGTATTATCAAATAAACATAGTTGATACAGTAGATCACATGATACTTGAAAAAAGTATATACATTTATTAGAGACAATACCTCGCAGACCAACATTTTTTAGTTTGGGTTTTCAATAGACCCAAGAACTCCATAGCTAATCTAAATGGATATTTAAAATACTACATAAAAATGTTTTTGAGTGCGCGCATGGACTGGTGGAAGCGATATGGAACCCAAATAGATTTTTTGGACAGGTCACT
The DNA here is from genome assembly GCA_009831015.1 of Picea engelmannii. NCBI lineage: Eukaryota > Viridiplantae > Streptophyta > Pinopsida > Pinales > Pinaceae > Picea > Picea engelmannii. Next base: position 265,775 of record ML781703.1, on the reverse strand, counting down.
TACTTCACCAAGTGTATTGTCTTTTCTCCCAACCTGAAAAGAGCCATACGACAGTGTTAGTAACTTACTAATGTAAAAACCATTAAATAAATATATAAATAAAAGGAGTTAGAGTATACTTATATTGGATCTTGATTGCATATCAGAGTATCTTCATTGCCTTGTGAAACAATCGACCCAGTACCTAGGAAGGGGAGTGGATGCGTAATTTATCTGATGGGTTCCTTCACAAGACAAATAGACCCATCATCAGTTGACATACATGTGAACTTAATTTACTTGAGAAAGTGATAAGAATAAAATAAACCTCTAATTAAGTTTTATAGCTTTAATACCTATAGTTAATAAAATACAGAGACTAGATATACAAAAGAAATACAGGCTGTAATCAAGTGAAGGGTTTTAATAATTCCACAAGTATTACTTCGAAGAAATTTCCAAACCCCATACAAAGGTCTAGAAGAATACTATGGAAAGGCTAACAATTAAAACATAAATTATCTTTCATAATATACAGATGGATCTTTCGACAAGGATGATACTTGCGACAAGAAAGTATGAAAATAAGAAATAATTACATAGATGCAAGGATGTGATCAGGGTAATAATCTAATATGTAATTTAAAGTTTATTTACACAAAACGTACTCAAAACCCTATGAATTTTATTGCCTCAGCATCCACCAGGTGATGTGGAAATGAATGCAAGTTTCGGTTATAGTCTGTAATAAAAAAAGAATACCTTGTTTTTTAAAACAATAGTTGTCAAGGAGAGAATTCCCAAATTTTATGTAGATGGATTTGAACAGTAGCTAATAATAGAGGGCATTGTTGAATGGCCATGGGTTTTTTAACAGAGATAGAGCACAATTTATTCTCGACATAGATATTCTATAACCAGTGAATACATACAAGCATTGCTGCTATTTTCAACGAACAAGGGATTTTACCATTCCATATAAAAATACAGTGTACCATTATGAATTTTACATATAGAGTTTAAATTAATCTAAGTTTTTAACAAATCCTTTAAGTCCATGAAGCTTCAAATATTACAGTCGAGCAGCAGACTACAAGTATCATACTATTCGTCCATGAATATTACACAGGGTCTGTTCGATAGGCCTCTAAAACTAACATTTATTTCCTTACATAGTAACTTCCATACAAGGGTTGCGGGTGTAATGAACTATGTACAGACTTGAAACCAAACGTTAATTTTCCAGAGGGTTTATCCTTTGGAAATGATGATTCCTACCATGGGTGGAATAGGAAGGAGCCCCGAAGGATTACGGGGTGAAGACTGATAGCGAGCAGATAAGAAACACAGTAACCCCATCAAATTCGAGTGATAAACTTAAAGGGTTAACCCAACTCACAAATGAAATCTTTAACGTAGTGGAGCCTGTAACGAAACACATACGGAGGTGCAATTTATCATACGATATAAACTCTCAAAAACAAAAAGAAAATCATAAAGAATGTTACATTGAACCTCATGGATATATATTATTGCACCAGACAAATAAGGAAATATTCAGAGAATGCATTGCACCTGATAGAGAATGTTTCTGAATAAAGAATATATTGCATAGAGAATGTTTTTTCATAATGAATACATTGCACAGAGAAAGTTTGTGTAAATAATACCTTTCACAGAGAACGCCTTGCATAAGGAATACATTGCACAAAGTACTTTTTTTCATAAAGAAAACATTGCATAGAGAACACAAGCTTTAGAACAATTACTTACTGTGCTTGTGGGGAACCCTGCTAGAGCACCAATGCTACCATTTTCCACAGATATGAACACTACTATCGGTCATGGGGAGTAAACCACAAAGTAACAAAGTGAAAATGAGACCAAGGAACAACTACGAGGTTGTAACGGTACCTCATGCTCCTCGATAGTGGATAAGATCAAAGGGTACGCCACCCAATACCTTTCCATGTAAAACCAACTAAAGTGGCAAGACCATAGTGGGAGGTTCTCCGTAGTGCTAGTCCTAGAGAGTACGAGTAGGTCTATCACCATTAATGGACCCGCCTTGGAATAAATTCCTATAGTTTTAACAACCTAGGTTCAGACCGACCCGACATCCACCTCAAATATGATTTACGAACCACTTAAATGTTGTGTTGAATATGTGTAACCATGGATCAATTGGGTAATGTTAGTATATGCGTAGGGTTACAAATTTACTACTATATGTACATAATATTTACCTTTTTTAAATATAGTTCATTACAATATGGTAAGGTGGTATGTTGTTATGGGTTTTCATAAACTGTAGTGCATAGATTTTCGACTTGGATAGTTATGTCTCCTAGTTCAACACTATGTTTTCTAGTGTTTTAAATCTTGTTGTTATGGATTATATTGATTACATGTTTTATAGCATAGTTTATTACCTATTATAATATGGATAGCATGTTTTTATGTAACCCTTGTGCTTATTCTATGGACTTTGATATTCCTAGCCACTAATTCATCAATGCAAATAAATGTATGACTCTAATCTAATAACAGCACTATGATTAAATATAACAGTAGGAGATAGGTTGGGTTTAAATCTACTTCATACCTTTAGGATGGAAAATCTAGTGGAGTAAAACTACTATGTGTATAAAATAGTGTAATAAGATATATAATGGATTACCTTCTTGGGTCACGAACAATTTTGATGATTAATAGACTTTAGTTCTCCCTGACAATTTTTTTTAATGAAATTTGGGGTTCATTACATATGGTATCAAAGTTGTAGGTTACAATGCTTGGACCTCAGGGAAACACCAAAATTGTATTTTGTTTTTGAAGGAAAAATCTAACGAACATATTTACTGTCACAAACATAAAACTTTGTCTATTGTGAAAATGTCAGCACAGAAAGAAGAAGTAAACATACCTAAGGGGAATCAAAATAAATAACTTCCTAGAGATCTAGAACATAACAATAAAGGAATTTCATCCACCCAAGTCTTGTAAACGATGAGGAAAATTATCATGGAATTACAAGTATTTAAAGAAGATAAGGAAAAGTTGAAGAAAACATAGGAAGACCAGCTAGAAATACATGAAATGTGGCTACGAAGTATAGTAACAAAGATGATTCCAAAAAGAAATGAAAGAGAATAAGAGGTCAAGAAAAGTTCCTCTAAGAACTCTAGTCATGAAAAATAAAAAGATAACAGTTCTTCCAAAGACACACACATGACAGAAAACAAAGAATCTACAGGAAGGAAAAGAAAACAAGTGGACCACCTAGAAGGTGAGTTCCAAAAGATAAAACCCTCCACCTTCGATGGAGAATCTAAGACTGGTGAGGAATATTAAGCATGGCTCTTAGACATTAAGAAATAATTTCAGATTTATAATTACTCTAGTAATATGAAGGTTAGAAAGGCAATTTATAACTTAAAAGGAAAAGCTAGCATCTGGTGGAAAGACCTGAAATTAGCCAAGGGATTGAAAGAAATATGAATGGAATGGTTAGAATTCAAAACATATTTCAAGAAGAAGTACTTATCAGAAAGTTATTACAAAAGAAAAACTAAGGAATTTTAGAAAATGCGATTAGGACAAATGGCTATGGACAATATAATAAATAAATTCCTAGAGTTGTTGAGGTTTTCACCATACATAAAATAATATAAGGTAAAGATGCATAGGTTCTTAAGATGTCTACCACAATATTACAAGGGCATAATTGAATTTGGCAATCTTAATTCTTTAAATGAAGTATTTAGAAAGGCTCGAATGGGCTATGATTAGTACAAACAAAGATCTGAAATTCCCAAGGCATGGAAAGACAAGAAACTGGATAAAATGAATCAACGTAAGAAAGGTTTCCATCCAACCCCTTTCCATAACATGGAAAAGGGTTTTCAAAGGAAGGACTACCACACAAATGCACAACACACTCAAGGGGGATATAAAACATTTAATTTGGGATTCAAGAAAGTAGGAGACCATCCTAGAGAACCATGGAAATGTTGGGAGTGTGGAGAACCTCACTTTTGGAGGAATTTCCCATGATTAAACCCAACAGGAAAAACTGCAGTACATACTCTTCAAGAAGCTTCAACAGTGGGAGATATTGGAAGAAGCATGCATAAGATCAATGCAACTCTAGATAGAAGATAGACAGATCATCAATCTAGTATTGTGAAAGTTGACTTGGTAAAATTCATTTCAACAATGTTTCTATACTAATTGACCCAAGAGCTAGTATGAGTTATATTACTCCATCTTTAGTAGAATCAAACAAGTTAAAGAATGTAAAACATGCTAAATATTGGTTAGTAGAGCTAGTAACAGGGACCAAAAGAAAGGTAACATATTTTATTTTTGATTGTGAACTCGGTATAAATGGTCAAAGTATAAAGTTAAATATGATTGTATTACCTTTAGGGTCTTATGATACAATTATCAGAATGGAATGGTTAGAAAAACATAAAGTGATATTAAATTGTTACGAAAAGTCATTTGTGTATAAAGATACAAATAATACAGTTAGAACAATACAAGGAATCAGAAAACCAGTTTATGTTAGAAAAATATCGGCAATGAAATTTAAGAAATGTTTTAATAAGGGTTTCCAAGTATATGTTGTTGAAATAACTAAACTCCTAGGGTAAGAAAGAAAACCAAGTTTAGAAGAATTTGTAGTCCTACATCAGTTCAGATATGTATTCATAGAATAAATACAAGAACTACATCCAAGGAGAGAGAGAGATTTCTCTATCAATCTACTACCTCGATCTACCCCGGTGTCTCTATCGATCTACTACATGGATCTTCCCTAGTGTCCAAGGAACCTTATAGAATGAGTGTACCTGAATTAAAAGATATGAAAACTTAGTTACACGAACTGTTAGATAAAGAGTATATTAGACCAAGTGTTTCACCCTGGGGAGCACTAGTTTTATTTGTTAAAACAAAAGATGGAACTTTGAGACTATTTATTGATTATCGTCAACTGAATAAAATGAAGATTAAGAATAAGTATCCTTTACCTAGAATTAACAATCACTTTGACTAGGTTGGAGGGGCAAAGATATTCTCTAAGCTAGATTTGAGGTATGGTTATCACCAAGTCATGATAAAGGATGAAGAGGTAAGCAAAACAACATTTAGAACACGTTATGGACGCTATGAATTTGTAGTGATCCTATTTGGTCTTACTAATGCACCAACAACCTTTATGTGCTTGATGAATAGTATATTCAACCAATATCTTGATAAATTTATTCTTGTTTTTATCGATGATATTTTAGTTTATTCAAAAACTGAAGAAGAACATAAAGAGCATCTGAAAGTAGTACTACAAAATTTAAGAAAACATAAGTTATATGCTAAGTTTCATAAGTGTGATTTCTACCAAAGAAAGATAAAGTATTTAAGGAATGTCATATCAGAAGATGGTATCGCAGTGGGCCCGGAAAAGATTAAATCCATTATGGAATGGCCTATTCCTAAAAATGTAGTAGACATAATGTCATTTATGGGGATTATCGATTATTACCGGATGTTTATCGAAGAATTTTCCAAAGTTGTGTATCTGATTACATCACTACAAAAAAAGGGAATAAAATTTAATTGGTTGCAAAAATGTCAAGAAAGTTTTGATAACCTAAAAGGACTGTTAATTACAACACCTATCCTAAAAGTAGTAGATCCATATAAAGACTTTACAGTTTTTGTAGATGCAAGTAAAGAGGGATTAGGAGGTGTGTTAACACAAGATGGACACGTCATATATTATGAATCACATAAATTGAAAGAACATGAAAGAAACTATATGACTCGCCATTTAGAATTAGCAATTGTGATTCATGCATTAAAAATATGGGCGACAATATTTAATGGGAAGAATTTTTTTGTTACTAACCAACAACAGTGGTGTAAATCATTTGTTCATGTAATTGTGTTGAACCTGCACAAAATATCTCTAGCTAAACAATAATACACACATTTGTAGAGAGAATTGGAGAAGGAAGAAGAAGGAGAGAAAGAATTGAAGAATTCTCATTAACCATTGTGAATAATGAATAATTTACACATGATATACTCTGTATACCTCAATGAGTTCTAATTGAGGTGACCCAATGCGCCATAGTGGTGGTATAGAGTGATATGGACACACACCAGTAGTTACGGAAGTGAACTGCCACCTATTCTAGTCTCTTAGGCAGTTACGGGAGTGAATTGCCACCTAGTTGAGTTAACTAGTCAACTAGTCTTCAGTTAACTCACTGAAAAAAGAGTAGTGAGGAGTTAAATCAGGGAATCAATGATAATGCGCCACTCTAGTGATCATACCAAGGCAAGGTATAATTATCATGGTGATGATCCCAATGTTGCATGGTGATGATCCCAATGCAACATCTAAATTCAATGAAACTAGTCGAACTGAAGTTCCAACTGAAAGAGAATATTCTTTAGGTGGAATATTCTCCCTTGAAATATAGGAGACTGGATAATGACTAATTATGACTAATAAAAAAGGAATAAACTTAGGAAAAATAAATCCTAGGTGTGTGTGAAGTAACTCCAACACCCCCCCTGAACATCACTATGGTGAAAATAAAGATTGGGTCCTGGCAATGAGGCCATGTTAGGTACCCAAGTACAAAAGATACACTGAAAATAAAGCGAGGAAAGAGGGAAAACATCATGGGAAACCCCCCCCCTCAAGGTACAATGTATGTAAAAAGAAGAACTATATTTTCTAGGAAACTGTGTCCTTCACTCTAAGACGACCTCGTAGAGAATGGAATTTCTTCTCAATGAAGGTCTTGGTGAAAATGTCTATCGTTTGTTCTGCTGAAGGACATAACTATAATTTTATGATCCCCTTGTGTACTAAGTCTCGGATGTAGTGCATGTGGATCTCTATGTGCTTCATCCACTGCCTCTGAACTGGATCTCTACAGAACTTCAGAGTGTTCTGGTTGTCACACCAGATGATGATCCACCAATGAAAATGAATGCCCAAATCAGTTAAAAAAATTTGTAGCCACATAGCCTAAATGGTTATGTTAACTACCCCTATGTACTCTTCCTCATCTGAAGATAGAGAAATGGCAGCTTGCTTCTTGCTCGACCAACATATAGGCTTGGAACCAAGACTGGGTGAGTAACTAGATGTGGACTTGCGACCAATGTTATCTCCAGCCCAATTAGAATCAGTAAACCCAGTGAGATCTAATGTAAATTCTGATGCATAATGAATCCCAAAGGTGATGGTGCCCTGTATGTATCAAAGGATACTCTTTGCAGCCTTCCAATGTAGCTCATGCGGCTCCTGCATGAACCTGGAAATTGTGCCAACTACATAGGAGAGGTCTGGTCTGGAGTGTGTGAGATACAACAAGATCCACACTAGTTGTCTGTATAGTGTGCTATGAACCAGTGGAGTCTCCCTACCATCCTCAAGTTTGACTCCTGATAGGAAAGGAGTCACAGTAGAATTGTAGTCTTTCATGTGAAATCTCTTAAGGAGATCTCATGCATACTTGGCCTGAGATAGTTTGATGCCTGATGCATCCTGACTGATCTCAAGTCCAAGGAAGAAGTGTACCGGACCCATTTCTGTCATAAAAAACCTATCATGAAGAATCCTCTTGACTACAACAATCTCTGAATTCAAGCAACCGGTGATCAAAAATTCATCGACATATAGAACTAAAAGTAGAAGTGAATCAGTCGTCCTGGGCATGTATACATTTGGGTCTAATTTATAATGTACAAAGTTCTGTGACAAAAAGTAGGAGTCCATATTGTCATACCATGCCCTCAGAGCCTGTTTGAGGCCATAAAGTGACTTCTTCAGTCGACAAACCAAAGATGAGTCCTGCATAAATCCATGGTGTTGCTCCATGTAGATTTCCTCGGAGAGATCACTATGAAGAAATGCATTCTTCACGTCCATCTGATGGACTTCCCATCCCTTGGCTACTGAAATAGCAAGTGCCAATCATATGTAATTCATCTTCGCTACTGGAGTGAAGGTATCATCATAGTCAATACCATGAACCTATTGAAAGCCTTTGGCGACAAGCCTGGCTTTATATATGTTGATTTGTCCATCCGCTGTGCTCTTGGTCGTGTAGACCTATCTACATATGACAAGTTTCCTCCCAGAAGGAGGGGGAACTAGATCCCATGTCTGGTTCTTGAGGAGGGAGTTGTACTCCTCCTGCATGGCAGATTCCCAGAAGGGATTTCCAACAGCCTCGCCATAAGACTGTGGATCAGAAGACTGAACCAAGAAAAGATGTCTAGAGGGAAATGGTTCAGTGGAAGTGAGTGCAACAGGAGGCTCCTCTAAATATGATCGAGTCCTCCTAATATCAGTTGGATCACCAACGAGATCCCCTACATCCTGAAGAGTAGTTTGTGCCCACCTAGGCCCTTGATCTGGCTCTACAACTGCATCTGGATGCTCTGAATCTACATCTGAATGTACTCAATATGAATCTAAATCTGAATCATCTGAGTCCTCTAAATCATAACTCTCGTCTGAAGAAGAGTCGGCATGTGCATGCTCATCATCTCAAACAGGTGAAAGAGTGAAGGTGTCTTCATGCGGCTGCTGATGTACATGTGAGACACTTTCCTCGAATTGGACACTATGCTCAATGATGAGTCGGTTCGAGGAAAGATCAATAAGTTGATATCCCTTCACACTGTCGGGGTATCCAACAAAAATGCACTTATTTCTCTATGGATCAAGTGGCTTCCTCTTTTCAGAGGGAATCAGAGCCAATGCACATGAACCAAAAATGAGAAAGTGGCCACTTCCAGTTTGAGGCCGCTCCAAGCCTCGTAGGGGGTCTTATCCTTGATAGATCTGTTTTGGATGTATGTTGCACAGTTAAGTGCTTCGGCCCATAGTATCTGTGGTAGTGACTTTGCATGCAACGTGCAAGATGCCATCTCCTTTAGAGATCTGTTTTTCCTCTCAAAAACTCCATTTTGCTACAGAATGTAGGGAACTGTATGCTGCAACTGAATCCCTGCCTCATGGAAAATATTATGGATCTCGAATTTTTGCTTGAGAAAGTAGATCCATCTAAAACGTGAGAAATTGTCAACAAAAATGAGAACAAACCTCACTTTGTTGATCGATGGATGCAGAAAAGGACCCATGAGGTCACTATGTATCAGATCTGAAGGTGCAGAAGCTCGCCGAGAATTTCCCTTGTAGAATTTCTCTTGAGGGTGTTTTCCGAGAACACATTCCTCACATACTCCCTCAGAGAAATAGATGTCTGGTATACCATCAACTAATCTATGCTTGCTAAGTTGTTGCATGTATCTAAAATTCAAATGTCCACACCTTTCATGCCATATCCTACTACTTTCATCAGCATGAGTAAGCAGTAAAGTAGAATCAGGTTCAATGAATTCAGAAAATGTATACAATCTAGACTAATGATTTACCTCATCGGTTGCAACCATGGAGCTGGTTTGCATGTCGTAGATGTACATAAAATTTTGTGTGAATATGACTCTCCTTATGGTGTCGGAATTCGTCATCTGATACACAAAGAGAAGGCTGACATAAATCTTGGGAACATGCAGGACATTCTCGAAACTTCCATTGGTGAGTTCAATCCTTCCTTTTCTGGTGACTTCGACAAAAGAGTTGTCCCCCATAATAATAGGAGGAAATTTGAATGCATCCAATGAAGAATAGACTGCTTCTCAGGTAGCCATATCATTTGATGCTCCTGAATCTACGATCCAAGCATCGGGAGAGGAGTTGATGGTAATCAAGGCATGGCTAGAATTGCCTTTCTTGGAATTCAGATATTCTAGCTTCTTCTTCTTTGCACCCTCGGGGATGTGATCTCCAAGGTTGTTTTGCTGAAGTATCTAAGACATCAGATCTATTTTTTTTTTCATGCATGCGGATTTCGAATGGAATCCTTTGTGACAGTATGTGCATTTCTCTCCTTTTCTTCCCTTTTCTCCTTTGGATCCGGAGGCATCGATGAAGGGTTTTGTGTACGCTTCCTTCTTCTTATGTGCATGAGATTTCCACTTATATTTTTATTTATATTTATTATATTTGTGACTTCCATCATGCACAGTAAGTGAATGTGCCCTTGGGCCTTTTATTGCGCCCATGTTAATGAGCTTGGTTTTCTCTTGTGTCAAGGATTCAATAAAGTCCTCAAGAGAAGGCATATTCCAGGTGGCTCCAGAGGTGAATCTGACAGTATGGAATGTAGATATGAATACAAAAAAATTATGACCAATCTTGGAGAGAATGGTGAGAACCATTTTTCTGCCAATTTATCAACCCCGCAAGATTTGAGTTGCAACAGTAAATCCTTGAATTTTGTAACGAAATCTTGGATATTGTCAAAGATTTTTTGATCCAATGTGAGTAGCTCCACCTCTAGAATGTGTCCCCTCATCTAATCTTGTTTTCCAAAGAGCCCTTCCAAGATATTCCAGGCTTCATTGGGAGTCTTACAGGAAGATATGTGAAAAAGGAGATCGGGAGAGATAAGACTGCAAATTGTTTCGAGTACCTCATCCATGCGATTTAAGTACTTGGATTTTTCTATGGCTGATGTTGGTTTTGTATATGTATTCATGGTTAACCTATACAACCCTCTCGATCGGATATGTATGGCTATTTTCTCCTTCCATGAAAAATAGTTGTAAGGTGTAAGAATGAATTCTTTTTGGAATTCCATCTTTCCGCTGTCTTCAATATTTTGTACCTGCAAAAAAATTTGGTGTAGATTTTTCTTAGCAGTCTGTCAGCTCTGATACCATGTAAATGTGTTGAACCTGCAAAGAATAGATCTAGATAAACAATAATACACACATTTGCAGAGACAATTGGAGAAGGAAGAAGAAGGAGAGAAAGAGTGGAAGAATTCTCATTAACCGTTGTGAATAATGAATAATTTACACATGATATACTTTGTATAACTCAATGAGTTAAACTTGAGGTGAACTAATGCACCATAGTGGTGGTATAGAGTGATCTAGACACACACCAATAGTTACGAGAGTGAACTGCTAGCTATTTTAGTCTCTCAAAAAGTTATAGGAGTGAGGTGTCACCTAGTTGAGTTAACTAGTCAACTAGTCTTCAGTTAATTGACTGAACAAAGAGTAGTGAGGGGTTAATTCAGGGAATCAAGGATAATATGCCACTCTGGTGATGATACCAAGGCAAGTTCTAATTGACATGGTGATGATCCCAATGTTGCATGCTGATGATCCCAATGCAACATCTAAACTCAACTCAACTAGTCAAACTAAAGTGTCAATTGAAAGAGAATATTCTCAAGGTGGAATATTCTCCCCTAAAATACAGGAGACTAGATAATGACTAACTATGACTAATAAACAAGGAATAAACTTAGGAAAAATAAATCATAGGTTTGTGTGAAGTAACTCCAATAGTTCAGTCAACCAGATCTCAATGTAAGACAAGTGATATGGTTATCCTTTTTAAGTGAGTTCGATTTTGAATTATGAAACATCAAGGGTAAGGAAAAAAAAGTTGCATATGCACTAAGTTGGAGGACTAGTGGGATTTATGAAATAATTATCAGCAATGCAGAAAATGATATCGAACATAGGATAAAATATGCAAGCAATAATGATGAAAATTAAATCAAAACAATAGTAGAATTGCAAGGAAACGTAGAAAATATGACTAGAACAGATGTAAGTATAGATAAAGAGGGGATGCTAAGGTTCAAAGAAAGGTTATATCTACCTAAATCTACTGATTTGAAGAAAACAATTATTGATGAACTGAACAAAAATCCGTATTCTGGTCATCTAGGATACCACAAAATGATAACATCATTAAAGAAACAATTTTATTGGCCTAACATGAAAAATGAAAGAGTTGAATATTTGTCTAAATATTTAGATTGTCAATAGGTAAAGGATGAGCATCAACATCCAACAGTTATGTTACAACCTCTACTTATATCTGAATGGAAATGGGAAATTATTTCGATGGACTTCAACACAAGTTTGTTTAAGACTCAAAGACAAAATGACTCAATTATGATAGTGATTGATAAACTAAGTAAATATGCACATTTTATACCTGTGAAATATACTTACAGAATGATTAATGTCGCTGAAATTTTTATGAAAGAAATTTTTAGGTCGCATGAAATTCCTAAGATGGTGATTTCAAATAGAGCTGTCAAATTTACATCCAATTTTTGGAAAGAATTGTTTGCAGGTTTGGGTACTAATTTGAATTTTAGCACAAGTTTCCATCCGTGAACGGATGGGAAGACTAAACGAACAAACCAAATTATCGAAGACATGTTGCGAATGTACGTAAGAAAAAAATCAACTAAGTGGGAAGGGTATATACACTTAGTTGAGTTCGATTACAATAATGGTTATCAGTCATCATCTAAGATGAGTCCCTTCGAAGTATTACACGAAAATAAATGCACAACCCCAATCAGTTAGGATGATCCAGTTGACAGGATTACGGTGGGACCAAAAATTCTCCAAGAAATGGAAATAATGGTAAAAAGGGTACAACAAAACTTGAAAGAAGCACAAGACCGACAAGAAATCTATGAACATATAAAAAGAAGACATCAAGAATTCAAAATTGGGGAACAAGTATATCTAAAAGTCAAAGAAAAAAGAAGCTCTCTAAAGTAAGGAAATTGTTCCAAGTTAGCACCAACATTTTGTGGCCCCTTCGAGATTTTAAATTGAATTAGACCCATGGAATATCAAATGGCACTTCCTGCAAATTTAAAAGTTCATAATGTTTTTCATGTTTCGTTATTGAAAAGTTATATTCATTATCCTTCACACATCAATGATTGGAACAAGGTGTAGGTGGAACCAGAAGGTGAGTTCCAAGTGAAACCTCTGTGCATTCTGGATAGGAAATAAATAGTACTTCGAAATAGAACGATCGTGTAACATCCACCTCTTGCGCACACTGAGAAAACTTATTTTTGAGGACACTTGCTTGCAAGTGGTCTAGATTATTATATTATTGGTTGTTTGATTATGATTATGAGATATTATGGATATGATGATATGTTATTTTTCTGTATTTACATAGACAGGTTCTATTCACTGGGATCTCCTAAGTGTTCAGGACTTTGTACATTGAGGATGCAGAGGCATCGATGAAACCTCTTGGACTCTAGATCGAGTCAAGGAGTGGAATGTTGGGTATGAATGTTTTTGATGTGAAATATGTACATATGATTAGATGTTATGATGATTGATTATTATTGTTGACATGATTCATTGATGGATGCAGGCTGACGATATCTTACTAACCAGACCCACATTTAGACTAGAGGGGTCACGTACGACAACCAGAGACATTGAGGGAGAGGTGTGGCATCAGCCTTGCCACAACCTACTAGCATTCTCATCGTGGCTCGAACTATAGGTGAACAATTACCTAGTTCGAGAAGACCCACAATGTCATGAGGGCATACTATGGAAGCCGCTCACGATGATTCTAAGGGGTGCACAATAAGGAAGGGGACTTATTCCTTAGAGGCCCTTAGTCTCCCACAAGATCACCTGATGGAGTATTGACTCTAGGTGTTTGACGTATACAAAATTTAGTCAAGAGGCGAGTGGTACCCTTGGAGCACGTGATACGTATTGAAGGGAATGTCGTGCAAGGAAAACAGAAGGAGGTGAGTGGCACCCTTGGAGCACATAATGCATATTGAAGGGAACGTCACACAAGGAAAATAGAAATAGGTGAGTGGAACCCTTGGAGCATGTAGTGCGTCCTGAAGGGCACGTCGTGATTTTAACTGGTAAGTGAATAAACCTTGCCGGCCTTGAAATTAATGATATGATAAGTAAAATTTAAAAACAATTTTTACCTTAAAATGTCACCCAGCCTAGTGAATTTAAAACCTATGTCTAAGCAAAATATCTGAACAAAAAGATAATTAGACATACAAGAAGAAGGGGGTAAAGAAATTCAAACTTTATTTATTAAAGAAAAAAAAAAAAAATAAATAAATAAATATATATATATATATATATATATATATAATGGAGGATTAAAATTTTAAAAAGGGGGTAATGGTTGTTTTATCTACATTTGCTAAATTAATTTTTAGTTAAAAAGAAAAGAGGGTAAATGGGTTTTTTTATCTACACTTGCTAAATTAATTTTTATTTAAAGACAAAAAAGGGTAAATGGTTGTTTTATCTACACTTGCTAAATTGATTTTTAGTTAAAAAGGAAAGAGAGGGAAACTTAAAAGATATAGGAAACTTAAAGAAAAAGAGAAACATAAAGAAAGAGTTGAATGTCTAACTTAGTAAGGAATCTTTCCTTGGGAACTTTCTATTTATGAACTCAACTAGGAATTAAGTAAGGTGTAAGTCATTTAAAAATTGTAAGGGAAGTTTGGAGCACCGAGGAAAGTTTTTAGGAATTCTTTTAGGTGGTTGAGGGAAATAGGAATAGTTAATTAATTAATAAAATTGATTTTCTGGTACAAATAGGGGATCGGGCAACATTTGTACGGGGGAGGTTTTTCGAAATTAATTTAATGAAAAAGGAATTTAATGAGAATTTGGGAAAATAATTACTTGAAAACTCTATAAAAAGGATGGAGGAGGAGGAGAATGGATCTCATCTTTTTTCGTAACATTACGATGTTGAATTTATTATTGATTAGATCAATCCCCTTTTGTGGATTGATCATGTCAGGCATTGTAATTGACAAAATCCCCTTTTGTGGATTGGTCAAACCCTAACTGTAATAGGCTAAATGAAAAGATGGCCCCAGAATATATTAAAGTGGTTACAACCACCCAGAATGAGAAGTCGGCCTTGCCAGTGAAAAGACAATTGTTTCGCACCTGCCAGTTGTATAAATAAGAGAAGCCATCCCCTCATTTGGACACACACTCAGCTCACTCATCTAGTGCACAACTATTGAAGGAAGTTGCATTTACCAGTTGTCAGACGAAGGAAGAGAGAGAGAGAGGGGCATCCTTGGGAGAGGAATTTTCGTGTTGTTTGGTTCATTGTATTGGCATTGTATTGGCTATCTATATTAAGGAAGTTTTGATGGGTTTTCTTCCCCTTGAGGGTTTCCCAGGATAAATGCTCGTGTACTCTTGTGATTGTGTTTCTCTCAGTGATCTTTTCTATGCTATTGCTATCTAGTAAATTGAAAGTAACCTAATAATAGTACAAAATTTAACATGCTTTCAAAGATAAGTTGAAGAGAAAATATTTCATAGGAAAAAGAAAAACGACATTGTTGTTGTACATGAAAATTAGGGTTTTTTTATTAAAGAAGGTTTTCAGCCTCAAATCCACCTAGAAAGGTGTGCCCTACCTCAAGGAACATTTTGGCATCCTCAACGCACTTTTTCAGTGTCTAGATCTCTCAGAAAGTGAAACCCTAGTTTTCACAAAGTACCAGAAAACCAGAAGTACCAGTGTACCAGTGTACCAGAAGAACCAAAAAACCAGAAGCACCAGTTCAGAAATCCACGGATCAAGTTTGGAGGGGTAAAAGTTGGATTTTTTGAAATCTAAACACATCAGGCTACTCGCCTCAGTCCAACTCATCTTTTGGTGAGTTCAGTTTTCAGATCCAAGTAATTTGATTTTTTTATTATTTCTATAGCCCGGAGGGCTAGGGTTTCTTCTATAAGAAAGAATGGCTACCAGCATGAGGGTAGAATAAAGGCTGGAAGGATCTAGAAACTTCATATCTTGGAAGCATAGGTTGCAGATGATTCTAGATGAGAATGATCTCCTAGAACATGTTACAATGGATGTACCAGAACTAGATGAAGAAGAGAAAAAGACCAAGCATAAGAAGAATGAAAAGAAAGAAAAGAGAATCATTTCAGATTCAGTAAAAGATCACTTGATCCCTCATATATCTGAACTACAGACAACAAGGCCAATGTATGAAGCACTCAACAGATTATATGAAAGCAAAGACATTAACCAGAATCTTACCTCAAGAAATCATCTTCATAATATGAAGATGGACAACTCAGAATCTGTCACATCCTATCTTATGAGAGTTTCTCATATCAGATATCAAATTGCAGCTATTGGAGATGTCATTAGTGACAAAGAACTTGTAACCATAACCCTAAATGGGTTTCCAACATTTTGGATTCCTTTTGTACAAGTACTGTGTGCAAGAAGCAGGTTACCCAAGTTTGATAAGTTATGGGTAGATTGCACACACGAAGAATCTAGACTTGTAGACCAACAGAAGAGATTAATTGTCGATGAAGAAGAAGCTCTTACAGCTCAAAATAACAAAAGAAATTCCTTCAGGAAGAACAATAAAGAAGCTAACTCCGTAAGAGTTTGAGATAAGAAGAGAAATGTTTGAAAGATCAGATGCTACAACTATCAAAAGTTGGGACACTTTTCTTATGACTGTCCTCAAGGAAAAGGGAAAATAAAGCATCAAGTACATGTGGCAAAGGAAGAGGAATCTCCTCCCTCAAAGAAAGATTTCGCATAAATTAAGTATTATGTACTTTAAGTTAAAGATATTTCTTCTGAAGAAAGATAGCAAATGGTGGAGTCCATGGAGCCTCCCCACACAAACAAAAAATAAGTATTCATGTCTATTTTTAGTATCTTGTTTACTTTAATACTTTATCATTACAAGTTAGAATTTTGTGAGAATATGAATTAACTTCATTTTATTTCAGTGTCTATGCAGACTTATGAAGGAAGTATCAAAGAAGAGGATGAAGAAAGGGATAAAATATGCATTTCATGTATGATCACTCATGGGAGTGACAAAGAAAGCATATTGTAAGTAAGTTTACAAGTCTAGGAAGAAAGAACTTATGCTGTGACTTGTTGAAGTTAGACAGGATGAGAAGGATGAATGATATGATGACTGTCAGTAAAGACCAAACAATATCTAGTATTTATATAGGAGCAGGAGGCTCCTAAAGATGCAGAGCATAAATATTCAAGATGAAGAAAAATATGGATACTTAGATATAGTGGATGAGATGCAGGTAACTACAGGTTGCTCTAGTACCATTCTTATAGAGGCAGAGGGAGCAGGTTGATACAGTATGAAGACAAAAATAAAGAAATATGCAAACTCAAGAAGGCACCCAGGATATTATAGAAGAGAACATCAAGGATGATGATTAGAAACTATCAGTTTGGTGCAAGAGGGATATATGTCTCCGAGTTCGAAATAGAAGATCGTGATTTGATGCAGTTAGGAAAGTAGATGGATGGTGCCAAAATATTTTGATCAAGATGAAATTTATCCATTATATGGATGTTTCCCAGTAGATGGGTAGCATGGTATTATACCATTGAAAGATTTTGGACCACAAGAATTGTTTTTTGGATCCCATAGCTAGACCTTTGTAGAGAATGAAAGAGAAATCCCATAGGTAGAACTTCATAGAGAAGGAGAAAGAGAAGATACCTTCATAGAGAAGGAAGAGACCTTCGTAGAGAAGGGGAATGAGAAATTTTCCAAGGTTGGCCTCTGTCCAAGTGTTGAGTTTTGGATACTCTAGGGACATGCTAGAATACCCTCGTAGAGAGGGGTGTGACCACCCTTGTAGAGAGGAATGTGGATGTTTCTCCAAGGGGTAGCGAGAAGATACTCTCCTCTGGCCAAGGATGGAGTAGCCTGGAACACAAACCTTGACCATGTGGAATGGTTAGTTGGCTCTTGAGGTTTGTGTCATGATCCTACGTGGATCATGGAAAGGGAGTCTATTCTTGCCCAAGCTAGCATCTTAGCTTCTCTAGTTCATGTGGGATGACTAGGAGTGAGGATATGGTAGTATTCCTCCCTAGTGGATGGGTGAGATATATGACTACAAGAGAAGGGAGAACATAAAAGGAAAGGAAAAACTCATAGAATATGTTCTGTGTGAAGATAAGACATCTTTTGTGTGAAGAAGATATCTTTTGTGTGAATATAAGAAAGAAGTATCTTCTATGTGAAGACGAAAGAAAGAAAGAGTATCTTCTACGCGAAGATAAAGAGAACAAAACTTCTGATGATTTATAGATATGTCAATCAATGATCATGATGCCAGAAGACCAAGTGGATGCCTCCAGTTATCCAGTTGATGATGTTATCCAGTTGATGGTGTTACCCAGTTGATGATGTTTCCCAGTTGATGATGTTATCTAGTAGATACTTTTACCTATTTGATGTTTACCTCCAGTGACCTGTCAAAAGACAAAGAATATCCTTCTTGTTAAGAGGGACTGTTAAAATATTGTGTAACTGAAAAGAATATTCTTATCCCCTATTGTGGATAAAGATAAAATATATTTATTATTGATTAGATCAAT
This sequence comes from Picea engelmannii, assembly GCA_009831015.1. Classification (NCBI taxonomy): domain Eukaryota; kingdom Viridiplantae; phylum Streptophyta; class Pinopsida; order Pinales; family Pinaceae; genus Picea; species Picea engelmannii. The sequence continues at coordinate 247,429 of ML781703.1, read as the reverse complement.
CCCCTTTTGTGGATTGATCATGTCGGGCATTGTAATTGACCAAATGGCCTTTTGTGGATTGGTAAAACCCTAATTGTAATAGGCTAAATGAAAAGGTGGCCCCATAATATATTAAAGTGGTTATAACCACCTAGAATGAGAAGTCGGCCCTAGCAGTGAAAAAACACATGTTCAACACCTGCCAGTTTGAATAAATAGGAGAAGCCAGTGCCTCATTTGGACACACACTCAACTCACTCATCTAGTGTGCAAGAATTGAAGGAAGCTGCAGTTACCAGTTGGCTATCTATATTAAGGACGTTTTGCTGGTTTTTCTTCCCCTTGAGGGTTTCCCATGATAAATGCTTGTGTTGATCCTGTCTATGCTATCGTTATCTAGTAAATTGAAAGTAACCTAATAATAGCATAAACTTTAACATGCATTCCTACTGTAATTGTAAGCCCCTTGTTGCTTGATTTATTCAGTAAGAACCATTTCTATCCACTGTACCCTTTATTTATTAGTTATTGTCTCTTTGTGCATGACCAAAATGAGCCCCAGACTCAAACCTTGTCTACGTTCTTGTATCTCCTGCCTGCATTTTCATTATTCCTTGATTGTGCTTTTATTTCATTGTTTTCTTCTCCATGGAGAACATCTAGATGTATATTGTGTTTCTATAGTATGTCCCTTATCCCTTAAGTTATTAGTCCATGCCTAAGCATTCGACCAAGAGTCGAATCAACGGTCGTCACTCTGGTGTTTAAAGACTTGTAGATTCAAATGTCTTTCTTTCTTGTGCATGGATAATAAGTGAAGGATACATTTCTCCCAACTATATATCCCTTACTTATCTCAACGTTTTTCTCTTATCATTAATCTTTGATCTCTGCATTTTTCTTTTATGCTTAATCCATGCGTCCTTCCCAGAATTTTATCTCTTCGTTTTGACTAATTCAATGTTGAATGTTTAATATTGTGCGTCCTTGTGAATGATTATCTCTGCGCTTTATTTGTGAATGATTACCACAGTGATTTTAGACAATGATTCCTTTTTTAAATGTTAAACAAAGGATTTAATTGTTGATCTGTATTTTCACATCAATTTAAAAGGTTTGTTAACCATCTTACTTGTTGATATCTTTAGTCTTTCTTTGTTGACAATTCATGGGTGCATTCTTTATATATTCTGCACAAGGTTTTGTATGTCAATCATAGATATTTTTATATAATCGGTATGAAAATTAAATGGCTTTGTATATAAATTGCATATGAAAATCGTTGGCATGCATGTTTGATAAATCGTTTTTATTCTTCCCGGCGAATCTGGGTGACTCGTATGCACCATTTATACGTTCTTCTTTCAAAAAATTGAGTTACCAACTGCGATTCACCATAGGTGATTTACCCAGCCTTCATATCACCAATTTTGGGGAGTATTACACAGCAGTTACACCGCATGTTTCTTGGAGTAATTACCTAGCTTTTACAATGCGATTTTGGCTATTGAACAACCTTTTTACACCATGCGTTATGGGAAAATTACCCAGATTTGACACCGCCTATTCACCCAGCCTTTACCACTACGATTTTCTTTCATTTGGATGGCATTGATTGGATTGGATTGGATTTGAAGAGCGATTTATTTTACCACTGCGATTTTAGTTATGATTTTTACCGCTGCAATTTTAGTTATGATTTTTACACTGTGATTTGCCATGATTTCCTTACTTACCACTGTGATTTTACTTATGATTTAACCTCTATGATTTACCATAGTGGTTTTAACATAGAGATATTATTTATGATATATCCCAACGATATTATTATTCTATCACAATAAATATATTTAATATTATGAAAGCTATATTATTTAGGATATCATATATCATAGCGATATTATTTATGATATCAGAGTGATATTATTTATGATATATCACAACGATATTATTATGTTGTCATAGTAAATATATTTAATATTATGATAGCGATGTTATTTAGGATATCACAACGATTTTATTTATGATATCTCAACAATATTATTTATGATATATCCTAGCGATATTATTATGTTATCATAGTAAATATATTTAATATTATGATAATGATGTTATTTAGGATATCACAACGATTTTATTTATGATATCTCAACGATATTATTTACAATATATCCCAACGATATTATTATGCTATCAGAGTAAATATATTTAACATTATGATAGCGATATTATTTATGATATCACATATCACAGCGATATTATTTATGATATCACAGTAAATATATTTAATATCATGATAGCGATATTATTATGTTATCATAGTAAATATATTTAATATTATGATAGTGATATTATTTAGGATATCACATATCACAGCAATATTATTTATGATATCAAAGTAAATATATTTAATAGACAGTGATAATAATGTTAGATAGAGGTATCATTGTTGATACCAAAAAGGGAATTAAAGGACTTTATAGAGTTCCAGGTACTGGAATGAATTAATGGAGTAATTATATACATGATTGTTCTAGATTTCAATTAAGGTGGTTTAATAGTGATAAGGCATTTTAGGGTCATGCATTTCCCAAGTTTCTCAATATCTTATGCATAAGAATGTGGATAGGTCATGTATCTTAATCTAAGGAAGGTATGTTTGGGAAGAGTAATGATAGGGTTGAAATATTAACTTAGGCTTCCACAAGGAATTATGTTACTGAAGGACAATTGTAGTGAGACTTTTGTTAATAAAATATTAATTATTTAATAATTGACTTGAAAAAAATAAGAGAGAGGATTTTAAATAATACATGTTATTGTAGAATGTAATTCTTGAGGGAATAATTCATAGATGGATAATTGCGTCCTTTAATTGAGGTATGTTTGCAATGGAATTTTTTGCGCCTTGATTACTGTCAGGCCTACTGCTGGTGATGGCGTGGTTCCTGATGAGGATATCATTGCGTGCCTTGATGGATAGATGTGAATGATAACCTGGTCGAACTCTTGTGCCTCTTGATGAGGGGTGTATTGTTCATTGTAATTGATGTTGGTACTTGGTTCTGAAACACCTTAATGTGATCAGTTTGTGCGCCATAGAGGTTTCTAGTTACTGGTCGTCGAAGCCATTGTGTCGAGAAGGTAGCCATTTTTATTTGTCTTTTGATTATCGCATGTTTTTGTCCTATTGCATGATGTGCTAGTATGTTGCGTCATTGTTGTCTGTTGCCTGAATGCATAAGTTGTGTTCATCATCAAGTTGTGTTGATTTTGTTGATTTCCTTCCTTCTTAAAACAAAAAAAAAAATTCACTTACTTTTCTTTGTATGTGGTCATAATGACATGGGGTTGTTACACATCGCCCAAGTAAAAGTGAAATGGAAGCACTTTAATCCTGAGGAGGCCACCTCGAAATTGGAAGAAGATATGTAGAAATCTTATCCAATCCTATTCCGAGAGATGATTGAACAATGAGGATAATTTTGTACTTAAGGGGGAGAGGATGTGATATCCTCAAATTATCATAAACTAAATTCCAAGTTGAATTTAGAAAAAAAATTACATTTATGGAAAATCCAAATTTAGAAATAAATTTCCATTTATCGAAAATACGAATTTAGAAATAAATTTCCATTTATGGAAAGTCTGAATTTAGAATTTTTTATTTTGTAATTATTATTTTGTAATTGTTGGGAAAAGATTTGAGTTTCCCAACTGTCCTCTTTTGATGGACACATGTATAAGACAAACTTTTTAATAAATTAAATGTTGTAAGACAAATGGAATAGGCAGGTTAAAAATAACCGACTATGACTCAATGAGTGGGGAAAATGTTTGAGTTAACTTAGAGATGATTTTTACAAGTGGAATAAGTTGAGTTTTGTCTCTAGAAGCCCCTAAAATCATAGATTTGTAAAATTTGAATTTTCCCAAGGAGGGAAATAAATGGAAAGTCCTAGGCACAAGATAAATACAACATATGTGGGAGGAAGGAAGTTGCTTAGTATGTTTGAATTGAGAATTGTTTTGTTGTTATGAGAACATCTAGCATAAGGAAAATCACTTTGTGAACTATTGAAAGTGACAGTGGCTAATGAGTCTGATTCATTTTTCCCTCATGGAGTCATGGTCAGGCTAGGGGGTGATCAAGACAAGTGATCGTGGTTGTTTTGTTTTACGGTTGGGTGGAATGTGGTTGTTCCATTTATTTTCCAAGCATTAGTCTTCAAATATGTATCTCAGCTAGGTACTCAAATTTTTTATGGTATATTTTTTATCTTATACAGTTGATGCCATGCTTTATATTTTTATACTTATAAAAGAAAATTGTTTAAGTGGATTGTATAGCCATATTAGTTTTGTGGCTTGCCACTATGTAAAAATACCTGTAGTGATGTTTTATTAAGGTTTAGTATATATATATATATATATAGTGCATATGTGCCTATTGTCCATGATAGATCTATTTTCTTGATTGTTTCTCATTCATGTATATAATCAAATACTTCAGAAAGAAAAGTATAAACACACTGTATTGAATTTTCTGCTATTATGCTGAGTATAAAGAATAAAAGTCTCAAATACATTCTTTTATCTATTATCAAAGAAATATATCTCATACAGTAGATCCAATGATACTTGAGAAATATATATATTACACCCAATAGGTCGCTAACCAATATTTTACAATTTGGGTTTTCCATAGACCCAATAACTCCATAGCTAGTCTAAACGGAGATTTAAAATACTACATAAAATTGTCCACGAGTGCACGCATGGACTAGTGGAAGAGATATGGAACCTGAATACCTTTTTCAGATAGGTCTCTTACTTCACCAAGTGTATTTTCTTTTCTCCCAACTTGCAAATGGGCCATACGATAGTGTTAGTAACTAAATAATGTAAAAAAAATTAAGGAATGAGATAAATAAAAAGAGTTAGAGTATACTTGTCTTGGATCCCGATTTCATATCATAGTATCTTTGTTTCCTTGTGGCGCAGAACCCCTTCCCTCTAAAGGGTTGCTCGACCTCCCGGTCTTGGATAATTTGAAATACTGAGTCAGAGCGACTCCTTAGGTATATACAAGCACCCAAAATTAATCTACCCACACACACAAGTTTCTTCCGCAAGTGACCACGGATGTGACCGTGGGCTTACTTCTTCATGATTCAGATTTTGGGGATATCCTGAATCCTTCCCTCAACTCTCATTGAAGCACTCTTATCTAAGGTTCCAAACTTCTGCCACGCGTCTCCTTAGATCCGTCGGCCCCACTTGGGTTCAGACTTCACGACTTCGTGAAATTCCTGGCCTTCCTCCCACAAATCTCTGATCTTTTGATTCCTGAACTCCTTAATCTGTTACCACGTGCTCTTATGTGATCAACGGTCAGGATTGAATCATGACTTCAAACTTTGTGAGTCTTCTTTCATCAATTCCTCAAACATTCTGAACTCTGAAGTACCGAAACACTTCACGGCTATCCTCCTCGCAACGTTACCATATCTAATGGTTTGGAATCATTCGCCTCCCTCCGAGAACGAATATATCATTCACTAACTTTCAGTGAAGACTCTGGGCACTTCTTCCCCTAAGTATTTCCATCGCTGTCCTTCCTAAGCTTTAAATTCCTCAGGTTCCCCTGAACACTTATTTAGACACTTATTAAAATCGCAATCAGTGCAAACCTTGCAAAAGGTCCCCTTCTATAGTCAGCTCCACTGTGGATGAATTTTGCATTCCTTGTGAATGTTTCCCAACTGCTTCTGTATCCTATGAATGAAATCATGCTATCCCTCCTGAGCTTTCGAGTATGAAAAATCTGTCACACACTCCTTGTGGACGTCGATGCACTCCTTGCATACATATGAGTTTCACTATCTCCTCTCAGCTTTCAAGTCGAAACAGACTCGACCACGCACTCCTTGTAGACACCATGCACACCTTTCACTCGCACAGTGAAGAGATACAATTGAAACTGATCTACCCCTCACAATGTCTCATACATCTAACAAAGAAAATGAAGTCATAGATCTAAGAAAATAAATAACAAAGTATTGAAAAATAACAGAAACTCTACCATTCATTCAGATAGACACATAATTAACACATATGTGGGAAAATATATCTCTATTAAATTCATCCAACTGAAGATTTGTATGAATACATACATTGTTCTTCACTACTCCTTAACCTATACAATATAGATTCAACTACTGCTCGGTTCTCCTCTATCCGTAGCAACATCAATCATCAAAAAATCACCATCGGATAATATATTACAAAGTTTTATATAAAGAGGTTATCTTCAAGACTTCCCTCCAACTACTCTATGCTACCTTAATGGAATTAAAATCTATAAACCACTTAACACTTATTACAATCAATATCGAGTCATACAGATAAGAGTGCAAGCTCCAAATCTATACTGCAATCCTTCACACTAAAGAAAAATACATTCCCCATCGATGTTACATGATGGATCAACCTCCGATAATTAAATACATTCATAACTCAAATTGTTTTAGAGATATTACATTAATACATTGATCTTTTGAAATTCAAAATGTTTCAAAATATGTGCTAGTGTGCCCAACTGTCTTCCACGTTTGTGCTTTGCTGGCGATGCTCCTACATCATACTCCCTTGACTGAAAAAATCATGGACACCTTTCCATGAGCTCTTGCACCTATTTTCCATTCTTCTGGATCTCTACTTCACCAACCCAACTGGCATCTTCTACTGGTCATCCTTTCAACTTTACCAAGTATTCAAAATACTTCTTTCTTCTAGGCTTCTTACCAACACACCGATCTATGATCTTTTCCATTTGCGGCTTCTATGCTATAGGCATATGTTTCTCCCACTAGATCATCCCTTGATCTTCAGATCTCTCATATCCATCCTCCTTGTAATGATATAGGTATGAAATGTTTAATATGGGAGATATACCCACATCTTTTGGTAGTTCTAATTCATAAGCATTCTCTCCAAACCTCCTCGGGATTTTACACGACCGTATATTTTTCAATTTTATCTTATTATATGTTCCCCTCAAGAATATTTCTTTCCTTAAATGTGCTAGAACTTTATCTCCAACTTCAAATTCAATATCTATCCTGTGTCGATCCACTCTATAATTTTATTCATTGTTTCTCTTCCTCAATTGTTCCTTGATCTGATTGTGAAGTTCATGCATCTTTGTAACGAAATCTTCAACTCCCGCACTTCTAAACTCACTTTTCTTCAAATATATTAACTTTGAAACTCCTCTCGGATTCATCCCATAAAATATTTGAAATGGACTCTTCCCAGTGCTCTTGTTCATTGAGTCATTATATTGAAACTCATCTTGTGCTAGAATCTGATCCCACTGACTATGGTATTCAGTGACAAAACTCCTCAACAAATCTCCTAGAATCCTATTCACCACTTCGGTCTGTCCATCTATTTATGGATGACATGAAGAACTAAAATATATCTCTATCCCCAACTTTTTCCACAACATCCTCTAGAAATGACCAACAAATTTGGTATCCCTATCCGAAACTATACTCCTAGGTAACCGATGAAGTCTCACAACTTCTTTGAAAAACAAATTTGCAACATGCATTGCATCATTGGTCTTTTGACATGGGATAAAGTGTGCCATCTTCAAAAATATTTCCACCACAAAAAATATGGGATCATTTCCTCTTTGTGTTGGCAATCCCAACACAAAATCCATGCTTATTGCATCCCAAAGCCTCTCTAGAATAGGCAATGGTTGATACGATCTAGTGTTATGCTTCTTCCCCTTGGCATACTGACAAATCTTTCAGTTTCTCACAAATTTATTCACCTCCATTCTCATACCCGGCCAATAATATGAACTCGCTAATTGACCAAATGTTTTTTCATGGCTGAAGTGTCCAGCTAGACCTCCACTATTCTTTTCCTTTTGCAAATTCTCCCTCATCAAGCATCTTGATATGCACAACTGGCATCCTTTGAACAACAACCCATCGTGAATCAGATATTCGGCCAACTAGCTTATGTCTCTGAGCATAGGGTTCACACATACTTCATATGCTTCTCCAAAGTCTATATCACTATGGTACATTTCCTTAAGGTGGTCAAACCCCAAGGTCTTGACTTGAAATTCTTGCAGAGTCATAATTCTCCTGCTCATTGCATCAACAACCTTGTTATCATTTATAGAAATATGTTTAATGACAAAAGTGAAATTTAACATAAACTCTATCCACTTAGCATGTCCCTGATTTAACTTCTCATGTCTGGTTATGATTTGTAAGGTGTGATTATCATTATACAAAACAAATTCGTTCGGTACGAGATAATGTCTCCATTTCTTCAAGGCTTGAATTATGGCATATAAATCCTTGTCATATGTGGAGTAGTTCCTTTTGTGTTCATTCAAATTCTCTCTGAAATATGCAACAAGTTTGATGTCTTGGCTTAAGACCGATCCAATTTCAACTCCACTTGCATCCCATCTTACCAGAAACGTCTTTTTGAAATCTGACAAAACCAAAATCAGTTGTTCAGTTATCTTCTCGTTCAATATGTTGAAGCTCCTCTCAGCCTCCTTTGTCAATTTGAAAGACTTGTGTCTCTTCTTCACTATATCCATCATTTGAGCACTAATCCCACTAAAATTCTGATGAACTTCCGATAGAAAATTTCTAACCCATGGAAGCTTCTTACCTCAAAGATACTCTTTGGTAAAGACCATTCTCTGATTTCTCTCACCTTTTTGGGATCCATATTCAGCTCATTTGAAGAAATGACAAAACCCAAGTAAATGAGTTATGACTTCATGAAAGAGGAGTTGTTCATATTAATCTACAACTTCTCTTGCTACAAACTCCTCATTACCAATGTCAAATGCCTCAATTCTTCCTCCTTAGTCTTGCTAAATACTAGTATATCATCTAGATGTACAATCAAGAACTTACCAATGAAATCCTTTAACACTTCATTCATCAACCTCATAAAATTACTCGAGGCATTTGTTAATCCAAACGACATAACAATCCATTCATACAACCCCTCATTCATCTTGAATGTTGTTTTCAACTCATCACCCTCACTCATCCTGATCTGGTGATATCCACTTTTCAAATCTATTTTTGAAAAATATTTGGATCCACTCAAACAAACCATCAAGTCATCCATCCTTGGAAATGGGAATTTGTATCTGATGGTGATCTTGTTTATGGATCTCGACCCTGTACACATTATCCACCCCCCATCCTTATTTGGGATTAATACAGTCAATACTGCACATGGACCCAAGCTTTCTCTAACCAATCCTTTGTTTAACAGATCCTGAACATGTCTCTTCACCTCCTCATTCTCTCGATGTGTCAACCTGTATGCTACTTTATTCAACATGATTTCTCCTGGTATCAATTCAATGTGATGACTAATACTTCTGATAGGTGGTAATGAGTTTGGCAACTCATCCACTACAATATCAACAAAATTCTCTAACAACTCCTGAACTTCCTCAGGAAAATATTCTAGTGAAGTACTAGTAAGGAAAAATCTCGATTTTCTCACTATATAAAAATGCATCTGCTGTGCCTTCTTTACTTCATTTAGGATTTCCTTCCAACTCATAAGAAGTATGCTTGCATTGGCTTCCTCTTTCACCTTATTTTCATCAATTGGCAACAACATGTGTGTTCTACCGTTCTTCTCTAACGTGTATGTATTTATCCTCCCATCATGAATAACATTTTTGTCATACTACCAGGGTATCCCCAAAAAAACATGATAGACATCCATAGGAATCACATCACATAGAATCTCATCCCTATATCCTCCTATTTTAAATTCAACCAGGCATTCTTTAGTAACTATTACATGATGACCTTTCTGCAACCATGATACCTTATACGTCGTCGGGTGTGTATTCATATCCAACTCTAGCTTATCCATCATTTATGTGGATACTAATTTGTCAGTGCTCTCACTGTCAATTATCACCTTGAAAACTATGTCCTTTGTTTTGCAAGTTGTCCTAAAAAAATTGTTCCTTTGTATTGGTTTTTCAGTCTCTGGTTCTTTCTTCAAAACAACCTTCTTCATCATCAAGGAACTTCCATCCTCTACACCTTATGTCTCAGCATCTCGCTTCTGTGCTTCTGAGATGTGAGATTCACCTCCTTTCTTTATCTCAGGACAATCCCAAGACATATGTCCTATCTTCCACAGGAATAACATCTCACTTCTCCTCCTTTGCCTCTTCCTCTTCCTTTGGGAAAAGAACTTCTACCACCACTATGCCTTCCTCGGGACTCCCACCTCTCTGAGAGTGACTATGTGGTTTCTCCTCCTCATCCTTTTGATTATGTGCTTTATCTTAGGAAACTTCCTTTCCTCTATTCAAGATTCAAACTCAGTTCTGTTGACTTTGATTCCTAGCCAACTTTTATTCTGCCTTCAACGCCATCTGATACACACCCTCTACTGTTCTAATTATCTCCATACCGATTTCATCCTGGATATCATACCTCAATCCATTGATGTACCTAACAACTTTCTCTTTGTCTCTCTCTCTCTCTGTCCAAATCTAATATTCAACTTATAAAACTCCTCCCTGTACTCCTTCACAATCATTCCTCTCTTTCTCAGGTTATGCATCCTCCTAAACAGATTTATCTAGTAATCCTTGGGCATGAATTTTGTCTTTATCTTGGCTACCATTTGATCCCAACTCTTGATATTTTGTTTTTATTTTCTCCTTTTGTCAGCCTACAGTTCATCCCACTAGAATGCTACATGTCATTTTAATCTAGTGACAACATGTCTTACCTTCTTCTCCTCTTCGACATCCTCATAGTCGAAATACTTATCCATTGATCGTATTCAGTCAATAAACTCTTCTGTGTCTAAATTTCCTTCATACATAGGGATGTCAATCTTTGCTCTGGCACCCAATTTGACAACCACTTTTAGCAAGCATTCGTTTGTCGCATCCTCATCTACAACTTCTTCAACTTCAGGCGCTCTCCTTTGTGTTGTTTCCATGGAATCCATCCTCGCACATAATTATATCATTTCCATTTCCATAGCTCTAGTGGATATAGGTGTACGTCTTCTGGGCAACATTGTGCTAACACTCTTGATATATCTCATTGATATAAGTTTACAACTCTTCCTATATAAGTCAATTATGTACTCGCTCTGATACCCATTTGGCACAGACCCCCTTCCCTCCAAAGGGATGCTCGACCTCCCAGACTTGGATCGTTTGAAATACTGAGTCAGAGTGACTCCTTGGGTCTCTACGAGAACCCAAAATTACTCTACCCACACACACATGTTTCTTCCACAAGTGACCACGGCTATGACCATGGGATTACTTCTTCACGATTCAGATTTTGTGGATATCTCGAGTCCTTCCCTCAACTCTCCCTAAAGCACTCTTCTCCAAGGTTATGAGCTTTTTCCACGTGTCTCTTCAGATCCGTCGACACCAAAAGGGTTCAAACTTCACAACTTCGCGAAATTCCAGGCCTTCCTCCCACAAATCTTCGATCTTCCAATTCTTGAACTCCTTAATCTACTACCACGTGCTCTTCTGCGATCAATGATCATGATTGAATCGCAACTTCATACTTTTTGACTCTCCTTTCGGCAAGTCCTCAAACTTGTAGAACTCTGAAGTACCAAAACAATTCATGGTTATCCTCCTCGCAACTTTACCAGATCTGATGGTCTAGAATCATTCGCCTCCCTCCGAGAAAGAATCTCTCATTCACTGACTTTCAGTGAAGACTCTAGGGACTTCTTCCCCTAAGGATTTCCACCACTCTCCTTCCTGAGATTTAACTTCCTTGGGTTCCCCTAAACACTTCTTTCGACACTTAGTCAAATCTCGATCAATGCACACCTTGCAAAAGGTCCCCTTCTATAGTCGGCTCCATTGTGGATGAATTTCACATTCCTTATGATTCTTTCCTAACTACTTCTATCTCACGTGACTGAAATCATGCTATCCCTCCTGAGATTTTTAGTATGAAAACTTTGTCATGCACTCCTTGGGGACGTCAATGCACTCCTTTCATACATATGAGTTTCACTATCTCTTCTGAGATTTCGAGTCAAAACATACTCGGCCACACACTCCTTGCAGACACCATACACACCTTGCACTCTCTAAATTAAAATATACGATTGAAACTGATCTACCCCTCACAATGACTCATACATCCAACAAAGAAAATGCAGTCATAGATATAAGAACAAAAATAACAAAGTATTGGAAAATAACAGAAACTCTACCATTCATTCATATAGACACATAATCAACACACATGTGGGAAAATATATCTCTGTTATATTCATCCAATTGAAAACTTGTATGCATACATACGTTGTTCTTCACTACTCCTTAACCTATACAAGATATATTCAACTACTCCTCGATTCTCCCCTATCTGCAAGAACAACGATCATCAAAAAATCACCAACGAGTAATATTACAAAGTTTTATATAAAGAGGTTCTCTTCCAGCCTTCCCTCCAACTCCTCTACTCTATCTTAATGGAATTGAATGCTATCAACTACTTAACACTTATTACAATAAATATCGTGTCAGATAGGTAAGAGCGCAAGATCCAAATCTGTACTGTGATCCTTCACACTAAATAAAAATACATTCCCCATCTATCTTACGTGATGGCTCAACCTCTGATCATTAAAGACATTCATAACTCAAAAAAAAAAAATAGATATTACATTAATACATTGATATTTTGAAATTCAAAATGTTTCAAAATATGTGCTAGTGTGCCCAACTATCTTCCACATTTTTTCTTTGCTGGTGATGCTCTGGTATCACCTTAATAAATAGTTGACCCAAGACCCAAGAAGGGGAGTGGGCATGTAATTCATCTTATGGGTTCCCTCCCAAGAAAAAAGGACCCATCATCAGTTGACATACATGTGATATTAATTTACTTGTGAAAGTAATAAGAATAAAATAAATCTCTAATTAAGTTATGTCACTTTAATATCTTGTAGTTTATAAAATACAGAGAGTAGATATAAAAAATAAATAAACATTGTAATCAAGAGAAGGGTTTTAATAATTACACAAGTATTACTTCGAACAAATTTCCAAACCCCATACCGAGGTCCAAAAGAATACTATGGAGAGGATAACAATTAAAACATAAATTATCTTTCATAATACATAGATGGATCTTTCGACAAGGATGATACTTGCGGCAAGAAACTAGGAAATTAAGCAATAATTACAGAGATGCAAGGATGTGATCTTGGTAATAATCTAATCTGTAAGTTAAAGTTTGTTTATGCAAAACACATTCAAAACCATGTGAATTTTCTTTCCTCGGCTTCCACCAGGTGATGTGGAAATGTATGCAAGTTTCGATTATAGTCTGCAATAAAAAAAGAAGACCTTGTTTTTTAAAACAAGAGTTGTCAAGGAGAGAATTCCCTAATTTTATGTAGACAGATTTTTAAAATATCTAACAATAGAGGGCGTTTTCGAATGGTCATGGGTGTTTTAATAGAGAGAGAGCACAATTTCTTCTCGACAGAGATATTATATAACCAGTGAATACATACAAAGAAGTATTGTTGTTATTTTCAACGAACAAGGGGTTTTAACCATGCCATAGAAAAATACAGAGTACCATTATGAATTTTACATACAAAGTTTAAATTAATCGAAGTCTGTAACAAATCCTTTAAGTGCATGAAGCTTCGAAGATTACGTCCGAGTGGTGGAATGCAAGTATAATACTATTCTCCAATGACTATTAAACATAGTTTGTATGGTAGTCCTCTAAAACTAACGATTATTTCCTTACACAGTAACCTCCAGACAAGGTTCGTGGGTGTAACGACCTTTGTAAAGATTTGAAACCAAACGTTAATTTTATAGAGGATTTAGCCTTTGGAAACGATGATTCTGACCGAAGGTGGACTAGGAAGGAGCCCCAAAAGATTACGAGGTGAATAATGATAGCCACATGAGAAGAAACATAGTAACCCCATCAAACATGAGTGATAAAATTAAAGGGTTAATCCAACTCACAAATGAAATATTTAATGCGGTGGAGCTTGGAACGAAATGCATACTAAGGTGCAATTTGTCGTACGATATCGACTCTCAAAAAAAAAAAAAAAAAAGAATAAAGAATGTGACATTGAACGTCACGGATATATATTACTGTACGAGACATAGAAGGCAATATTTAGATAATGTGTTGCACCCGACAAAGAATGTTTTTGGCATAAAGAATACATTGCACAGAGAATTTTTTTGCATAACAAATACATTTCACAAAGAACGTTGGCATAAATAATACCTTACACACAGAACACCATGCGTAAGGAATTCATTGCAGAGAGAACATTTTTTCTTAAAGAATACATTGCACATAGAATGCAAGCTTTAGAATAGTTACTTACTGTGCCTGTGGGGAACCCTGCCAGAGCACCAATGCTACCATTCTCCACAGAGCCGAAAAATACTATTGGTCGCGGAGAGTAAACCACAGAGTAACAAAGTGAAAAGGAGACCAAGAAGCAACTACAAAGGGTGTAATGGCACCTCTTTCCCCTCGGTAGTGGAGAAGAGTGAAGGGTATGCCACCCCATACCTTGCCATGTGAAACCAATTAAAGTGGAAAGATCATAGATGGGGATTCTCTAGTGTCATGCCTGGAGAGTACTAGTAGGTCTATCGCAACGATCTTATTTATGATATATCAACGATATTATTTATGATATATCCAAACGATATTACTATGTTATCATAGTAAATATATTTAACATTATGATAGCGATATTATTTAGGATATCACATATCACAATGATATTATTTATGATATCACAATAAATATATTTAATATTATGATAGCGATATTATTATGCTATCACATCAAATATATTTAATATTATGATAGTGATATTATTTAGGATATCACATATCACATCGATATTATTTATGATATCACAGTAAATATATATAATATTATGATATCGATATTATTATGATATCACAGTAAATATATTTAATAGGCAGTGATAATCATGTTAGATAGCGGTATCATTGTTGATACCAAAAAGGGAATTAAAGGAGTTTATAGAGTTCCAGGTACTGGGATGAATTAATGGAGTAATTATATACATGACTGTTATAGATTTCAATTAAGGTGGTTTAATAGTGATAAGGAATTTTAGGGTCATGCATTTCCCAAGTTTCTCATTATATTATGCATAAGAGTGTGTATAGGTCATTTATCTTAGTATAAGGCATGTATGTTTGGGAAGAGTAATCATAGGGTTGAAATATTAACTTAGGCTTCTACAAGGAATTATGTTAGTGAAGGACAATCGTAGTGAGCCTTTTCTTAATAAAATCTTAATTATTTAATAATTGACGTGAAAAAACAAGAGAGAGGGTTTTAATTGATACATGTTATTATAGAATGGATTGTCGAGGGAATAATTCATAGATGGCTAATCACATCCTTTAATTGAGGTATGTTTTCAATGGAATTTGTTGCACCTTGGTTATTGTCACGCCTACTGCTGGTGACGGCGTGGCTCCTAAGGAGGGGATCATCGTGCATCATGATGGATAGATGGGAATGATAACCTGGATGAAGTCTTGTGCTTCTCGATGGGGGTGTATTTTTCATTGTAATTCATGTTGGTACTTAGTTTTGCAACGCCTTAATGCAATTCATTTGTGCACCATAGAGGTTTCTAGTTAATGGTCGTCGAAGTTGTTGTGTCAGGCAGGTAGCCATTTTTATCTGTCTTTTGATTATCGCATGTTTTCATCCAGTTTCATGATGTGCTATTATGTTAGGTAATTGTTGTCTATTTCTTGAATGTGTAACTTGTGTTCATCGTCAAGTTGTGTTGATTTTGTTGATTTCCTTCCTACTTAAAAAAAAAAAAAAAAATCACTTTCTTTGCTTCGGATGTAATCGTAACGACATGGGGTCATTACATATGGTATCAGAGTGAGGTTCAACCCTACAACTGTGGATCACCATGCTTTCCACTACATTAAACCCTTGATTTTTAACCTAGCACTAATTAAAACTTTAACCTGTCCGGGTGAAATCATGAAGGTGGGTTACACTTTTGCTTGTTTTATGAGAAACAAAACTGTATTTTCACAAGTTATTCAACTTCCGACATATAAAAGTATTTTTTTTATTTATAATTTCACTTTACAGTAAAAACAAAACTTGTGAAGAATTGTGTTAGCTTTCCAATGACTATTTTTCAAAAAAAAATTATCACGATTTGATATGTCAATTTGACAATTGTTTAACAATATGTTTCTTAAACACGGAATGAATGATAATGAGTTACTTATTTCTACAACAATGTATATATTATTAAACTTATGTTTTGAAGAAACAAAATATACTGCAACAATCTACAGAGACTCTATTTTATTATGACTATTATTTTGAATTTAACGGATGAATATTA